>LPNX010299088.1:151002-161115 GCA_001517045.1 Pseudotsuga menziesii
CAACTGATGATGCTCTTCCTGGGCTTTAATCAGGCTTCTCATAGTGGCTGCAACATCCGACGGTGTCTCTTGGAATCTCCTTCCATTAGACTCTATGTCATCATTTCTATTTCGGGCATTTTATCCCATGGCATCTTCTGCTCTCTCGTAAGAATCCTGAGCATCATACCCATCCTGGGTCCTCATGACTGAACCGCAACTTACTTACCAACTGCACTACCTGGAATACTTCCCTGGAAGGTGACTATGACTCTGCAGACGTGTTAATAACAACACAATTATTAGATGTATAATATTGCTACAAATAAACATTACTTACCCTCGCCTGGAATAATCATAGAATAACAAATTTGCTCAACATAGAATTTTCTTCCTCAAGGAGTGACTGTCTGAGGGGAACGACGGGGGTCAAGGGGGCTTGCCCCCTTGTGGCTTCCCTGTGCCACTGCAGGGAGGGTCGAGGGCAGCGCCCTCCTTTTTTTTTTTTTTGTAAATTGTTGTTTTTCGCGCAATCTGGCGCATTAGATCGCTGCCAATTTTCTCATTTTCAGCCCTGAAATTCCCTGAGAAACAACTGAAAAATCCTTCTGAAATTAGTCGAAATCAGCCCCCAAAACTATCCTACCTTCCGCAGTATCGGCTCTTGGGAGCATCAGCACACCCGCTGAATCGGCTCCTCCACCATTCTCCCTTCCGTCGAATCGGCCCTTCCACCATTCTCCCTTCCGCCGAATCGGCCCCCCTGGAAGCTCTAACCTTCCGCCGTATCGGCTCCGGTTCCATTCTCTCCTCCGCCGAACCGGCTCCCTGACCATTTTTTCTTCCGCCGAATCAGCTCCCCGGAAGCTTCTAACCTTCCGTTGTATCGGCTCCGGTTCCATTCTCTCCTCCGCCGAACCGGCTCCCTGACCATTTTGTCTTCCGCCGAATCGGCTCCCCGGAAGCTTCTACCTTCCACAACGGCGGCTCGCGCAAAGCTTCAAACCTTCTGACTTGGCACTTATGTTAGATGTCGGCCGACTTTCCAATCAGAAGCCACATCAATTCGCTGTCCGCAACGGCGGGTGGGAGACTTTAACAATCCGTCCGCAACGGCGGACGCCCACTTTGCCGGCTCTTCCGATCGGCGCTTAGAACCTCATCGGACGTCGGCGGACTCTCGGAACATCGGACGTCGGATCATTCTCCCTTCCGATCGCTCCGACACTTAGCCAAATTTTCAACTTTTTCTTTTACTGTGGCGTCGGCGATCGGGTGAATCTTGGGTTGGAAGCATGATCGCTCCGCCATTCGCAACGTCGGATGGAGGAATTTACCAATTCGTCCGCGACTGCGGATGGGAAGATCGTGAAACCTTCCGCAACGTCGGATAGGGACTTCACGAAACCTTCTGCAACAGCGGACAGGAACTTCGTGAGACCGTCCGCAACGGCGGACAGGGAACTTCTCCCGATATTCCGACTGTTCACACTTAAGCAAAAAAATTCCCAATTTCAAATTTTTTCACAGTCTTCCACATTCAGACTTCTGCCGGGAAAAATTGGAATGTCACCCCTGTTACTGCATCTTGGCGGCTCATGCAGGCCCATGCTGCAACCCAATTCTATGATACCATATTGTCACGTCCCCAAGCCTCCGACCGGCAAAGAGGACACGACCAATGCTTCAAACAACCGAGCTAACCGCCCATGAACACGTACAAGCTTAAATACAATGCCTAAATTGCATAAAACAGAATGCTGGAAGAGAATTTGAACTAAAAACATGCACACAGGAATGTTTATCACACATAGATGCATTTTAATCATCATAGACAGTGGAAACATCACACATTTAAGCCAGCATTCATTCATCATGCATTTATCATGTTCATTTCATTTTCATTACAGTAAATATAGAATTGCAGAGGTAAAATGCACAAGATTACTTATCTTATGAAAGCTTTGCTCCGTAACCAGCTACGTCACTGCAACGTTCCACCCAACCATAGGCCAGCGTGCTCCTCAATCTCTCAGCAACGCCGCCACCCCCGAGCTGGGCATGATTCTCCAAAGAATAAGGGAACTAGCAGGCTGACACATAGCCAAAGATGTCCAAAACACACAGCCAAGCCAACAGAGTTGGGTTTATCAGGCCATTAAGGAGTTGATGAAGGAAATTTTCTAAGCTGGTGAGATCATTACAGAGCCAAGAACACCCACACCAAAACTAGCCTCACCTCTAAGACACCCATCCACACCCAACACAAGGAATCAGTCCCTTCTCTGCTACATAGTCCCTCAGGCCCTGCATTCCCTTCCAGTGCTATTCAGGGGTGATGGAGAAGAAGGCCAGCCCTCTAGTTTTGTCTGTGTGGTTTCTAGCACCAGGTTTATCAAGCAACCGAGCCAAAATCCTTACTCCTCACACAGTCCAAAGACCAACAATTGCACTCAGGCAATCAATTCAGCTCTCACAGCTTAAACAGGAAAAAAACGAATTACACATTCCCAAACGTAACAGCAAAAATGGCTCACAATATGGGGAAAAACACACAACCCTGAAGCTTATCAGTGAGCACAACTCTCAGCAGGGAAAAACGTCCCAAATAGCCTGTGCGTGAGGCCAATAGTCGCTGAGACAGTCAAAAACGTGAATGGCTCTTCACACCCATGGTAAAAACACATGAAATCACGAAAACGTGAATGGAAAAATGCACCAGCAGCTTCAAAAACGTGAGGAAAACAACCCAGTCCCTGGCACTACAAAAACGACCTCCCATCCATGGGAAAAATGAAGCTAATAGCCAAAACGTGAAATCCAAACACACAGGAAAAACTTCAGCTGCTCCCCAAAAGCCCCAACGTGAAGAAGAATGGTCTGGAAAATGGAAAACGTGGATGTATGGCAGAATGGCCTGCGTTTTTGGACATCTTCCTTGCCAAGGAAGTCAGAACACGTTTTTCCAAAAATGGGTCTCTACCCAATTTGAATTTGGTTGCCCATACTCTTCCCCTTCCATGCAATAACTAACTCAACCACATTCTGGCATAAATAAATGATTGGGGAAAAAGACAAGAAAGGTAGTTGACATTTTGATGGGTTTTCTCATAGAAATTTGGCTTTTCCCCATTGGCCCATAGGTTAAATATTTCACCCCCCCTTATCCTTAGAAAATCATGCCCCATTCGATTTGGTTGCCGCGGCCGTAGCTGGTTGTGTCCATTAATTAATTATGATGCATATTTACATAATGGCCAACATAATATGTGCCGCATGCCTCGATATTCAATCGGTGACAATTAAATCCAAAACATAGCATTACCGATCAATGGCGGGGCCTTGGCCTTTAGCTCCACACCATGATCATTTACAATATATACATCATATACATCTAATGTAACGGGGTCAAGACCGGGACGTGACATTCTTCCCACTGGTGAGGGTTTTTCCCGCCTGTTTTGTGTGTGTTTTTACCCTATCTTATGGGCGGTGGAGGTTTCATATTCTTACCATTTTAAGGTTTTCGCGACGAGGGCGCAGTATAGGGCCTCATTTTAATGATCAGTTTTATTGTTAGTATGGTCTATGTTTGTTGAAAAGATGCAGTCCGAATTAATAATGATTTTTTTTTTTTAACTGCAGATGGACTTAGAATATTCTTTAGACCTCAGTTTGAAGATTATTGCTGCAAAGAAGACATTACTGAAGGACAAAGTAGAAGGGAGTTGGTTGAAGAAAGAAAAAGTAAGAAGCAGAGGTGTTGCTAAAAAAGAAGAGAGTGAAGATCTGAGAACAACGGGATTTTAAAAGGACCAATGGATTACTAAGCAGAATTGATAACAATAGAGGACCGGGCTTGAAAATGGCTCATCAGTTACCAAGCCGGTCCCTTTTTACAAAGTGCTTGTAAATCTTAATCTAAAATGTAATGTATTGTATGAATCATGAGCACTCACAAAGGACAAAATTGTAAGATTAAACGGTTGGGGGAACTCCAAAGGTCACCCGGGGGGGGCAACCCAAAGGTTTTGTTGTTTGTATAAATATAGGAGAATTAGAGGGAATAAAGGACTTTTTCCCAAACATATTTGTGAGATTTTGATGTAAGAAGAACTATTTCCTTTTGCATAAAGAAATTACAAGTTTACTGTTGGAGAAAGCTTTGTGGAATTTTTCAAATGCTGTGCCATGGATTTGCTAAATGTGAACTATTTCGTTTTCAATATTGTGTCCATGAACTGTGAGATAATTCTAACTTTTTGAACCTATGTTCTTGTATGAATGCTCTCTAGTTTATTCTATGAATTTTCCACTATGAGTAATGAATGTTGTTCATAAAAAATTGGCTATCTGGTTGTTCAAATATCTTTAAATGTTCATGTGTTTTGAAAGAAGTATCAACTATCTGTGATTTTTTTTAATGCATGCGCAAAACACATTACTCATTAATGAATGATAATCTTACTCCCTAGGGATAGGTTAGATAGTTATTTTTTGTTTTCTTGCTGTGTGTGATTTAGATGCGAGAGAGTTTAAGATGAGAGGTAAGAACCTGCGCATCACATTGTGACCGCTCATCGTATTCTCTATCAATCTGCATTCTTAGATAGGCACTTGCATCTCATACTTTAATATAAAAACTAAAACATACATAGTGGACCGGGCCGCAACCGGTAAAACCTTTTTATTTTGTTACTTGACCTACGGTAGTCGAACTGTAAACCGGGTGGATTCCCCATACCAAATAGTAACGTGCTAGTTGGGAACATTTACTGGGGTGAATCCCTTGCTATTGTTTCCTGCGATTTTCCAGGCCTCATCAGTTTTGGTGCTAGAAGGAGGGAAGCCAGTGCATGGATGGCCGAGGAAACCCATTTCCTCAAAATTACTCAACCGGTAACAGTTCTGAGAGCAGTTTGTTTCCCAATCCAATTCCTGAAGAGAAGGGTAAAGAGAATTTGTATTCTATAAATAACAAAGTAGTGAATGATTTGAGAAGACATACTAGGGCATATGTGAAGAAGATTGGAGGATTACCGATTATCCCTGACTTACCCAGAAGAGAATATAAAAAGAAATACCGCACTATATTGGAAGACTCAGTGTTGGTTGGAGATTTGGAAGAACTTGTAGAAACAACCTTATAGGAAGTTGTACAGCCTTTGAATCAAGTAGGCCTAGATACACCTTACGGTTCACCTATTAATACTCCTATTCATTCACCACCTCACTCTCCACCCAGACTCATGGCAAGCGTAAATGCAAACCAGCCACCCAACCCACCAAATCCACCACCTACTTGGAAGGCTAGGTCACCTCTAAACCTGGCACCTCCTTTGCATGACTTACCTCAGGCTTTTGAGAAAATGTTTCCTAAGTTTGATCCTAGTGAAAATATTTTAGTAGATGATCATTTGCAAAGCTTCTACTTGGCTATAGAAGGGCTAAAGGTTGGAGAACATGGAGATGTAGTTTGCAGATTGTTTCCACATACCCTGAAAGGAGCAGCATCCTCATGGTATTTTGATTTGCCTACAAACTCAATCCCAGACAGGGACACTTTTGAAAGGATATTCAAAAATAAATATGCAGCCCAGAAAACTCATGCAGCTCTAATGAAAGGGTTGTGTGCTTTAAAGAAAGAAAGAAAAGAGAAAGTGCATAGTTTCACCCAAAAATTTGTTGCTTATCTTAATAATTTCTCTGCAACTGATAAACCATCTGATAAGGTTCTGATTGAATACTATACTTCAGCTTTAGGGCCTGATTTGGCCATGTTTTCCAAGATGCAAGTCAAACCTACGTTGTTAGAAACTTATGAAGAAGTTGAGAGAGTAGAAGCTGAAAAGGAAAGCATAGAATATTATCCTGAGCCTAAGGAGGAGAAGTCACATAACCTTGAAGGAATGTTGAGAATGATGCAGAAAATATCTAACAGGGTGATAGATTTGGAAAAAGAGAAGGAGGCTCAGAAATCTTATAAGCCTTACTATAAGAGGAGAGAATACCACACTCAATCTAAACCTCCTCCACATAGTCCTGCATCAATGAACTTAACAGAGGTGGGTATGGATAATTTTTGCACCTTTCATCAACAACCCCATTTTGAAAAAAAATTGCCCTTAATGGATCAATTCGATGGCATTAGTGATGAATCAACTATTGGACTCTAAATTAACAAAAGTTGATGATGAGGAGGAAAAGGGTAATAAATCCACAGATAAACAAGAAGATAATGCTATGGTTTTATGGGACTGTGTCTCACTTTTTGACACAAAAGATGAAAATTCACTGAAACAGGAAGAAATATCAGAAACAAATGAAACAACAAGAATTCAAGGTTTGGTAAGTAAAGACAACTCAATACTTCCAAAGATTAATAAATTTTGGGAGAAGATGAAAAGAATACAGAAGAACAACACAGATGATGAAATACCTAAACTTACCATTAGCAGTCAAGATCCGAAACAAGTCAACATTGAAGACAAAGTGGGTAATGTCAAAGAATATCTCAAAGCACCTGAAGGACCAGAGGAAGAACTTCCCACCAACAACCAACCTATAGAAGAAATTGTTGAAGCAAGTGTGGGAGGTAAGACTAGGTTTAAAACCCCACCATTCCTCCTGACTCTTGAGATTTTAAACCATAATGTGCACAATTTTTTAGTAGACTCAGGGTCATCTGTCAATGTTATGCCACTTGCAGTTTGCAAAAATATTAATGGACAACCTAAACCTATTGACTGGCAGGTTACTCAGTTAGACAAAACCAATGTGAAAGTAGTCGGAGAAATGGAAGATGTGTTGATTCGCTCATCTACAAATAAAAGGATATGTCAGTACATTGATATTGTAGTAGCAGACATTCCTGATGGATATGGAATTATTTTGAATCGAGACTGGTCAGCAAGACTAAATGGGTATTTTGCTTCAGATTGGTCACACTTATGGTTGCCTCAGAAGGGAATTCCAAACCAAATTAAAATATTAAGAGACCCCCACATGAAGCACAATGTTACACAATTAGAAGAAAAAAATGAACCAGTGAATTATGTGTTGGGAAATCATCTAATTGAGCTAGAACCGAGAAACTACCAAGCAAAAGAATGTAGTAGTATATTAGACACCCAGCCCGATCTCCTTCGATTTTCACGGGCTGATGAGATTGATTGTAAAATAGCAGATGTAGTTTTTTATTTAAGTACAATAGAATTAGATAATGGTTAGTTCTATTTCATTTTGTAGTCAAGCCTAGCCCCTTAACTTACAATTTGCCATATTTATAGGGGTGGGCAGAGGACTGAACAATTAGTGGTTTAGTTCTCAAATTTTATTTTTATTTGTCTTGATTTTTATTTCTTGCATTATCTTGTACATAAATAAATTGATTTGGTTGTTTATTTTTGGTTTACTTTATTTCTGTTTGTTTTTAGTTTAGATTTTGATTGATTTCAATAAAAAGAGGAAAACCTTTGGTTGCATGGAGAGCATCTGAATTCTAGGTTAATTGAAATCCTTGATTATAAGACTGTGTACTATTGTTTTATCTGAAAGAATTTCTTCTAGTTTAACAGTTTTCCTACATGGCTATGAACACATTGAATTCCTACTTAATCCTTGTAAAATAACTCAGGATCAAAAAGGTCTGGAATACTATTTCTAGGCTTCACCCATCTCACATTTAAAAATGTCTTAGGGGGTGACAACAAAAGACCCATGGAAAGGAAGCAAGGTAAACAGTATATTATATATAAATGATCCCATACCAAGAATTGAAATCCAAAAGGCAATAAGAGTCAAAACTCCTTAGAAAGAAATATGTATCAAAACAAAGTACTTAATCATATGAGTATTAAATTGCCAAAAGTTCTTCTCCATCCGTGAGCTGGAAATTAAATACATGTCTCACACAAAAGGACACTATGGATAGAGGAGCTTGAATAAAAATTCATAAAGTAAGGCATTCAGGAGGACTCAAATAAAAAGACAAAAAAGTCCAAGAGCACAAAAAGTGCAAAATGGCATGGGAATGAGGAACAAATGAATATTTCTGTTTACCATATGTTACAATCCTGTGGTGTCCAAGCTGGAAGCTACATTAAGACAAAGGTAATAAATGAAACTCATATTCCCGGCCTCAAAAGAAATATCTTGACTTTGAAATCCTGGTTTCCATTTTCCTAATTGGACTATCATCAATGATTAAAAGTACATACATTCGCCATTTTGGAAATCCAGACATCTAGAAGAATTCAACATGTTGGTTTTATTGTTAAACAGTCTGTTACTTAAGGAAGAAATTGTCCATAGATCTGGGTTCAGCAGGTAGTCGCCAATTGTTGCAGCTGCAACAATTTCCCAAATTTTAAAAAAAAAATTGGACCCTCCTTTTATATCTTGTATTGCTTGGATTTGTTTGGATTGATGAACTATGTTGTCTTCTACTACAAATTTGGACCATGAGGTTGAATTGGGGTTAATTGTTTGCCATTTTTGGGAGTTTGAATGACTATTTTTGTTGGACATGAACTTGAAATTTCGTTTTTCGTTGTTGGAAGTCATTTGAACTGTAAATCGTGGCCATAGTTCTCTACGCAGCCGCCGTTGCAGAGATTAAGCAATGAACGTTTCGATGCCCAGTTTTATTTTCATCGATGCACCTTTACCTGTTTGTTTTCTTTGGACTATCGACGTTTTTTATTTTATTGTGATCGAAACATTAGCCTTCTATATCATCGTCATTTCAGAGGATAGATAAAGAATGGGTCAATGGTAGTTTTTCTTTCACCGATTACGTGACTTTATTGTTTCAAAATTTTGCTTGTGATGATATTTTCTTTTCACCCTCGAAGCAGTTTATGACTTTGATCGAAAGCCGTAGTCTATTTGATTCCCGCAATTGCGGATCTAGAGTGGACTAACCATCCGACATGGTTTGTTCTGATTTTCACTGATGGTTTGATTGTCGCCATTGTTTTCTATTATTGCGGAACCCTTAGGTTGTATCGCTCATGGCATTGCGTCTGCGCAGTACGCTATCTCTATGACGGTTAGTTGTTCCATGTGCCGACGCAATACGGTTTAATCCTCCAAGCCTCCAATAGCCGATGTTCTCGGGTGGTCACAAAGCCTTTAGTTTTTCCATTTCCCACCATTGCAGCTTCTCTTTGAACCGATCGTCCAATCCTATAGCTGTTTCGCTCACCGATGGTTTTTTTTGGTTTTCGCTGATATGTTTTATTTGTCGCAGAAGCCGTAGTTCTTTTGTCTT
This sequence comes from Pseudotsuga menziesii, assembly GCA_001517045.1. Classification (NCBI taxonomy): domain Eukaryota; kingdom Viridiplantae; phylum Streptophyta; class Pinopsida; order Pinales; family Pinaceae; genus Pseudotsuga; species Pseudotsuga menziesii. Next base: position 160,256 of record LPNX010299088.1, read on the forward strand.
CTATTGTTGCGGCTCCAGAGTGCACTAACCATCCGACTTATAGAGTTTCCAACCACTGATGCTTTATGTTGACTATGGAACCCTTAGCCTATGCGATTTCTGCCGTTGCGGCATTTTAGTGAACTAACCACCCAACGTTTATGTTGGTCTGTTCACTGACGAGGAGATTTTTTCACCCGATGCTATAGTATTTAGTCTTTTCGACTCTGATAGACTTAGTAGTCTCATGGAACTTGTTGTTTGTCTGAAGCCTGCCATTGCAGCTGTGAATAAGACTATCCTGCCAATGCTTTAGTGATTTTTCCCATCGGTGAGGGTTTTCCCCGCCAATTCTGTGTGTGTTTTTACCCTATCTTCTGGGTGGCGGAGGTTTCAGATTCTTATCATTTTAAGGTTTTCATGATGAGAGTGCAGTACAGGGCCTCATTTTAATGATAAGTTTTATTGTTAGTATGGTTTACGTTTGTTGAAAAGATGCAGTCCGAATTAATGATGAATTTTTGTTTTAACTGTAGACGGACTTAGAAGATTCTTCAGACCTCAGTTTGATGATTACTGCTGCAAAGAAGACATAGCTGAAGGAGAAAGTAGAAGGGAGTTGGCTGAAGAAAGAAAAAGTAAGAAGCAAAGGTGTTGCTAAAAAAGAAGAGAGTGAAGATCTGAGAACAACAGGATTTTAAAAGGACCAATGGATTACTAAGTAGAATTGATAGCAGCAGAGGACCGGGCTTGGAAATGGCTCATCAGTTACCAAGCTGGTCCCTTTTTACAAAGTGCTTGTAAATATTAATCTAAAATGTAACGTATTGTACGAATCATGAGCACTCACAAAGGACAAAATTGTAAGATTAAATGGTTGG
>LPNX010299088.1:173079-197771 GCA_001517045.1 Pseudotsuga menziesii
TATATTGCATCTAACGCACCAAAAGATACCCTCAACTTTCTGCAATCACCCTAAAAGTAAAGTACTTTTAAGTACATAAATTACTTTTAAATATAATATTATTGATATGACTAAAAGTAAAGTAGTTTTGAGTACAAAAATTACTTTTGAATATAATATGATGAATGTATTTATAAAGTAATGTACTGTCAAAATAAAATATATTAATTTTGAAATTTGAAACATAAATTACTTCTTTAATATTCAAAATATGTTTATAAACCATATATTTATAATTTTGAATTTTAAACATAAAGTTAAATTTAAATGAATAAATTGTCATTTATTATATATATACTAAAAATAAAAATTAATTTTAAAATATAAATATAAAACTATAAATTAAAAAAAAAACATTTTTTAAATTTGTTTTTCATCTTTTTAATATACCTTCAAAATCACATGTAAACCCATTTTTAATAGTTTCTTGTGATATATATTATGTGTATTTTATATCATTTTTAATGTAATAATTAATAATGTCATTAAATAAATTTTAAAAAAAAGTGTTAATATTGGGTTTAAGGAATAGTACATAAATTTCTATCATGAAAAAGTTGAGTTAATATTAAGAAAATGTGATTATATGTAATAAACATTATCATTATATGTAATAATAATAATAATAATATCTTATTATGATATAATAGTTCATTCAAATTGCTTCATTAAGATTTTATGCATGTATTTGGTTTTGTAACTTGAATATACATATCTAATTTATATTGGTATAGATGTAGGTGTTTCAAAGGCTAAAATGTCATAATCATCTGCGAGATGTAGAACAATTGATGGCGGGTTATGGTTAAGACACCCCCTAAGCTGAAAGGTCGTCAGTTCTAATCTCGTTGGATACCAAAAAATCCAACCATGTTAAGGGTTGGTGCGGTCCAGGTCGGGTACGATCCCCGGGTGATTTTGACGGCTTAGATGCCCAGGAGAATTCCACCACTTTGCCAACAAAAAAAAAGTTAAAAAATCATAATAAAATATGAACTTTGAATAATACCTAAATTTAAAAAAATATATATTAATATTACAATTTAACCGAATGAGAATATATATATAGTATTTTATTATAATATAATATTTTATTTTTATAAAATAAATAAATATATATTTTATATTTGAATAATAATTACAATAGATTATTGTATATAGTATGTATTTAAAAGACAAGAACTATTAATCATCAAATTGTTTTTATATTATAAGATGTTAAATGATTTTGATTCTAATTAAAGATTTGACATATATATTTTAAATATTGAAAAAATAATTCTATAATTTTAGTTTTGAATAAAGCATTTACTTTTTTTTTTTAATTTATTTTATATTGTAATATAAAAAGGTAATTACATTTAAATAAAACATTTAGTTTTTGGTATTTGTAATTTACTTTATATTGAAATATAAAAGGTACTTTTCTTTCTAAGTACTTTATGAGTACTTTAGTACATTTATATTATATTAAAAAATAATCTATGAGTATTATTTTCATAATGAGTACTTTACTTACAACATTGATATAGTTAACTATGAGTTTTCACTCACCATTTACAATTTGACAAATAAGCATCCTTAACTCAACCAATGTCACCTCAACTATTATAGATGATGTCATCCTCTAAAATGTGATTGGTTCTTTTAAAGTAAATTTTGATAGTACATTTTTGTTTGGAGGCCCATTTTTTACCTCAAAATTTCCTTAATGCAGGTTTCGTCTAATCTCCTGTATTCACAAGGAAGTTTTTTTGAAGATGACCATTATGTCTGCAATTGAAGCATCTAAAAGGAAGCTTCCAGTAATCAATTCACTGAGTCCAGGTGCCCCCATGCATTTTGATCATAATTTTCTCGAACAAACCTTCTCTCATGTCTAATTCCACTAGTATCCACGCACATCTTCTATCTATCTTTCTTGCTTAGTAGTCCTCAAGCTCGATAAACTTTCCAATTTTATTTCCTATTGCTTCTAAGATGTAATGCTGCCAAAAGACCATCGACAGGCTGGGGAAAATCTCCCACACTTGTTGTACGTTATGCGGTTCCCTTCTGGCATTAAAGTTTATATGCCATTTTCTCAGGATCAGACATGAAGGTCCCTAATTCCAACTTTGTTGTAGCAGCAATGTGCTATCCTCCTCCTTTCCTATCTTGAACAAAAACCAACCTTTGGGTAAAACATGGAAATGGGGGGTGTATCCTAAAACTGGATTCCAATTTCTCTCCATCCATGCTACCAATGTTGGATTTCCTGTGATTTTACCACAAAATCTCCCCACTGATGAAAACTTCAGATAATTTAGAATGTCTTTGATCTATATGTATTTTCCTACGATCAATTCCGGGTAAGCTCTTTTGGCCCTCATACCTTTTCCTTCCGACTTCTTTTGCATCGTGGTTTTGTCATTCCCTGCAGGAAGTGTTTCACCCATACATCTGCACGAATGTGTACCTTCCGCCTTCGAGCCTGTTATCAGAGCTTTGGGAGGGGTGACATCACCTCCTTCATTCCACATCTCATCTGTCGTGTTGAAGATTGCCTCTTGATTAGAGTCAACTTTGTAATCCACCATGTCGTCATACATATTTGTTGATGATTATTATCCGAAGCTTCCTAAAAAGAGAAGACCGGGTTTTGTTGTCGTATTTTAAAATCTTCGTAAGACTTCGCAAAAAAATCCCTTGCAATCCAACCTCGCTTCACCATAATATTCACTCCTCTTCTTCGCTTATGTCACCTTTGCACCTTCACCTTTTTTATCTGGCTGTAGAGCAACATTGCATCCTTGGCTTCCCAATATATATATATATATATATATATATGAGAGAGAGAGAGAGAGGGGGGAGGGATGTAATTGTTTTCTTATTTAATATTATTTTATGTGGAGATGTGTAATGTTACTATACATTAACTTTGATATATATATATATATATATAATGAATATATCCATCATTAATAATGATGTATGATTAAGCTTTGACTTTTTTATTAATTTGAAATAATATTTGATTACAATTTTTAAAATTATAATAAAATAAATTTATATTAGTAATTATTATTATAAAATTTGCAATTATTATAAAATAAGTTTATCTTTTAAATAAAATTTTAATTTTTATGTATAAGAAACAAATATTTATAAAACTTGCACACTCTTATGGAATCAAATATGAAAATAAATTAGTTAGAACTTACCACATTGTTTCCACAAAGAAGTGATTGAGGAGAAAATGAGAGAATCTTTGTCTCCAAGGCCAAATTGTGATCGATAAAGAACTTCAAGAATTAAAATCGCATTTGACCAAACATAACGGTTTCGTTGGTTTCTTTATTTATATGTATTTATAACTTCCATATCTTTGGTGTAAAAATGAATGCTTTGCTTTTGGAATTTATTCATTTGTATTTATAGTATATTAAGATTCTCGTTGGTAGAATCTTAATCTTAGTTTCATAGTAATAATTTAATTTATGTAAACTTAATGTGAAATTAAGTCTTAATTATTGAAATATTTTATTATATTAAGAATTAATAATCTATTATTAATTGTTTTAAGATATTTTATTTATTAGTTTTGACAAAAAAAATAAAACAAATGTAATGAATTATTTTTTTATTAATAAAAGATACTGAAGAGATCAAAATGGAATAGCTATTGAAGAGTGTTTGCTCACTCATAAGAGGAAAATACAAGTGGATGTAGCTATTGAGTGAGAACTCGAGGTGGAGGAGGCATATTCCTCAAAATCAGATCACGACTTTTTTTTGAATGCTAAAGAGCACGAGGCTCATAAATGACCGAGCCCTACGAAAAATATTATATAATAGTATGTCCAAATGCAAGCAGGAGGTAAGCATTGGACAAGAATTGAATATGATAATGCAAGAGATGACACATTAAGTGGATTTTTCTCTTATGGTTCAGCGAATAGGATCGGGGGTTCTGGAGCAAGTGAATTGGATGCTCTAGGATTTGGTTGGGTGGAATTGCTAATCCATCTCTATTTTCCTAGCAGTGGTTCCAGGTTTGTATTTTGTTGCTTATTATTGATTTTAGCTACAGTAGAATGTGTATATTAACTTGAACTGCAGTTATATTCTTTAGGAAAAAATGTTTATGTGTCTATATAGGACAATTATCTATTATGATATCAAATCTAAATCCTAGTTTCTGTATTTTATTTCTCCCTATAAAATGCTAGTTTAAATCGTCAATGCACTTAAGATCGGGCGTCCATACCCGAATCAAAGATTGCTAGTAATGGGTATTACTGTAAAAATTAGTATTTTTTTATCATAATCACTTAGATCTAGTTATTGTTTTTCTGTTATGGTTTCAAATCTCAACATTCGTTTCTTTTAAATTAATTACATGTCTCTAAATTTTTCCTATTGAACAATTCTCATAATGTATTATAGAATAGATCTAGTTAATTTACGATCAAGGTAAATAGGGATAACATTTCACTAGTTATTATAAAAAAATTACAGTTAGAGCATAGAAACAACTAAGATCGAATATTACAGTCAATTATTCTCTGTGTAAAACTAATAGTATGAAATAGTCTAAAATGCTATAAGCTGGACGGTTTCCCTATCAGGTTGTGAGTCACAACTTTCTACAGATTTATAATTTGTTAAAATAAATCTCATCTCATCAACCCTTATATAAATTGAGACCGTTTAGATCATGATAGTTTGGATCACTTTTAAGTATCTATGGATATTTTAGCCATGGAAATCAATGTTTATAACTTATTCATCTAATCAATTAAGGATCAGCAAATATCCTATCTAATGTTACACTATCAGTTAAAAACCACAAATCAAGGTAATCAAATTAAATCAAATTTACAGTTATCCATCACTAAATCTTCTAATATTTGTCCCATGATCGCCTTCACTAAACATACGACTATTTAACCCAGGGTAACAATATTTTTTAATACTACAGACTTCCCTTTTAAAAAGAATCTAGATATCCTTTTAAGCAACAATTTTCTTAACCAACCAACATCTAAGTGTGAAAAGATTGTTTGCAGAAGCTTATTTTCCACACAAGTTAAAATGCAATCACAATATGCAATTACGGAAGGTAATTGGAGAATAATAATTCTTAAAAATTAAAATAGAATCTGCAATCCGCAATTACGGAATGATCATTGTTGAAAACTATTTGCAGAAGGTTAATTGCGAGAGAATAATTCTAAAAAGTTTAAATACAATCTGTAATCTGCAATCCGCAATTGTAGAAGGATCATTACGGAAAGTTATTTGCAGAAGGTTAATTGCGGGAGAATAATTCTAAAAAGTTAAAATACAATCCACAATCCACAATTGTGGAAATCTATTTGAGGAAGGTTAATTACGAGAGAATAATTCCATAAAGTTAAAAACAATCCGCATTCCACAATTGCGGAAGGATCATTGCGGAAAGATATTTGTGGAAGGTTAATTGTGGGAGAATACTTCTAAAGAGCTAAAATGTAAACCGCAATCCGAAATCGACATTTGTGGAAGGTTAATTGTAGAAGGAAATTTCTAAAAATAAAATAAAATACAATCCACAATTGTAAAAGGAAATTTCTAAAAATTTAAAGTACAATCTGCAATACACAATACACAATTACGAAAGGATCACTGTGCAAAGCTATTTGTATAAGGTTAAATGCGAAAGGATATTTTAAAAAGAAAAAACTAAAATGTAACCCGCAATCTACAATCCGTAATTGTAAAAGGCTATTTGTGGAAGGTAAATTTGAAAATAGTTCAATAGAGACCCACAATACACAATCCACATTTGTGAAAGGATCATTGCAGAAGGATAAATTATAGAATGATAATTGTGGAATGATCACTACAGAAGGATCATTGTGGAGGGATCACTGCAGAAATATAATTGCGGAAAGGTCAATAAATTTAGGAATCCAAAATTAAATAGTTAAATGAATTGAAGCCTAATTGTTCAGAAATAGATTCTAAGATTGAGGATGTTGGAATGTTATTAAACCCACTAATAACTTAGGATAAAATATTTAATCATTATTTGATTAAATTCATACCCACTAGTTAATTAGTTGGCATCCACTTGCACCTTAAAGTCAACGCATGCCATCTATACCCAAGGAATGCTTTATTTCTAATTCTAGGTTGATCTTAACGACTTTATGGACATCCAGAATTGGTAGCTATGTTTTATTGTAGATCCTACTTTATTCTGATTTATCCATCTTTTTTGTGGATAAGGAGAAGCTAGTTAACTAGGAAAATGTTATCTTTTGTAGTCAAACCATCCTCCATGATTTTCTCTCCATTTTCTAGGTTTAACATCTTTTTCTATCAGTATTGACAACTCACTCATTGTTTTACAAATTCATTAGGTCCTTGATTTATTTGGGATGTGCTTTAGCCACCTATGGCGGTTTATCATATTTGGTAAGTCACCCTTTTTTATGTTTATGAGTTGTATTCATACAACTTTTTTTTCCTATGAGCGATGTACTATTTATGTACACTATTATTAATCATTAATCAATGGAAGGATACACTCCAATATTCATCTCTTCATTCATGTGTTTTAGTCTCTTTTCTTCTCTCTAGTTTTCTTGTGTATGCTTGTGCAAATTCTTAGTAGCAAGATCTATTTCATGTGCTTCTTCTTAGCATATTTTCTCATAGCATTAGAGATATTATTTCTACGTGGTATTAGAGCTACAAGTAGCACAACCTTGCAATATTCTACATGGTATCAGAGTGCATGGTTGATCAAGTTCTACAGAGTTGAGGAGCACATCCAGTCTCCCATCCCTCTTTAAAGAATAGCTTGTCTAGCTTACAATATTTTCTCCTAGTTTTGTTTTGTAGGTTGCAGAGAGTTTTTTCTTGAGTGCATCAACTCAACAATATGGATTATTCCTTAGCTATAATTATTACTCCCTTCAACTACCATGAATGGAAATCCAAAATTGGCATTCTACTACGTCATAAAGGACTATACGTAGTTACTCTACCTATGGAGAATGAGTCCAATGCTATGATTGAGAAAGCTAAGTGGCATAATATGTTGGATGAAGCCTGTGGATTTATTTTCCTCTCTATTTATCTTGATTGACTCTTTCATATAGATGGTTTAACTTCTCCAAACCAAGTGTGGACTCAATTGGAGTCTCTCTTTCGAGTTCAAGATGAGCTAAGAACACATCAATTAGAGACTGAGTTATTCTCACTGAGTCCAAGTAGTTTTGATTCTCTTGAGTGTTTCTTCACCAAGTTCAAGTCACTTGTTCTAATGCTCAAGCAATGTGGGTGTTACGAAGAAAAATTCCTATGGCTTGGGGTGCACCACAATAGATAGACAAACTGTAGAAATCAATCCCTTCCCAATATGCAAGAGAAATAAAACATCTAACATTAAAATATCTCGAAACCTACCTTATTCCGGACAGTTGATGTAGATCCCCGTTGATATTTTTCCAATCCCACTTGTGTTAGAAATTTTCTCTCTCGACAACATCAAATAAGACAAGCATGGTATATAATGGTGTTAGACCTACTCTAGCATATATAATCAATAATGTATAAACAATTAAAAGCATCAATGGATTCAATATTCATTTAAATGCACATCATTAGATAGGAAAAGATATTTCTATTAATATAAATCAGAGATTACATGAGTGACAACCTCTGTCGGCACGTCTGGGAACTAGAGAAACTGAGTCCTCCACCTGGGCCTCAACCACCTCAATCCTCCATCTCTCGATAGCAAGCTCACAAACAAAGGCAAGCTTGTGAAGAACACAAAGTGTTCCAAGGGACAAAGGGATGCAGACTCAAGTATAAGCAAGCTATGGCAACAATGGAATATAGTTTTCTTGCTCTTTAATTCCTCTCCTCTTCAATGTATCCAAAGGGTTCTTTATATAGTGCTTCAATGGGGTAATGGAAGGTCAAACCCGAGAAATCTTGAGGCATATGGAAGGCCAAGAGACAAGTGAATCAGATCCACATTAAAGAAAACTCCGAAAACATTTGGCCTTTTGCACAAATCCCGATGTACGTGGGTTTAAGGGTAATATCCGTGTGTATACGCGGAAAAGGGATTAAAAGTCGTGTACAACAAATAACAGGTGTTTTTAGGGATGATCTTGGAAACATCAAAGGTACAAAAATAGTCCATGGGGTCCAAAGACTGCAGAGGGATAGGAAAGGCTATAAAAGTGTGATCAACCATGTGTGTTAAAATTAGCTATAACAGATGCCCCCTAATGTGTGAGCTCATAGGGGTAACATGATGGTTGAAATACATTACAAATCCATCCCAGAAGTGGAGTGATGAAGAACCAAGTGGAAGAACCAGCCATCCAACAGTATAATAAAATAATCAAACTCTACACATGACTGCAAATACATATAGTAGTCCTGGATACATAAGAGTACAATGGCCATGAATAGGCATGATATACAAACTGTGACATGTGTGGTCATCGCCACGTAAAATATACAATAGATCAGAATCTCCATGATGAAGATATACAAAGGAATAAGATCTCCATGAAAGCTGAAGATATACCATGGATTAAGATATCCATAATGGCTGAAGATATCTGACATACACTGGAATCAAGTCATGAGAGCTGGAATATCATGAACACTGGCACGATCAAGGAGGTAGCATATAAGAAATGCCACCAATCTATAAATTCTTCTACAAAAACTGCTACGAGTACATGTCCTACTATGTGAATAGAAGTGTCGAGGTTGAACATAGTAGTCCATCGTCTGATTACCGGTCATTGATGTATACCATTAACAGACACAAGATCACCCACCGATAATGAAAATGGGAATCAAGGTACTAGAGTGCAATCTCACAAGTGCGAATAAATGTGTTGAGGTCGAACACTTGGAATAATCCATCGATCAGGGGACATTGATGTATTCCCAAAACTGTCAATGGTGAGAGAACCTACCACTGATGACTGTAAGTCTCAGGGCACTCAAATGACTCTAGACTCCTATCCCAGAATAAATTATCTGGAGTCGATGGGATGGAATCTGCTGGAAGGAGGGCATTAAGGCATCCCCCATCAACCAACACGAGGTACTCAGCAACGCTGTATAATGTGGAAGGACTCGAACAAGATGTGCATGAACCAATAATAGTACCGGGAATGGTCGACTTGCAAAGTCAAGACAACTGAAGAATGGCCGACTCAGGCTTCAACTTCCTTCGAATAAGAGCATAAAGGTGAATGGTGACTGAATGTAGGCATCATAGATTCAATATACAAAAATGGGACATCTCTGGGATGCATGAGGCATCGACAGAGGATCCATAGGGACTGGAAGCTTAACCAGTCGACGGAGGTAAACTCAGAGATACAAGTATAGCTCCTAAAGTCAAACTACTAACCCAACCAACAATTGTGATATACAGTGATCTGTTCGAAGGTGACACAACTCAACTGCTGCCAAAGATAACATATTTCCCTGCCCGATTTTTTGGTTTTTTAATTTTTTTTGGACTTTTTTAGATATTTTGAAAAGCTTGAAAAAGAATAAAAGTTCTTTATAGTTACAAATATAGGAGGAGACAAGTGTCAAGGGGAAAACAAACTAGTTCCAAGCAATGGAACATACCTATTCTCAATCCAAGGGAACATGTGTAGGATAAGGACACTCGGGGGAAAGTCCCCTCCTGGTAAAAAATAAGGAATCAAGCTGCAAAAGATATATGAAAAGGCTCCACTTGGATAGACATGAGACAAGCTTGGGCTATATGGCTGATAATCAAAGTCAGGGAAGCCGACATAAGGCTCAATAAGGCAAGCAAAACTCATGATAATGCAATTACAACTTGAAATATACAAGGGAGTCCCAAGGAAAAGGCTAGCATAAAGGTCAAGAGGAGTATGAAGCTCTTGCTCAAAGTCATGGTAGTACTATACAAAAGACTCCCACACCCTAAAGGAAAAATGTCGGCATGGGCACCAAATGCAATATAGGATCTAACTAGGGTACCCATGTATGGTAAAGCTCTACCATTCACAACGTGTCACTTCTAAAAGAAGCAAGAAGGTTCCATGACAAGATGGAATTGGTTCGTACCTAAGGTTAAAATGAAACGATCATAAGGTCATGAAAAATGCAAACGAATGTGAAACCTAACCTATATGCCAATTTAGACATCATACTTGAAATAGGCATGAACGGATCAAAGCCACGGTCAAACCACACTCAAAACGGATTCCTACATCATCAAATTAGTTCAAACAGTCCAAAATGGCCACAAAAACTATAGAAAGTGGGTAAAAATTTCAAATTTTTTCTATAAATAGTAAAAAATTTAAAAATTTTCATATCATTTGAAATTTTTACCCAACATAGTGTATTTGAGCTCAAAAATTCTGAAGCGAATTCTAGGAGCATCATCTGGCATAATCTCTCCCCATTTGATCCAGGTAGATTCTCATGCCCTCCTCTTCCTATTTCATGCAATTTTTTTGAATTTTCATGGTCCAATTAATTTTTTAAGCGATCCATAATTGTGTGTTTCGGCCCACGCAGAAAGTAGGGTTTTTTTCGCATATAGGACTCACCATACGCAGAAAAAACACCCAAACCCACATACATATGCAGTTGTTTTGAGAATAGTCGCGTATAGGGCCGCAAACAAGTTTTTCAAAGGAAATAACTGTTCAAAATGTTGGTTTTTTGTGTACGATGGTGTTAGAGTGGAGGGAAAGAGAGCATGGTGATGTGGAGGAGGCCATGCAAGGTGATCTTATGGCCCAACAAGAATTACGGGCATGTGGTTTATACAAGTTTTGGTGTCTTGGAAGCCCGAGGGCCAAACCAGGACTACTCCAGCTACCAGTGGATTCCTAGGATACAAAATCTGAGACATTTTAGATTGACGGGATGTCACTCAGCATTGAGGTTAAGGACATATACTTTATCACTTGTTTTTCCTGATGAGGAGAGATGGTGAATTTCCGATCTCATGGGCCAGGAGGCGGGTTGACTATTGACAAGTACATAGCTGTGTATTGCTTTTCGGAGATGAAAAAGGTTGGGAGTCGAATCCTGACAAACTGTATGTAGATTTTGGGACTGAAGGCCATACTATTGGCACTAGGCAGGATTACAAGGTTAGCTTCACTCCACCAGGCCTCGCAACCAATTATGTTCTATGGGGTGGAGTGTATGACTGTAGCATGATGCTGTTGAGAAACATGAAACAACATCTCAGTGACTGTAAGATGGGTGGGGTGCGAAAATTTGGGTTCGGCAGCATACTGAGCACGATATTCTTTGAGCGGGTACCAGGGCTAATCCCTAGAGTGGACATTGTTCCACATAGAGTTCGGGATCCATCCCAACAACATTGGGAAAATGATATGCACATATTGGGCAGAGGTAGGGTGGCTAACCCCTACCTAGTAGACTTCTTTCCATGGTGGCAAAGACAGATCGTCACCATAGATGACTACCCCTATGTAGGGATAGAAATCCGTGGAGATCCGAATATGCCGCTACCACCAGGAGTAGCTTATGGTGATATAGGTAACGAATCCCAAACCCACTTTTTAAGTTTTTGAATTATTTTTTTTTTGTTTTTTTCATATATTGACTCAAAAGACATATTTTTTGTGTGACGACACATAGTGACAATATGTCATGTGTATGCAAATGTAGGACCACGGTGGCCAGAAGGCTTCCCTCATCATCAACGTAGGGGAAGAGGAGACAATATCATGGGTGCAGATGCGGAGCGGACGCTCCAAAGCATTCACACGAACTTCGTGTGCTTGACACACAGGGTACCCATGGCGCAAGTCGAGGACTTTCCTGAGGCCATGCAACATCAAGTGGTTGGTGTTCCACGAGCATGGGTTCAACTCTTTCGATGGCTAGCTAGAGCCATAGTGCTATATCATAATCAGAACCCCCCTCCTCCTCAGTCTTAGAGACCCGAGTGTGTTAATTTTTGTATGACCGTGTATTATATTTTGGTGGCTCGGAAGCCCCAATTTTGTATGACACTTATGTCTTATGACGTCACTTTTTGGATATTAATGAAAACATTTTATGATGATCGATTTTATTTATATTTACATGTGTGAAAAAATGTATGTTTTTGATATGCTTATGGTCTATGAAACAAATACCAATCTAACACATTTTGCATATGAGTCAGCAACTTGATTAAAAACTCTTGGAACATGAATGTATGTTATATTCTCAAATTGTCGTTCTAGCAATTCTCACACGTAAGAATCTTCGTAATAATGTCGGATCCCTAATACGATACAAACCATTAAAATGTGAAACCACTAATTGCGAATCAAAATGTACCTCAAGAGAATGAACACCATGTGAAATGGCATCATGCAATAACTCAATAAAGACACTATATTCAGCAACATTGTTCGAAGAAGGCCATAAACATATGCCACCTGAAGACAATATTTGACCCATAGGAGCATAAATCACCCAAGCAGCTGAAGCTGAGCTTTGAGTGTGGTAGCTATCACCATCAGCGAATCCTATGTACACGGAAGACTCCATCAACATATTCCATAAGAGACGAACGCTAATCAACAAACCCAATCTCCATAAGAAAACCTAACTATGCAATGGAAAAACTGTATAATAATATACAACAATCAGCCCTGGCTAAAGATCATGCATAGTATTTTTTGAGATAGAGCCCATTTCTAGGCTCCACCAAGGTCGTCCCTTCATAATCAACCAGCTCATAAGTGCCTTTCTCTAAGACTTGTTTAACTACGTAAGGACCACGCCACATCGGATTAAATTTCCCTGCCCCCAAGGGTTCCTTAGCTTGATCCCACAAAAGGACCAAGTCACCTTCATTAAACCTCCTTGGACGGACAGACTTATCATACTGGACCTTGACACGACGCTTGTTAACCTCTAGAGCCACTAAGGCATCTTGGTGCTACTCATCAAGCTGCTCTAAGTGGACCAAATGTTCTTCCAATGTGGACGTGTCTGGTAAAATCTCTACAGCTAGCTTCAGAGAAGGGATTTCGCATTCAACTAGTAAAACTAACTCCACCCCATGCACAAGCTGATATGGAGAGAAACCGGTGGCAGTATTAACCGTGGTTCTATAGCCCCATAAAGCAAGATACAACATAATATGCCAATTGGTCTTGCTTCGTGTGATGGTTCGCTGGAGAATAGACTTAAGTGATTTATTCACTGCTTCAACCTATCCATTCACCTGAGGGTAATAAGAAGATGAATGTTCATATTTATACCCTAACTTGGAAGCCAACTCTTCCATCATTTTATTCTAAAAGTTCCTACCATGGTCTATGACAAGCTCTTTCAGAATACCAAACCAGGTGATAATCTGGTTGAACATGAAATGCGTGGCTGTCTCATCGTCAAATTTAATTGTGGGCATAGCCTTTTCCCATTTCATGAAATAATTGACAACCACTATAATGTGATGATGCCCCCTAGCCGAAGCTGGGTTGCAATCCATAAATTAAAGCCCCCACTTGGTGAAGGGACTGGTAGTGACAATAGGATGTAATGGGGTTGGATGAGAGAGCATATTACGTGCAAACACCTGGAAAGGGTGGCACTTCTTGACCACATTAACGCAATATTTGAATATGGATGGCCAAAAATATCCCGCTCTCAAGATTTTTTGGGCTGTATAAATCCCAGATAAATGACCACCACACGCCCCTCCGTGGAAATCATTTAGCACAACCTAAGCCTCATCATGGGTTAAACAATGATGCAGAATGGAATGTACCCCATGATGGTACAAAGTGTTATCCACTATAAGGTAGTTCTTAGCTACATGACGTAATCATCATCGCTCATCCCATGAAAGGTGAGTAGGGACCTTCAACATTTGCAAATATACAATGATATCCCCATACCACAGGTCCAAAGTTGAGATAAGGAAAATATGCTTATTGAAAAACGTATCCTCATAAACTTCCTCCTCCTCCAAATTTGGAAAATCGGATATGAGCTCTGCAAAGATAAAATATTTCTTCGATTTCAATGAAATGAACTCAAGATCAAACTTTTGCAAAATGACAATCCATTTATTGGATTTTCCCCCTATCATCCTTCTAGTGAGGATGAATTGAAATGGATTCATATGAGCTATGACCAAAGTTTGGTGAAGAAGAATGTAATGCCTCAAACATTGGACAGCATGAACGGTGGCTAAGGCAAGCTTCTCCACATGGGACTAACATATTTCTGCATCATTAAGGTTTCGACTCAAATAATATATGACATGCTCATGGAGATCCTCATCCTCCTAAACCAAAACCATACCAACCATCTCCATCGATGCGGCCACATAAATCAAGAAATCATGGCTATAGTCCAGCAGACTAAGCATGGGGGCTGTTGCTAAGGCTCGCTTAAGAGCATCAAAGGACTCCTGGGCTCGCTCATCCCAGTAAAAAGGAGTGTCCTTATTCAAAAGATGCATAAATACTTTAGTCAAATTGGAAAAATTAACCACAAATCTATGCAACAAGTTTTCCATTCCTTGCAAACACTGAAGATGTATAATATTACGTGGGGGAGACAATTGAAGTATTGCCTCAACCTTTAAGGGATCGAATCTTATACCCTCCTTGGACACGATGAATCCTAGCAAGTGACAAACAGTCACACAAAAAATGCACTTATCAGGATTTAAATGAACCTGGTAATGATGGCATCTTTCAAATACTAATCTCAAATGATATGAATGACACACCCTCAAACGAGAGTGAGCAGCAAGATCATCCAAATACACTTAGATAATCATTTTGAGATCGTGAAAAATTAAGGTCATAGCCTGCTGAAATGTAGCTCCGACGTTTTTAAGGTTGAAAGGAATATTTCGATATGAAAAAGTACCCCAAGGACAAATAAATGTGGTCTTATGTTTATCCTCAGGCTTAATCTAAATCTGATTAAATCTGGAAAAACCATCCATAAAGGAAAATACCTCACTCCTGGCACACTCATCCAAAATCTGATCAGTAAATGGTGTGGAGAAATTATCCTTAGGACATGCGTGATTTAAGTCACGGAAATCAGTGCATATACGGATCACTCCCTGCTTCTTATCTACCAGAACAGGATTTGAAACCCACTCCATCAAGGGAACGAGATAGATAAAACCATCTTTCAAAAAAATTTCTATCTCAACCTTAATGGTGGGTGCTTTTCTAGGATTCACAGCACACAAACGTTGTCGAACCGGCTTCGCATCTGGATAGGTTTTGATCTCATGTTCGACAATACGAGGGTCGATACCTGGCATCTCATTGTATGACCATGCAAAGATGTCATGAAACTATTTAAATAGCACGATATACTCCTTGATCTCATCAGGGGAACAATACTCCCCAATGTAGACATTCTCAACCTTGCCAGGATCGCGAGAAATATAGATAGGAATAGTTGGTGATAAATTTTCCATGTTTCCATCAGCCATATGACCAGGAGAGCTAAATGGAACCACGGGCCTACCAATATTCTCACTAATAATCTCTCTAAAGTCATCACACTCCACAAGGTCAAGCTCAGGAATAAAATATGATCGATGATGCAACTCTTCCCAAGGTGGATCAACCCTAGACAAGGCCTCAATAATGGCTTCATCCGACGAAAAAAAATCATCAAGGTAATCATGTGAGTGAGATGACTCAACTTCCCATGCAGGTAGCACATATGGGTCCTCCTCCTTCGTTTTCGAAGACGAAGGACTAGGCTCTGTAAATTGATCAAGATTCACTTGGTATGCTATCATCATTGTAGGCAATGACATGTCCGTTTCAATAGGTCCAACTGAAGAACTCAGTGAAGGAAGGATCCAAGGGTCCTCCATATGGGTAGTGGGAAAAGACACTGAATTCAACAAGGACAAAGCCCCACCAAAACTAGACCCAATAATAAGCATGGGAGTAGGACAACTAAAATTTCCCATAAGAGAAGGATACATACCCACGTCCACACTCCCAGTTGCCAGCTAAGAGTGATTGATAATCGAGATAGAAGCTCCCGATGATGCATTGACACATAGGTTTTGGAATGATGTCTGATCAATCGTAAAAATATTCCCATTAAATGGAAATCATATACTCGAAAGAGGGAGGAAGCTACGGCTTGCATACTATACATCCAATTCTGACCCAGTAAAATATTGTAGTCAAGGGGTGCATCAACCACCTCAACCTCGATCGCAACGGTCTCCCTCCTAATTGGAATTTTAGAGAAGGAATAATTATATGCGACCGAAATGATCTACCATTGAAAGCTATGAACATGGTAGCAAATTAAGACAACTTGGGAGAACATAAGCCCTTCCAACATGACAAAGAAATCACAGAAGCAGCGGTGCCTTCATCAATGACAGTGCATTTTATGGTCTTATTAAGACACTCTACATGAATCAAAAGAGACACGTAGTAAGGCAAGCAAGGCTGTACTCCCATGGTTTCAAATTTGATAATGGAATAAGAGCTATCATCACTAACCCCAAGAGCGGACAACAAAGCCTTCCTCTATAGAGGACAAGTCTGAAGCACTTCAAGCGCGGACATTGCACAAGCAGTTTGGCCTAAATCCTTTAAAACAGAATAGTTATGGGTGGCTTGAGCATTAGGATTGTGCCCTAAACGCTTTAGGAATCCCTTAGGAATGTAAGGCTGAGCTTCATGTTTATCCGTAGGTTTTTCGATACGTAAAGGGTTCTCGGGTGGAGAGGGTTCTTTCCCAAGGTCCGGTTGTGACGAACCATAATCTTTCATACAAGTCACAACCTTAGCAGCACTCATCATGTTGATGCATCCATGATCACTATTGGCTTCTGGTGGATTTTGATTTCCACCCGATGCACAATTAGGATCAATGGTCAGTGAGTTCATATTTTTATTATTAGGTAAAGGATTCGTCAACACAGCTGTGCCCTGTGCTATGAACCTCGAGGCATCTTCCATACGAGGGCACAAGTAAGTGAGGTGGTCATCCTTACACAACTTACAAGGAAACTTCACCTTACATTTAGTCTTCTTGTCCCCCAAACATTACGAGCATTCTTGTCATTATTATTAGCATTTTCATTCTTATTCCCACCCTTACAGTTATTTTTCTCTTTTTTCTTATTCCTTCCAGACTGCTGGTTGCCCTTCGGGTCCAACGATTGCGTGAAAAGTACACTCGTCGATTGGGTAGGTTGATACAAAGCTGTGGTTTGTCCCGATGAGGACTAGTTAATTGACAATTGTCTTACGTGTTTCACAACCGAATCTGCAGGTTTGGAACTTGTAGAGCCCACAATGCCATCAGCATGTGGTCCAGGCTTGACCTTGGGATCGAAACTAGATCGTGGAGCATTAGGTATAATCTCGTACAAAAGTCCAGATTGAGCGTAGATCAAATCCAACTCTTGCGCCCTAAATATTGCTTGTTCCTCGTTTTGAACTCTGGATGTAGAAACATCCTTTGCAATGTAAGGTAACAATGATTTGAGGAACCATTCAAGGATAAATTTTGGTGGTATAAAGGATTTAATCAACCTCTTCCGTCTACACCACTCTTGAAAGTGATCCAAAATGTGTGTGGCTATATATTGCCGGAAGGTCGACAATAGTTCGGTACCGACGTCGTAACGTACGGGTAGCTGAAAGTGGTTGAGGAAAGTCATGGAAAGGTCATCAAATAAAGTGTATGCCCCCCTCAGTAAATCTATATACCCTTTCACCGTAGGCCCCATGAGGGTGCATTGAAATAGCCTCAAACGGATTGAATCGTCATGTAAGAAATTGGAAGAGCACCAAAGGTGAAAAGTGGTGACATGCTCACTAGGATCTTCTCCAGCCTTACCCTCGAACTTGGGAATGTCTGAAGGAAGCTTGTTAGGGATAGCCGGCTAGGCAAGGTCATGAGATACTGAATCGTTCATCAGTCTTGACAAGTCAGGTAAGTTGAATGTTGCGAGGAAAGGGAGCCTAGGTTAAGCTGGTCTATGCCACGCTCACTGATAGTTCTGGTTCATTTAAGGTTGATTCCTATAAATTCCATGGCCTTGACCATAGTAACCTCCTCCCATTTGACCAGTATAGGGCTGCATGGAAGCATTGTGATGTGGGGTACCTTGATTATGCGGTGCTACAAAGCCATAATTGGAAGAGTAAGTGGGTTGTTGATACCTGTACCCATAGGGTTGATAGTTTTGTCCATATTGCGGTCCATAAGACTATCCATGAGAAGATTCATAAGGTGTTCCATGGGATGTCCCATGAGAAGGTCCATAGTTAGGGATATGGGGAGATCCATGAGATGGAACATGAGACAATCCAGAAATAGGGATATGACCTCCTGACACAACAGGAGGTACTTGACTCTAAGATACTACCATGCGAGCAGTTGCAACACGAACATGACTAGTAGCAACATTCCAGCCCTAAGGACCACGTGAATTAGGGGGAGGAAGGGTCGTCAAAAACACATTTGAAGGAGTAGGGTTCAAGGACGAAGGGACATGTGAAGGAATGTAAGTGGTGTTCCCAATGTTCACTCATCTCAGTTTTGGTAACCGCATAGAATTACTAACACTAGGTCTAGGAAGGACTTGTGAGGATGCTTCCACTATAGGGATGGAAGGTGTAGTGTGACTAGTGCTCCGAAATCTCTCCACATGGAAAGGAATAGGAGTTCCCCCAAGCGTAGTGCTAGGATCAATTTCCGACTCGACTTGATGTGCCAGATCAGGTGCTGTGATATCAGGAATGCCCTAACAAACATGACTATTGCTTATGGGTTCATAATGAGTCTCGTCACCTGGAAACCAATACCGGTGACCTGTGAATGAGGGATCATAACCATATCATGATGGTTGTTCATGTGATGGATCATATGTGCTATTAGGATCTTCCTCCCCAACCTCATGAGGCAGAGAGGACATCTCTGGAATCTCATCCTCATGATCTTCTATGGTGTGCAAATCAAAGTGAGAAGTAGTCTGCAAGAACTGTCTAGTTTCCTCTCCCAAAGGAGGAGGAGATGTGGAAGGTGGAAGTCCTGCTAAACGACAAGAATGGTGGGGTGTCGCACCTGAATCCACAATGACTCAAAAAATAAAAGACTCAATCTAATTACGCAAACCCTAGGCAAACTAGCATGAAAAGAGCATACACCTATAAAATGTAAAGCCAAATTGCAAGAAAACAAGGGTAGGATATGTGAGCTCCCGAATGAAGTAGGTATGTCTCACCTAGGAGAGGCTTGAGACTCCCATACACGACAAGCAGAGGTTCGTAACTAATTATAGTGGCCCTCATCTTCAATGCATATAGCGACTATGTTGTCCGACCCCTACCTAGCCAAGACACCTGCAGAATAACCTTTGTGAAGTACCCCCTCGATAACCTAGGTAAGGAAACTAAGGTCACCTCAATATAATAAATGCTTAGGCAGATAGTTACAGGCGGGATTGAATGTATGGGCAGGGTAGCAAAGCCTAAAACTCTCGAAAGAGGCCCCATATATGAATCCAATCCTGGAAATATCTCTGGTGCTACTCAGTTACGACCAGGGGTCATCCGAATCATAACCTCTCACACTACCTCGTGCTTAACTCCCTTGTAAGAGGAGGATCCTGAGAATACTAATTATATAAAGGAATTTCACACTCTCACCTGGACAGACACATAAATTTTTCGTTTAGTGGTCTTGGAGAATTTACTCATAATGAACTATTCCAAGACCCTAAAACCTAGTATTTTTTGTGCACCCTAAAAAGAAAAGAGTGTAATTCATTTTATTATGCATTGATTTTAATTGGATTATTACTCAAAGGGAAAATGGTCGTGCAACTAATGATGTTAAGATGCAACAAGAAGTAAAATGCACACCTAACAATCAATGCAAATTCACCATGTCAAATGAGGAACAGGGTATGCTAATACGTGAAGTGCAAAATTTTTCCTTCAAATGAATATGCAATCATTCCTATATGAAAATATGACTAATATTCTCTAAGCAAACCCAATGTAAGTACCATGCTAATGCAAAATGAAAACAATGCATAATGATGCACAAAGCAAATGTTTTTGTATTTTCAAATTAAATGAGATAAAAAAGCAAAAGTATAACTCTACAACCCTCAGACTCTACAAGCACTAATAGAAAACCATCAAGCAAACCACCAAGGTAAAAGAGACCTAATACACTAATCCAAAAACCAAAAATTGAAAATGAAATGACAAGAACATTTTCAAAAATTTAAACTAACAAGGTGTCTCTGGTAAAAAATAGGGATGTATATAGACTCTAGAAGCATCCAAGAAGACTCAACAATCATCCAAACTCACCCATAAACACTTAATATTCCCAAAAAGGCCAAAAAATCAGGGTATACACGACTATTCTCAGTAAATCCACGTACCTACACGACTATTCAGGGAAAACCTGCATGTACACGCGATTGTGAAAGAAAAACCTGCGTACATAAAGAAAAAGAGATAAAAAGAATGCAAATAGACAAGCTGAGACAAAATTTACTTATGTAAGACACTACTGGGCAAACAAGCCCCTAGACCCAACTCAGAAATAGAGAAATCAGAGCAATTCAAGCACATTGAATGCCGAAAAAAACCCCAAAGGAAATGACTAGGAACCTCCCCAGTATGGTCGCTAATTCTGTTACAGAGAAAACTTCCTATGGCTTGGGGTGCACCACAACAAACAGAGAAACCACATAATTCAATCCCTTCCCAATATGCAAGAGAAATAAAACATCTAACACTAAAAGATCTTGAAAGATACCTTATTCCAAACGGTTGATGTAGATCCTCATTGAGCTTTTTCCAATCCCGCTTTTGTTAGCAATTTGCTCTCTCGACAACAGCAAACAAGACAAGCATGCTATATAATGGTGTTAGACCTACTCTAGCATATATAATAAATAATGTATAAACAATTAAAAGCATCCATGGATTCAATATTCATTTAAATGCACATCATTGGATAGGAAACGATATTTCTATTAATATAAACCAGAGATTACATGAGTGACAACCTCTATCGACACGTCTGCGAACCGGAGAAACTAACTCCTCCACCTAGGCCTATACCACCTCAATCCTCCATCTCTCGATATCAAGCTCACAAACAAAGGAAATCTTGGGAAGAACACAAAGTGCTCCAAGGGACAAAGGGATGCAGACTCAAATATAAGCAAGCTACGACAATAATGGACTATAGTTTTATTGCTCTTTAATTCCTCTCCTCTTCAATGTATCCAAAGGGTTCCTTATATAGTGCTTCAATGGGGTAATGGAAGGTGAAACCCGAGCGATGTTGAGGCATATGGAAGGCCAAGAGATAAGTGACTCGGATCCACATCAAGGAAAGCTCCAAAAACATTTGGCCTTTTGCACACATTCTTATGTACGTGGGTTTAAGGGTAATATTCACATGTATACGCAGTAAAGGGATTAAAAGTCACGTACATCAAATAACAGGTGTTTTTAGGGATGATCTTCAGAAACATCAAAGGTACAAAAATAGTCCATGGGGTCCAAAGAGTCTGCAGAGGGACAAGGAAGGCAATAAAAGTGTGATCAACCATGTGTGGTAAAATCAGCTATAACAGTGGGATTGAGAAGGAAGATGATCAATTAATCCTTTCCATTCTTTCTAAATTGGGTCCTGATTACTCAATTTTTGTGTCTACTTTTCATGCTACTAGGCTTGTTGTTCCTAAGTGGAAAATGCCTTCTTTGAATACTTTTATTTATTCACTAACAAAGGATCAAGATAAATTGATCCAGATGGGTGTCCTTAATTCTTCCAAGGGAAAGGATCATTCTCTCATGGTTCAAGGAAGCAAGAATGTCAAATCAAAAGAGAAGCAAATTGTGAAGAGGAAAAAGTTAGAAATTGAAGAAGAAAGTTCGAAGCCTATTGTCGAGGATTCAGTAAAGAAGGGTAAGAAGAAAAAGAGCACATCCAAGTGTTCTTATTGCGCCAAGGGTTTTCATTCAAAGAATAAGTGTTTCAATAATAATATGGACATTGTGTCTCAGCTTCTTGATAAGCACAATATTGAAGTTCCATATGAACTAGAGAAGCCTGTTGATTCCTCAAAACACTGTCATAGTGCGTAGTTCCAAGGTGATATAACTTATGATTTGAGTACCAGAGTTAAATCCTTTTCTCATGTCTCTGATATAGAGTTATTCTCTGATATATCAAAATCAGAAATATCCTATCATTTCTTTGATAATCCTCCTCTCATTCTACTAGATTCATCTCCCCAAAATTGTGATTTTTCACTAGATACTGACTTGTCTTTGAGCAACTCTTCCTCACAATATTATATATCTGATTTACAAGATTGTTTGTAGGATGATATGTATCCCATGAAAACAATAATACCACCATCCATACCATATACCATACCTTTGAATAATACTAATACTATACAAATCCCAAGTTCGCTAGTTGATTCCTCATTGGTCTCTTATGCAATGTTACTTACTTATCTTACATGGTTTGAAGTCTTTCATATCTTTCAGTGGTTGGTTATCCATGACCTTAGTCATATTTGAAATGATATTAAATAATTTTTTATCTATTCTAAACACTTATGGTTCAGATCTCATGTCCATTCATCATTCATATTTTTACACCTATCAGTTTTCCACAGTTGCTCATAGTTTTCCTAGTCTAGCCCGATATCCTCATGGAGTCACTAAATCCTTTGTCTTTGTTGTCCCATATGCTAATGTTTCTGATATGTCATATTTTAATCAACCTCAAACAAGATCTGGGAAGGTGCTACATCATATTGGAAGAATGACATGTGATTCACATCACAATTTTGCAGTTATTCAGGGAATTGAGTGTGTGTTGTAAAGGAAAGTATCCTATGGCTAGGGTTTAAGAGGCCATCAACATACTAGGGTTGAAAGAGAGATGCACAATATTCAGCAAGCATATATAAGCAAGATCAGATATGAGAAAGGTCCACACCTGACTAACTAAAGGCTGGTCCAAGCTTTCTCTTCAATCCTCTTCTTGCTCCTCTCGCTCCAAGATACCTGCAAAATGAATTATACCTTCCTCAAACCATTATGACCACATCTAAAACAATGATAATCAAATAAACATGAACTAATGATCTAAATAACATCATCATATGATCAGAAACAGAGATTCAATCACACATTGAACAATGATTTGGGAAGAAGAAGGACATCACATCTTTATTAATCTTGAAAACAAGTACAAGTATACCTTCTCTTCAAGTTTGGCACCTCACGAAACCTTGATCTAGTTCTACTGCTTCTCTTCTCCAAAGAACTCAGCCTCCAAGCTCTGCAACACAAGGGGAAGACCTCTAGGGAAAAGGTGTGAGCAAAGAGAGTCCCGATTCCTCCAGCATAACAATGCATAAATTCCAACTCCCCTTTCATGAACCTCCCTACCTCTATTTATATGATAAAGAAGAGTTAGGGGCGAAGCCAAAGTGGTTACAATTGAAGAAGTCAGTTGGAAAACTACCCAAACTAATCCAAAAGGCATGTTTTTATGTTTAAATGTCGAGGGACACATTCGCGACTATGAAGGAGGACAACCCGTGAATGATCCGCAATTTTACACAAGAGCAACCCATGAATATATGCATTTGCGACTTGTAATACATGAGACTCGCGAATGATTCGCGACTTGCATATAAGGAGAGTCGCAAATACACAAAAAAACGCATTTTAAGGGTATTTTTGGGCATTTTCAGACTTTGGTTTCTTCTAGAAAGTTTTAGCTAACTGAAATACATTTCCAATGGTGCAGAAATGAGGTCAAATGGAGTTACAGAACTCAAGATATGGGTCCTCCAAGATAGGTGTTTTTTCAGTGACTTTCATGAAGTGCCGACATGCGACGAAATCATGGGAAAGTGGTCACAGGAAGAGATGTGTCATTTTGGGCTATAACAGATGCCCCCTAATGTGTGAGGTTAGAGGGGAAGACGATAGCTGAAATACATTATAAAGGAAACAGTTGAGTATGGAGAGAGCAGAGAATCCAAGATCAAAAGGCTCGAGTGAAGGTACCTGAAAGAGAGATAAATGACAGAAAAGCTGATCTCTGGCACATACATGTCCATATACAAAACATCGCCATAAATATAGGGGCGGATCCAACATATGTATAACTGATGAAACTATCATGGTCGCTCAATATGCAAAAAGGTGCCATATCAAATCTAAAGGAGTCATGGCCACAAATGAACAAGGTGGATCCATGCTCAACAATCGATCATAGCCACAAAAATACAAGGTGGATCTATGTCTCAGCAAAATGTCATATAAAGTGTAACAAGGTCTTGCGCAACTTGGGCAATAGAAAAATGATGACAATGCTACTGTCATCCCAAGGTCTTCAATCCAAACCACCCAAAAAAGGTACGAATCATAACCATGCGAATAAAGGAGTTGAAGTCGAACATGGAGGAAGCTGTTTGATTACTGGTCAATAATGAAAACCGTTAACAAACACAAGGGAAACCACCATTAATGAAAATGGTTCCCAAGGTACCTAGTACATTCTAACAAGTGTGATTACAAGGACTT
>LPNX010299088.1:204374-285308 GCA_001517045.1 Pseudotsuga menziesii
ATAGAACAAGCAAAAAGGATGACACTAACTCCCTAGAGTCATGCACCTGCAGAGGACCCTAAAATACCTACCCAAAACACCTTCAAACAGAAGAAAAATCACAAAAGAGGAAAAAACATTGTTTAAAGGGGCATTCACGACTATCTATAAGTGCAACCCACGAATGACTCGCGACTGTTCAGTATAGCAACCCACGAATGCAAGCAAGTATTTGCGACTGTTCAGAAGAGAAACTCGCGAATGGGTGGAAAAATTCCCAAAAAGGTCAAAAACCACCTTAAGAAGGCAGGGGAAGTGAGCTATCAGATTTATAAAGTGTTCCTAAGTGGCAAAAAGGACCTAAAACAATGCAATAGACTGAAAGAAATCAAGAGAAACCCCAAACAGACAAGGCTATCCCCAGCGGAGTCGCTAGTTCTATTGTAAAGGAAAGTATCCTATGGCTAGGGTTTAAGAGGCCATCAACGTACTGGGGTTGAAAGAGAGATGCACAATGTTCAGCACTCATATATAAGCAAGATCAAAGATGAGAAAGGTCCACACCTGACTAACTGAAGGCTGGTCCAAGCTTTCTCTTCAATCCTCTTCTTGCTCCTCTCGCTCCAATATACCTGCAAAACAAATTATACCTTCCTCAAACCATTATGACCACATATAAAACAATGATAATCAAATAAACATG
Organism: Pseudotsuga menziesii; assembly: GCA_001517045.1. Classification (NCBI taxonomy): domain Eukaryota; kingdom Viridiplantae; phylum Streptophyta; class Pinopsida; order Pinales; family Pinaceae; genus Pseudotsuga; species Pseudotsuga menziesii. Next base: position 205,057 of record LPNX010299088.1, read on the forward strand.
AACTAATGATCTGAATAACATCATCATATGATTAGAAAAACATCATCATATGATTAGAAATAGAGATTCAATCACACATTGAACAATGATTTGGGAAGAAGAAGGACATCACATCTTTATTAATCTTGAAAACAAGTACAAGTATACCTTCTCTTCAAGTTTGGCACCTCACGAAACCTTGATCTGGTTCTGCTGCTTCTCTTCTCCAAAGAACTCAGCCTCCAAGCTCTGCAACACAAGGGGAAGACCTCTAGGGAAAAGGTGTGGGAAAAGAGAGTCCCGATTCCTCCAGCATAACAATGCATAAATTCCAAATCCCCTTTCATGAACCTCCCTACCTCTATTTATATGATAAAGAAGAGTTAGGGGCGAAGCCAAAGTGGTTACAACTGAAGAAGTCAGTTGGAAAACTACCCAAACTAATCCAAAAAGCATGTTTTTATGTTTAAATGTTGAGGGACACATTCACGACTATGAAGGAGGACAACCCACGAATGATCCGTGAGTTTGCACAAGAGCAACCCGCGAATATATGCATTTGCGACTTGTAATACATGAGACTCGCGAATGATTCGCGACTTGCATATAAGGAGAGTCATGAATACACAAAAAACACATTTTAAGGGTATTTTTGGGCATTTTCAGACTTTGGTGTCTTCTGGAAAGTTTTAGCTAACTAAAATACCTTTCCAACGATGCAGAAATAATGTCAAACGGAGTTACAGAACTCAAGATATGGGTCCTCCAAGATAGGTGTTTTTTCAGTGACTTTCATGAAGTGCCGACATGCGACGAAATCATGGGAAAGTGGTCACAGGCAGAGATGTGTCATTTTGGGCTATAACAGTGTGTAATAAATTGTCTTAATTTTTGTACTCTTTGGGAAGGAGTATCCACAAATCACTTTTCCATTTCATATTATGTTTGTATATCATTGTTTGACAGCAGTAAGAAGCATTCAGATAATTCTCCTACTTCATCATTTGATGAGATACAAGGAGTCTCTCCTCTTATTTCTTGCAAGTTCTACACTCTAGCACATGGTCATGGAGTTCATGATTTCTTCATCAATTATTCCATATAGAAGTAGTTAACTCAGGTCATTCAAGTGAATATAAATATATGTTGAAGACGTATTATTTCAAATTTTGTGCCTTGTCCTTTCTTGAGGGAGGATTTTCCCCATGTGGTTTTGCCTCTTTCCTCATCTTTTTGGACATGAATAATTGTTAAAGGGTGACCATAGCCTTGTTGTTGGGACCTATATGCATCTATATGCATCTATATTTTTGAAATACCATCATAAAGTCATACTTAAAGGGGGGTGTTGGAATATTATTAAACCCACTCATAACTTAGGATGAAATATTTAATCATTATTTGATTAAATTCCTACCCACTAGCTAATTAGTTGGCATCCACTTGCACCTTAAAGTCAACACATGCCATCTATACCCAAGGAATGGTTTATTTATGATTCCGGGTTTATCTTGACCACTTTATGGACATCTAGAATTGGTAATTTCCCTTTATTGTAGTTTTTTCTTTATTATTATTTATCAATCTTTTCTGTGGTAAAGGTAAATCTAGTTAACTAGGAAACTAGTATCTTTTGTTTCCAACCCATCCTCCATGATTTTTTCTCCATTTTCCAAGATTAGCATGTTTTTCCACTACTATTAACAAATCACTCATGATTTTTCTAATTCATGAGTTCCTTGACTGATTTGGGATGTGCTTTAGCCACCTATGGAGGTTTATCATATTTGGTAAGTCATCCTTTTTGAGCTTTATGAGTTGTCTCCACACAACTCAATTTTCCTATGAGTAATTTACTATTTATGTACACTATTATTCATCATTAATCAATGGAAGGATCCACTCCAATATTCATCTCTTCACTCATGTGATTCGATCTCTTTTCTCTCTCTAGTTTTCTTGTGTATGCTTGTGAGAATTCTTAGTAACAATATCTATTTCCTGTGCTTCTTCTTAGCATCTTTGCTCATAGAATTGGAGCTATTATTTCTACAGAGGAAAGGTTGAACTAACAAGTAAAGTCAAGAATGAGAAATAAGCTTTCAAAGTTCATTAATTCCCTATTCCAGCTAGGGACTTAATGATATGTCTTTAGATATATGTTATATTTTTTATTATTATGGATTTTTGAGGTGTGTTACACAATGGTATCAAAGAAACTGTTTCAGTACCAAGCTTGAGTTTTATCAACACTAAAAATGCTAATTAAACCAGGAAACTAATTTGATTTTATTTTTGTATTCTCATACAAAAGCAAGAAGAGAAGAATAAATTTATTTTGCAGAAAAAATATGGCAGATGTAGGGATTTCTGTGGAAGAAGAATCCCAACCTAGAAACCCTGTAAATAATGAAGAGGATAATATAAGGTAGGGTGAAATCTGGGTAGGCCTAAATGAAAGTCAAGACAATAAATATGAATGGAAAAAAATAGTTAAAGAACTAAGGTCAGAGTTAAAAAGAGTTAAGGAGGATAATGAACGAATCCTGAAATATCAAGAGGAACTAAATAATATTTTATTAGCTAATATACATAATGATTGAAAAGAGAAAAACATAGAATCAGAACATTAAATACCCAAAACTACACCTTACAAACGTAAGGGAAGGAAACTGGACTTTTCCAGTCATAGGGCTGAAACTTCCAGCGAAGAATCAATCAAACATCACACATGAATGCAACAAGATTCCAATGAGAGTAGCGATGATAATAAAAAGAAAAAGAAATACAAGCCATATGAATAAATCTCTGGGGAATTTAAAAATATTAAACCACCAACGTTTAACGGTGAGATTGAAAAAGGAGAAGAGGCAAAATCCTAGATGTCGAGGATGAAGAAATACTTCCAAATCTATAATTACTCCGATGAACTGAAAGATAAAATGGCCATATATAATTTAACTAGAAAGGAGGACATATGGTGGTAGGACATAAAGAAAGTAAAGGGAATAAATGAAATATATGTAACCTAGAAAACATTTTAAAAATATTTTAAGCGAAAATACCTTTCAGAATAGTATTACGAAGAGAAGGCTAAGGAATTTTACAATTTAAGACTAGGAGCTATGACTATGAAAAAGATCTGTAGTAAATTCCTGAGTCGACTTTGCTACTTACCATACATAATAGATGAAAAACAAAAAATACAATGTTTTCTCAGTTGTTTTCCTATCATGTTTAAAGAGTAGATTGAGTATGACAATCTGAAGACGATGGCGAAAGCAATAAAAAAGGAAAATTTATGTTTTGACCAGAATAAAAATAAAAGAGAAAGTATATCAAATTGGAGGTCTAAAAGATAAGATAACGTTGATCCAATAAAGAAGAATAATAAATTCCACAAAAATGCAGGGAACAATTACAAGGGGTATCAAGGCAGTAACCATAAAAAATTTAACCCACAAAATTCTGTAGCGAAAGAAATAGAACCTCCCACTACTTTTAAGAACAACACTGCACATAGGGAACCATTAAATTGTTGGGAATGTGATGGGCCACATTGTTTCAAATATTGTCTTGTAAGAAAGAAAAACTTTAATGTTCACTCCATTTAGGAATTTGTTACAGTTGGAGAAATGGCGAGGAGTATGCCCAGAATCAGCGCTACATTGGAGAATCAACAAGCATACCACCAATATTCAATGGTATAAATTAAAGGTATGATAAAAATTCAACCCATTTCCATACTAATTGATCCAGGTCCATACTTGAGTTATCTATCACCTAGGATTGTTGAAATATGTAAATTAGTACCAGAAAAAATTGATAAGTCATGGATGGTACAGTTAGCAGCTAGCACTAAATGTAAAGTCACTAGTTATGTTAACGACTGTGAAATATTAACAATCGATAAGTCATAGTCAATAATTTAAGTAAAGCAACTCATTTTATTCATGTAAAAACTACTTATAAGGCTGTTAACATTGCATATACTTTTATGAAAGATATTTTTAGGTTACATAGCGTAACAAAAGTAATAATATCAGATAGATATGTTAAGTTTATAGGAAAATTTTGGAAATATTTGTTTAAAGGGTTAGGCACTCAGCTAAACTTTAGTACTGCATATCATCCACAAATGGATGGGAATACTAAAAGGGTAAACTGAGTCCTAGAGGACAAGCTAAGAATGTATGTAAGGGACAAACCAGGTAAGTGGGAAGACTACGTACACCTAGTATAATTTTCTTACAATAATAATTCTCAAGTATCAATAGGTATGAGTCCTTTTGAAATTTTATATGGAGGCAAATATGATACTCCAATTTTGTGGAGCATTCCAGTTGAAACATTAGTGTTAGGACCTGAGTTGTTAAAGGATATGGAACTAACCGTGAAACAAATGCAACAACACCTGAAGGCTGCCCAAGTCAAACATAAAAGTTATACTGAGAAAAAACTAACTCCTAGAGAGCTCCAGGTAGGTGAACATGTGTCCATAAGGGTAAAACCAAAGAAAATCTCTTTGATATTTGGAAAGTATTAAAATTTGGCACTCGTATATTGTGGGCCATTTGAAATTTTTGCTAAAGTAGGGCCGGTTGCATACCAGTTAGCCTTACCACCTACTATTAAAGTACATAATGTTTTTTGTGTTTCTAGTTTAAAGAAATATATTCATGATGCTACTCATGTGATCAATTGGAATGACATGTAGGTGGAACCAGAAGGAGAGTTCCAGGTGGGAACAGAGTGTATTCTCGATAGGAGAGAGATTTTACTCTGGAACCGTACCATCGGACAACTCAAGGTGCAATGGAAGCACCTTAGTCTAGAAGAATCTACTTGGGAATTAGAAAGTGATATGCCGGAGGCATATCTAATCCTATTCCAAGATGAAGATATGGAAGAATAAATAAGAAAGTTAATAACACCGAGGAAGGTGTTATCCTCTAAGGGGAGGTGTATGTAATACACCAAGAATTAATAATTTATTATTAATTTTTGCTAAGATATTTTAATTTTATTTTTGATAGAAAATAAAAAATAAAGCAAATGTAATGAATTATTCTTTTGTTAATAAAAGATACTGAAGGGGACATAAATGGAATAGTTTTTGAAGAGTGTTTACTGACCCACAAGAGGAAAATAAAAGTGGTTGGAGTTGCTGAGTGAGAACTTGAGGTGTAGGAGGCATCTTCCCCAAAATCAGATCACAATTGTTTGTTGAGTGCTAAAGTGAAGGAGGCTCGTAAATGACTAAGTCCCAGGAAAAATACTATATAATAGTATGTCCAAAAGTAAGCAAGAAGAGAGCATTGGATGAGGATTGAATATAATAATGCAGGAGATAGTGCATTAAGTGGATTTTTCTCTTGTGGTTCAGCAAAGTTCTTCATTTCAAAGGTAACATACATCCCCTTCTAGATCCTTCTTTGAGAGGGAGCCTACATCAATATTCAACTCATGGACTATATGTTCAATTTTCAGATCATGAAAAGTGTCTATAAGAGCTTCAGTCCTTAGGAACCAATGGTAAAGTGAGATAATATGACACTATGCAGATCTATGATGATTCAATGGCAATAGTTAAGAAGGTAAATCATATAACTCAATTTATTGATTATATCATATATTCCTAAATTAAAAATCATGAATTCTTAAATTATTACATTGTTTTAAGTAAGTATGAAACCTTCTATTACAAAATAGAAGACAAAGATCCAAAGCAACATTAACCCTTTGTATATATGCATATTACACAGGATGCATTTTCCACCATAGTTTTAGCAAGAAAAATCCAAATCTAAAAACAAAGTCTTTCCCCTACAAAGGAAGCTAGGATAGCTGAGTAATGTGACGATATTGCCATCTCCTCTATTCAAAAATTAAACTACAAACTTGCACCACTTTACCACGAAGGGGAAACCATGTGTTGTAACCATGATTGGAAAATTAAGTCCAAAGACCATTAAAATACATGAAAAACAACATTGAACAAAACCTAAAAGGAAAACTATCCCGTTGCATCTGAATTTTAACCCTCATACCAACTTCCTAATTTCTTACAATCTGAAATGAAACATCAAAGGTTATGTCCAAGTCATCTAAATATGGGTAGAATCAGTGTAATTCGTCTTTCAACCTTCAGATTGTGCGAAGGGTCTTCACTCAACATAATTCTCGTTTCATCAAATTTCTTTCCAAAGGGACTTTTCTTTCCAAGAGAATTTTCATAGTCTGGTACATACATGTGCCCCCTTCACCAACCTGAGGATGCACTTGGGAAGCCAGGGATAAGGCCTCCATGGTATATATGTATTTCTCAATGTGGTAAGGAATGGAGGAATGGAAGCTATGGTTAACATATTCACTATTGTTTCTAGGTTGATACTGACCCCCTCTTCCATGTTGACACCAGTATCTTTGACACTGCTGTTGAGACCGACATCCTTCCCCTCATCGACATTAATCTATTTGACATGAAGGCATGTTGAGAGGCCTTCCACTTCTCCAAGCAATCACCACCCTAGTGACACTCCTCCCATAGGATGTTGAAACCAAGAAAATGACAAATGTAGACTCTTTGTATACACTTTGATTCTCAGCTTCGAGAAACCTTCCATTTCACTTGGCGCACAGGGTTTAATCCCCAGTAAGTTCTCCCCCATCATCTTTCCTTCATAATACAAATCATATTGATAATTCCAAACATGATTTTTCACTGTCCCAAGCTTTCCATAATACTAGGTAGCTTGTTGCCCTCCTTTTTTGACATTTTTTTGGCCATGGAGTTGTGCTTCCCTTTCTTTTTTGACATTTTTTTTAACCATGTGCACAAAAACCTACCAAAGGTATATCCAAAAACCTGCAATTCAGATATACCAGTAACTTGTGACTCTGTAGGGGCAGATACATCCTAAATCCCATTGAGGTGAGCCTCTATCCCAAGGGTCGCATACCCTTTAGCCCTTGTCATAATGGGTCAATGAGCAACCCTAACCCCCACCGTTTTTGAGCCTATGACATCTACGGAGATAACACATCTTCTTAACCATTATACGCATTCAGGTGCTCTTGTAGTCACAGAGGACATTACAACCGCAATCCACCACCTCATTGAGGATACCTACCACTGTTTTTGGCCTTTACCATTTGTCCTTCCTACCAATTTATATTCCTCCCACATTGACTCCACATGCTTATTATCAATCAGAAGTTTGTTAGTGTACCTGAATTCCATTAATTCATTTTCCCTCTCCCTCATTGTGGTTCTAGCATTAATTCCAAGATCAAGCCTTAGAGCATGGCATCCAAAGGTATGCATCACATTAAAACCATAATGCACCACCTCGTCAAGGATCATGGCTCCCTACCAGCAATCGTCACCATTTAGGGGAGAGGAGCCACTAGAGGTGCATTTGTTTTACATTTTTTTGTGTGACTTAATTATCCATGTTTTCAAGCTTGTTTTTCCTCCAAATTTGTATCACTTATACTTTGGCATGTTCTTTGTCTAACCATATTTGTCTTGAGGCGTGACGAATCCAAATGGATGACACGTCAGCCACAAAGTTCCAAGTTTTCTAGTCCTAATGTCACCATAATGTATTTTTTCTTGGGACTAATGGGTGAGTATTGATTTGACTTAAAGTGGATGTGACTTAAAATGAAATTTCTTATTTCAAATATTCATTTTATTTCAAAATGTAGAAGAAAATTTTTTCTTGAATAATTTTAAAAGCATGAAAATATTGGCAATTACTTGTACATAAAGTAATTTTATGAACTATATATGGTAGTTCGTATTTCCAAAATTGTGGCCAATCAACACCACTTATATCTCCAGCCCCCATCCTATAGAACATTGAAGCCGATTAAGCCATCAAGAGTGGGATTCAAAGCCGCAAAACTGATGAGAGTGCGGACTCGAAGCAGGGGAGCGTAGAGAAAGGAAATATGATTGACCTGGGAAGCATTGGTGGCGAGGACCATGACCAAGTTCCATACTGAGGACAAGATGATCAATAGAGTACTTTACTGTGTATTAGTTTTTCTGCATCTTTAGATTAACCATAGAAGCTTAGAACAGTTCTGAAGAAAACAATACCTTTTTTCGAAGCCCTACCAGAACAGAAGGGAGATGGTTTTAGTCTATTTTAATTTCCAACATGGTTTGATGATTTTGGAACTATCGAGAAGAGCTATGTAACCGGTTTTTAAAGTAATACTGTATTTTATTTACCAAAAGAAAAACACTTCTATCTCCACTACTGATGCACACAAAAAAGTACATCACTACTAGCTTCTCTTTTCTAGCTTGATCATTAAATTATCGAGGCAATGGAGTTCCATCACCCACATCCAGATTATTACATAATTTTTTTAAACATATGTGTTTAAAATATTAATAATTCCTAATTATTAAATTAATCATAAATATTTATTAATATAATTAATATTAATTTTATTATATATTTAGAAAGAGTTATAGAAGAATAGATATATCACATACATTAATCAAAAGAAGAACAATATAACTATATAATGGAAATTAAGATTTACAATATACAACAAACACATAGATGTGTTTGTGTTAGTAGATCATTGTATTGTCAAAATAATTAATAAGTCACATTACCATTTTTTTGTCTTCTAAAATTTGTTAGTTGTTCTTGTAACAGATATTTCTCTCCATTTACGTGCAAAAGCACCTACCTTATATCAACTAGATATACGGGTAGAGTTCATGGTGCAAGGGAAGTGTTCAACCTTGACTATCAATCAAGTAACAACAAATATTTTTTATATTTTATGATTTTCTTCTAACTAGTAAGACAAAAATGTAACATACCTTTCAATAAGATGGCCCACTGCAGCTGTTTGAGGATGTGGTCCGATGGCTCCCACGATCTGGTTCTATGATCTTCTCCAACAAGGGTTGTCACCAGGAAAGGAATCAAGGGTTGCATGGACTAAACTCATCATGCAACGTGGGATGGTGTGGCAAAAGGTGTATGAATGGAACGTTCTGGAATGAAAAGTGTTGGAATGTAAAGTTCAGGAATGTTTGTGGGGAGACCTTCATAATGTATTTATAGGATGATCCAGGATTCTCTTTCCCATGTTATTGGCCCATGGTTTTTCATAGTGTATGGTATTTATCCATGGTTTTTGACCCATTTTGATTTTAGTTTTTTTTATCCTTTTTCGGAGAATGGGGGTTATGTTGCAATAAATTCCCATCTTCCTTGTATTAATTGGGGAAGGAATAATGATGTTTTGGACCAATTTTGGTGGAATTTAATTATGAAGGTAAAATTAGAGGAAATATTATGATGTATAATTATGGTTTGGACCATAGAGAGTTATGTGGAAATTTTTTGGTGTTAATAGATTTCCCCCTGATGTGTGAGTGTAGGAGCTCATCGTATGACCAACAAACATCATAGGATCAAGGGATAAATGGTGACAATGGTGGAGAAACCAAAGAGAACTATGGAGGAGTTGGAGTCTCCTCATTTGAACAGAAGTGGATTTTGATTTGTATTACTTCTAAAAATTGGATGAGGTACGTATAATCTCATACACATATATGGACGAGGAAAACATACCCATGATCGTATCAATGTCTCAATATACAAATGGGGAACAAGGATCAAATAATGGGAGTTGATCAATACGTATAACTAGAAGTAAATAATGGTGGAATCAATGGGAGGCTGGATATAGATATGAATAATTGGTACATAGAAACAATTGAATTCTCTTGGAATGTAATATTAGAACAACTAATGATATATTGAATCTGAAGGTTTACACAACTATATGGACTCAATGACTGAGAGTCAGAATCTCAGAGGTATAATAAATGAATTATGATACCATAGATATATGAAATCATGATACTCAGGGTATTCAGAACATTATCACCAACGTAACCTGGATATAGCAAGAGACATGAAATTGTATGGTTCCCAAATAGACTTACCAATGTGCTAGAGTTAGGTGACAACTAGGGTCTTAGACCAAATAATGAAGGAACCAATACCCTATACAAATCTCAATGGTTCGATAAAGTAGCTGAATTTGAGCATGTGAGACACAACTAACCCAAAAGGCACTAAGGAATCCTTTCAAGTGGTTCAAGAAACTCATCAATGAGGTGGATGAAAGAAATATATAGGGACCTATGTGTCTATCCTCTGGAAGAGATGTGTTAACATCAACAGAGGGAGACCTGTAACTACCAAGGAAATGACTTTTCCTTGATATAAGCACGATGGGGACAACTAGAGATATGAAATAATAATGGATGGAAACACTTAATTGGGAATAGGGACAGGGGAGTATGAGGGACTCAAACTTCCTTTGTTCATAGTATAATGACAGGGATGACCTAGAAGCACATGACACTAACTCATAAGGAGGGAATCATAATTGTGGAACCAAGGAGATGACTGCAATGGAAGATACTTGGGGAAGTAACTATCCAAGTGATATCAAGGGAATCCAAGGGAGACTCATCATAGAGTACTCTGAACAAATGCATCCCAATGGGGGAAAGCTGTCATAATGGGAAACTGTATGCGATATATGTGGGCACTGAAAGGCACTATTTGGGCCTTCTTCATAGTTTAAGGAGATCAAATAAGGGATAGAATTTTGCTCAATATGATACTGTCTCGTGGATTTTTGTTGATCCCAAGATGATAAATTCTCTATAGTGTGCTCATGTTTAAAGAGTCTGAAAAAATGAATAAGACTCTAATGGGTCTCTTTTTCATACAGTAGTATCCTAAGCCCAAAAAGGGATAAAAGGATATAAAGGAGAACTCTCCCAGCCAAAAGGGGCAAAGAGATTTCTTTTCTGTAGGTTGTCCAACTAGGCCTAAAAAGGTTAAACCTATACTGATTAGATGATCATTCAAATACTTTTATGAGCATGAACGAAACTAAGTTTGCTCAATGATCTTTTATTTATGAGAGGGCTAGAAAAGAGATTAAATACAACCCTATTGAAGGCTCATATGGGCAGGTTGCTAGATTGGGTTCCAAGGCTCACAACAGAGGGGGAAAACCCAGACTGAAAGGATTCAAAAGGTCTTGCACAAGGGTAGTTCTATCCCCATCCTGTTTGGTGTAGTAATCTCCCATGAATACTAAGGCCTCTGTTGGCACTTATGGTTTTGATCCAAAAAGGATATGTTTCCCAATCAAGGGAATACAGAATGTTTGGGATACTAAAATGAAAATGAACCTAACTAAGAAGGAATCTAATCTAAGTGAATACTACTCTAAGAGGATGTCTGGTTTGTTTGAACGTTAACTTGAGACAAAAAATAGATAAGGATGTTCATCAATTTAACAGAAATGTGAAAGAGATTTAATTACTTATCAACTCAAATTACTACCAATCAATTAAAATTGGCTGATGGTAAGATAAGAATTTAGAAACATTGAAGATTAACCTATCATTGATATGTTAATTGAAAAATTAACATAATTTATTTAATTGTCTGTAAATAATTTCCAGAAATAGATAAAAAATTTAATTGAATAAACTCTTTTAAAACTTTAATCGCACATAGATACCAAGCAAAGAAAAATTAAAGATGTAAACAAATAAACTTATGAATTACAAAGATTAAAAAGCAATAGTATAAAATCTGAAATGGAAAAAAATCAATATTCATCAAGGAAACTTGACTAAATTAACACAAAGAAAGTTAAAAGAATAGCATAGTTGTATTAAATAAAGTCTGAAAGAAATTACAAACCTAGAATTAAACAGAGTATCTTCAATATCCTTAGCTTATTTTTCCCTTCCAAAATTCCCCCCTTAGTACATGAGAAGTCTACCCTTTAAATAATAATTACAAAGAATGATTACCCACAAAAATGGGATAAGAAAATACAGATGAAACTAATAGCCAAGGATGTTCATCAATTTAACAGAAATGTGAAAGAGATTTAATTACTTATCAACTCAAATTACTACGAATCAATTAAAATTGGCTGATGGTAAGATAAGAATTTAGAAACATTGAAGATTAACCTATCATTGATATGTTAATTGAAAAATTAACATAATTTATTTAATTGTCTATAAATCATTTTTAATTGAATAAACTCTTCTGAAACTTTAATCACACATAGATCCCAAGCAAGGAAAAATCAGAGCTGTAAACATATATACTTGTGAATTACAAAGATTAAAAAGCAATAGTATAAAATCTGAATTGGAAAAAAATCAATATTCATCAAGGAAACTTGACTAAATTAACACAAAGAAATTTAAAAGAATAACATAGCTATATTAAATAAAGTCTAAAAGAAATTACAAACCTAGAATTAAACAGAGTATCTTCAATATCCTTAGCTTATTTTTCCCTTCCAAAATTCCCCCCCTTAGTACATGAGAAGTCTACCCTTTAAATAATAATTACAAATAATGATTACCCACGAAAATGGGATAAGAAAATCCAGATGAAACTAATAGCCAAGAAAATCTCGCCATTAATTCCAAATCCCTAACAATTATTCTATTTTGGGATAATTCACTGATTCGAACTCAAGTTGAGCATCACACTTAAAATTTTCTGTTTCATTTTTATCCAACTTGTGCCAAATGCAGAAAAAATGTGGATCTTTCCCTCAATAGAAAGAGGTTGTATGATTAGTTGATCCAAGTCTTCAATGCTGATATGGTCATGCTCTTGGATCTTCTCTTTGACATCGTCATATCAATGTTCAACTTGTTCAATCATCAGTTTTGGAGGACAAGCATTTTCAATGAGATCCACAGTAGGGAAGTGCGATGTTTCCATGATGTTATTGACAACATACCATCTCCTTCCACACATTTCCTGTGTGTTCTTAATTGTATCTTCAATCATCTCATTTAGGTTGAGCAAAGCATGCAGTACAGTTCTGACCTTCTTCAATTGAAAACTGTTGAGGATAGCAATGTTCTCTGGTTTATATTTCATATATCTTTTCCAGTCCAGAGTATCATCATAAGCATTAGAATCTTGTTCTCTCTTGGCTACCTGGTTCTCAAGGGTAACAGACATCTTGCCAAAAGCAACATGAGTTTCTAAAATGCCATCCAGAATGTTAAAGAATTCAGTCAATAACCCATGATGTTATTGGTTAGTTTGGATGGCCAAGTATTTAAATTATTGCATAGAAAACCTGGAGAAGGCATAGGAAGCTACACTTGTAGTTTCATCTTCACATTGTTTTTCAAGTGTAGCTATCCTTTGTGTAATGGCGGAATTTGTAGTCCGTTCATTCTGCCATTCATCCTGTAGAGAATTATTTTGCATCTGCAATTCTTTAAACTTATCCTCATATTCTTTTACAATATCAACAACATAAGCCTTATGTTTCCTTTTAGTTCTATCCAACTCTTCCTCCAGCTTGATTATCTCTTCCTTTCTTCTGTCAAGCTCCATGTTTAGTGTGTTAACTGCATCAAGGTTTGCACTTGTAAATGCACCTAAAGTAGTAGATGTATCCACTGCATCTACCTGAGGATCACCAGACTACTGAGTCCAGATTAATTGATTGGTAACATATACATCTAAACCACCTTGATCTCTACTTCTCTTTTTTCCTTTATTAACCGCTGCCTTAGCTGACTTGTTGTAGAAATAATCCCCAAGAGGGATCACAATATATTCATCAAATTCAGCCACTTCCTCAGCAAATGAGGAAGTCCCAATCACTGTAGAAACCAAAGAAGATGTCTAAGTGATGATGGGAGGAGGCATGGGCATAGTAATGTGGGAGGTAGGTAAGGGAGAAGAGAAGTTTTGAACAACAGTTGTTTCAAAGGTTGAAGAGAGGGACGAGATGGAAGTTTCAGAGGGTGGAATGGGAACATTAGCAGCGGGAAGTGATGATGAAGGCACTAAAATTTTCTCAGGGGTTAATGATGATGAAAGTGTAAATGAAGGTAATTGTAGAGGAATTTTCACAGAATGGGTCTCTGCAAGAGTAGATTGAAACATGGGAAGTTGGACTAAGATGGGTGTGATAGGGGAAGATGTAAAGGCCAAAGTATGATAGAGTTGAGATAGTGAGGGTGATGGGATTTCTCTTGTAGGAAAATTAGAGAGAGTTTGTATGGATGAGAGGAGAAATGCTGAAGTTGAAGAGTTAGACACAGAAGTGGATTGTGAAATCTTTGAAACAAGAATAGAACCCTTCATACCATTAACATTGAACAAATATGTAAATGCTTGCAAATATTCATCTACTTCTTTGACCATAGGCATAGGAGTAAGCACTTCTTCTTCGGTATCACCATCACTCAAGTCTATAGTAGGGGTTTGAGAGGCAGTCATCTAATTTTTCTTTTTCTTAAATGGCTTAACCTCAATTGTTTCTTGTTCATCTCATACCTAGGTAATTGCAATAGCTACCTAAATTTTTGCAGCAGGCTTAGCAGCTGCAACCACTTGGGTGTACCAAACTAAAGTTATCTATGCAAACATTTGCTTTGACTGCTAGGAAGTATGCATCATAGATTTCAACTGTTGAGCAACAGTTACATGTGGCTGGTCCTCCATACGGATTTTTCCTTTATTCCCATATGGATAAGCTACCACCGATTAAAATTTTGTTTCTTAGGCTTCCTTCTCGTCCTTGTCCTTCCTTACCTTCTCAAGGAGATCAATTTCCATTGCTCTATAATCCAGAACCCTAGTTTTAAGATCCTTTTGATGTTGTAAAATGTGGCTCTTCTCGTCTTTACTTTTATCCCTATCTAAGACCTCAGAAAAGGTATTCACCCCCTGGTAAATAGAGTCATCAAGGACTTACTCACGAACATAGCCACCTTTGACATGGTTTTGATTGAAATGTGCATCAAGAAACCCTTTAGGGTAATGTTTTGTTTTGAGAGAAAAACCAAGTTTCAAAGAGACTATTTGATCACCTAACACTACAGCCCAAGTTCAATTTGGGATGACCAATGACCCATGATTCAAAGGAAATTCAGGCCAGCCTTTATTTTTAGGAGCGACAAGTTTCTTGTAGACACCGTCATTGACAGTCTGGAAAGATACTTCTTAAAGAACTAACCTTTCAGGAACTATCTTGGGAAACATATGAATAGTATTTCCACCCCAAATTCTAATATATGAAAAATACTCACCAACATACTAGTCACCCATTGTGGAAATGAAGGTTCTCGCCTCAGCTGAAAAAGCAGGAGCTTCCTGTTTGAATATTTAAAAATAAATGCTGCCGAAAAAATGTTCACAAATTTCATAGAACATGGCTTCATAGTTAGTATCCCACAGTGTTGAATAGTAAATAGGTATTGGAGGGGCTGGTAAAGTCCAGTCATCCCAAATTGGGATATTGGAACTCAGTGTAGAATGCATCAATAATAAAATTGTACCTCATCTTAGAGGATTGGGAGAACTCAGCGTTAAGAGGTTGCACGGCCATATTAAGAGCATAAGCTCTTGTGAAAACCTCACGACAGAAGGTAGCTAACTGTGAGCCAACAGTATCATTAAAGTATCAGTATTTAGGGTTTGTGTGGTCCACAATCCATTTGACAGGGTTAGTGTAGGAAATCATAGAGGGTCTGGCAGCAATAGCATGTAGCCCAGGATCCCTAATTTTCTCATAGGCCAACTGGTCATTTTGAATGTCTGAGAGGTCATCATTGTCAAAAATTGATTATATCCTAGGCCAGTCAATTTGATAAGTTTCAGTGATTCTACCACTGGTGTCTGAGAAAATGACAAAGTTTGGATCTTTGGTCAGCATGTCCTTTTGAATGTTCTTGTAGTGGGTAATTTGAGCCATTTTGGAAATTGAAAAATTCTGTTTAAACGCATAAGAAAGAAATAAAGACTAATTAAAAAAAGAAAACGTAAAATATCAAACATAGAAATGACAGGAAAAACTAACCTGGAATTGACTGGAACTGTGAAAAAGGATCTATGGTGAAAGATCGCAGTAAAAACTCATGCAACAAGGTAATCTTCGAAAGTGAAAATGATAAATAAAATACAAAGGACTCACCTATTTATAGATATTCCACGGGTTGAATCCAGGACATAGGATTAAAAGAAATAGAATGTCAGGATCAATCCTTGAGGGATACAAAATAAAGTCACAAGATTTGAATTTTATTCACTTTCTCGCAATCCGTAATCTGCAAATTATGGGTTGTGGTATGCAGGTTCAAAACTATAACCAACTAACGTGCATGAAATATCCTGCAATCTGCAATTGTGGGAATAATAAATCTTAAAATTTTAATTAACCTTTTCCACAATCCACAATCCACAAATTGTGGGTTGTGGGTTGCGGAAACACACAAGGCAAATCATAAATCAAACTACTTCCTACAATACGCAATCCGCAATTGCAGGATGCGGGATGACAATTGTAATTATCAAAATGTCACCGCACCCATAATCCGCATTGTGGGTTGTAGGTTGCGGGATAGAAAACTCACAAACAAAAAACCAAGCTTCCACAATCTGCATTACGGGTTGCGGGAAAGACACATTTGTTGGGAAAAGTTAGTGTCTCTACAACTAACCAAAACACACAAAACACGCATAAATTTCAAAAATGTTAACAAAGCCAAATCTTGGGAAAGACATAGAAACCATGGTGAACATTATAGGGACCCCAAAATGACTTGAGGAATTCGAAAATTACCTTTGAATATAAAATTGGGGCTCCCATGTTCTAGATGAGACATGGGATCTGTTGTATCTACAACAAACCCATAAGTGATCTTTTTCGTAATTTATAGTCCCAATGTCCAAAAAATCATAAAAGTATACAAAGGGAACCATTCCTAGCTGGAAGGTGCTAGGGTGGTCATTTTCTTTAATTAGTATACGTATTCTAAAAAAGGGATAAACGATACCACATAGATTCCCTTTCAAATAGATTAACTAGCATGAAAGGAAGAAAGCGTGCTCGACAATCTTTTCAATCTTCAAGGAGTAAAAAAAGAGCTTAACAGAAACTCTGTAATGGTCAGTCAAGCAAGGAGGAAGCATTCAATGTGCCGAAAGTGGTGAAGTTGGGATCATGGCGTATAGGGGAAAAAAATAATAGCGGAACACTAGTGGGTCCTTCTTGCGGGATGATAAATGGTGGTATCATAAGGGAAATTGTGTAGTATGGATGGAACGGAGGGCTTGTGAACATGCCAATTTAGAGGTGGCATGCAAATAGAGGTAAGTGCAGGAAATGGCTCAAAAAAAATAGGGATATCATGAGACATGTGTCCCATAGGTCGATAGAGTGCGAAAAACTAAACCCAACAATGTTAACAACGTTAAAAATAGATGTCGGATGATTATGTGGTGCACGAAAGAAGGAGTTGACCAAATGGAGGCCTATAAACAAGGGGGGAACCAGATGCCGCATGTCATTTTCACTATTTAGTTTTGAGTTGGAGTGGAGGGTTGCGAATAAAAGGTGTTTATTTCCGTTGATTGTTCCTGACATTTCTATGCCATAGCTTATTTGGATGTGTCATACATATTGGTGTGTGACATCGAGATTCTGGAGACTCATGGTGCAGTGGTAGTGATGGTGCTTCACATATTTGGATCAAAATGTACACACAATATTTAGGGGGACCAGTTATTGATTGTTGAGAGTGTGATGAGGGGAACCTACTATGGGTGGGCCCAGATGTCCCTGAAAGAGGTTCGACAAATGCTTAACCAGGCTAGCCTGACAGATGGATATTTTTTCTTTCCATCCTTTTTGTGCTCATTCTTCTTTGAGCGGTTACTGACATTGTGACCACATCTGGCGATGCG
Source organism: Pseudotsuga menziesii (assembly GCA_001517045.1). Taxonomy (NCBI): domain Eukaryota; kingdom Viridiplantae; phylum Streptophyta; class Pinopsida; order Pinales; family Pinaceae; genus Pseudotsuga; species Pseudotsuga menziesii. The sequence goes on from LPNX010299088.1 coordinate 222,858, forward strand.
CGATGGAGGACCACGCAAGCCTCAAATGAGGTGGTTGTGTGAGATGATGATCATGAAGGGAGGTGGCTTGGTAGGTCATTTATTCACTTGGGATATTTTGCACAGTGCGACATCTTCCTATCTTCATAGAGGATTATCCATATGCAAGCATGGACTACTGGGGAGATCCAAATATGTCTCGACCTCTTGTACATGTTTGAGGACCAAATGGTACATATACATGACTCTTTTTGGTTTCATTCATATATAGTTTAGTATCATATTACTGGCTAGATCATAAATGTGATTGATACCGATGACATACTATATGCATGTGCATACATGGGACCACATCCTCTAGCAGGATACCATCGATACAGGGGAAGAATGGAGGGGTTAGATCCACCTGCTCAAGGGAAGAGGAGGCGATAAAGTGCTACATTAGACTCAATTTGGAAGGACATGGAGAGGCTACTGGAGGGGGTCATCGACAATGGGTGGAGGTATAGTAGACTACATCAATTTGACTGTTTCTTGATAAAAATCCCATGTGTAGTGGTTCTCTCTAATGAGGAGGATCATGGTTCTGCTAAGTATGTCAGAGATACAGTACAGGGATATGTGCCGATGGAGGAGGAGAGATTAGATGCAGAGTAGGACAATGCTTCAGAAGAGAATTAATTGGACTTAGTAGCCTGTGATGCTACCCCCAATGCATTTGAGCATGGAAAACTTTGTATTATATGTATGATGAGAAAGCTTGAGGGGATTCTCCTTTTTCTAATGATTATGATATTATGATATGACTGAACGTGGATGCATATATTATTGTTTTTATGAGTCTCTTGTTATGATGATGAATATTTGTATATGATGTATATGACAAATGTATGCATGACTATATGATGATGCATGATGCAATTTTATTTCCTATATGCGGTGATTGATGTACCACTCTATAATGCCATTAGCCATTTGATATGCTACACTATTAATACTTCTGGGAACATGCCTGAATGAAATGGATTAGAAATTTATAACCAAGTGTCTAGTGTGCATGAACTTTCTAAACAAGAAGGGGTCACGTACCCGGTAGTAGTTATTCAACTAGGTGACAAGCAGCTCTGAGTGTAAAAAGACATCAAGGAGACAAATACCCAAGTGAAGGGTGGTGGTAAGGAGACCAACTACACCATTGTACTCAGCCTGGTTGTTGGTAGTAATACCAACACACATTCCATCGATATGGATCAACTCATGTGATGGGGAATAAATGACCCAGGTAGTCGAGGAAAGATTAGGATACCGTATACTTGTGCCATTAGCAAAACCAACATAGGAGGGAAAGGTAGGATCCATCTAGAACAACCAAGGAAACAAAATGTGAGATTCATGGTAAACTGATGCAAAAAAGGAAGGAAAAACTATGATACAAGGGTATGCAGGTTGGTCAGTTTAGGAATAGAATCTCTTGAGGTAGATCCCATTGCAGGTATTCATCAAGAGGAGACCACTGAAGTCACCAGGGAGATATGCCCCCTTGTTGAGACATCGATGGATGACATAAGGTACATACCACATGGATTCGAGCTTCCATTTTATAGTCTTATCATTGGCTTGATCATAGACAAGGATGAGGTCCCCCTCGTTAAAGATGCATGGGTGGATGTGGGAGTCATAATGGGACTTTGACTAGGTCTTAGCCACTTTGATCAATTGGAGAGAAGTGAAATGATCCTCATTGGTTTGTTCAAGCATAAGTAGGAATTTTTACAATAGTGAAGTATCAGGTAGAAACTCGAAGGTAAGGTGGAGTGACAGAATCTGGCATTCAATGGGAAGAACCGACTCCACACCGTGGAATAAATGGAATGGCAAAAACAACTGGTGGTTTCAAGGACCTTTACGTCATTGTGAAAGTGGCGCCTGGATAGATTGGAAGGATAATCCATGGTCGAGGAGGGGGGAGCACGAATGGAAGTGGAGATCATATAGATGGTGTTGTCGGTGTCCAAGGAAGATCCTGGAGGGTGGATTTCGTCAAGGACAATGATTTTGCACTCATGGGAGTTCTTGCCAAGGTTAATTAGGAGAGACCAATACTCTGGTAGGTTTGGGAAATGATGGGAATAATGATCATATAGGACATAGACTACACATGAGTGGTTTGTTTGTAGCGATTTATTCTTAATCGTAGGGATGGTTGGTACATTGACAAATATAGCGTCATCGATATCTACTACTGTGTGCATGTGGGTGCAAAGAAACGACAAACCGAGAAATTTTTTACATCACATGGATGAGGACATCGCATAAAGAACAAGTAGGAGGTGGACGTGGTTCTATCAGGGCTTTTGGTGCCTTCCCCCTATTCTCGATAGGAGGAGGGGGTACAGGAGTAGATGCAAAAGTAGTCGGTTGTGTACTGGAAGGTGAGTGTGACATTGTCTCAAGAGGTTGGACTGGTATCAACATGATTTGTGGTGTCAGGGTGGGTTGGGGTGGATCGAGGTACCACACTAGAATTCCCAAAGTGAATCCCGGAAGGTTTAGAGTAGCCATGACCAGTTTACTCACAATTCTAGAGGGTGGAAACAGAAAGGAAATATTGTGTATGAGAAACGAACCTCAGTAATTCCTTGGGGAAATACTAGGGGGGGGCATGGTCTGTAGTTGGGGTTGTGGCTGAGGTTGTGATGAGGTCGATAGTTTACCATATGTGATGGTGCAAAAATTTGATATGTTATCCATAGAGGGAGGAGTTGGGAGGGATAAAAAGGTGTTCGTTAAAGGAGCGACGATAAACATGTCTATACCAACAACATAGAGGGATGGGATGGAAACACTATCGATGGTGGTGTCTATGGTAGGGAGGACATGCTCTGGAGTGGCCGGTCCTTTAGGAGCATAGTATGTCAACTAATCAATAGTCATAATATTCCCATCATGGGGGAACATCGGGATTCAGAAGATGGTAGAAGCAAAGGATCACATTGTGTAGATGTAATTATGCCCAAGGAGGAGTGTTACAGCTGATTTTACCACACATGGTAGATCACATATTTATGGCCTTCCTTGTCCCTCTGCATACTCTTTGCACCCCATGGACTATTTTTGTACCTTTGATGTTTCCAATATCATCCCTAAAAACACCTGTTATTTTCCATATGTGACTTTTAAACCCTTTCTCGCATATATATGTGGATATGACCCCTAAACCCGCGTAAATCGAGATGTGTGCAAAAGGCCAAATAATTTTTGAGTTTTCCTTGATGTGGAACCGAGTCACTTGTCTCTTGGCCTTCCATATGCCTTGAGATCACTCGTATTTTACCTTCCATTACCCCCTTGAGGCACTATATAAGGAACCCTTTGGATACATTGAAAGAGGAGGAATTGAAGAGCAAGAAAACTACAGTCCATTGTTTCCGTAGCTTTCTTATACTTGAGTCTGCATCCCTTTGTCCCTTGGAGCACTTGGTGTTCTTCCCAAGCTTGCCTTTTCTTGTGAGATTGCTATCTAGAGATGGAGGATTGAGGTGGCGGAGGCCCAAGTGGAGGAATCAGTTTCTACGGTTCGCATACATGCCAATAGAGGTTGTCATTCTTGTAATCTCTGATTTATATTAATAGAAATATCTTTCCCTATCCAATGGTGTGCATTTAAATGAATATTGAATCCATGGATGCTTTTGATTGCTTCTACATTATTGACTATATATGCTAGAGTAGGTCTAACACCATTATATGGCATGCTTGTCTTGTTTGCTGATTGTGGAGAGAGCAAATTGATAACACAAGAGGGATTGGAAAAGCTCAACAGGGATCTACATCAACCATCCAAAATAAGGTATGTCTCGAGATCCTTTAGTGTTAGATGTTTTATTTCTCTTGCATATTGGGAAGGGATTGATTTATACAGTTACTCTGTCTATTATGGTACCCCAAGCCATAGGAAGTTTTCTCCATAACAGAATTGACGACCATATTGGGGACTTCCTAGTCATTTCCTTTGGGGGTTTTATCGGCATTCAATGTTCTTTAATTGCTCTGATTTCTCTATTTTCCGGTCGGGTCTGGGGGCATGTTTGCCTAGTAGTGTCTGATAGGAGTAAATTTTGTCTCATCTTGTCAGTTTGCCTTCTTTTTTATCTCTTTTTATTCCTATATGTGGTTTTTTCCTTCACAGTCACATGTACATGCGGTTGTCCTGGAATATCCATGTATATACGCGGATTTTATGAAAGCAGTCACGTATGCCTTGATTTTTTTCCTTTTATGGGGAAGATTAAGTGTTGTTGGGTGAGTTTGGATGATTTTTTAGTCTTCTTGGATGATTCTGGAGTCTGTATACACATCTGTTTCTGACCAGAGACGCTTTTTAGTTCAAAATTTTTGAAAATGTTCTTGTCATTTCATTTTCTATTTTTTTTTGGGATTAGTGCATTAGGTCTCTTTTACATTGGTGCTTTTATTGGGTGTTGTCTGATAGTGCTTGCAGATTCTGGGGGTTGTAGAGTCATACTTTTTCTTTTTATCTCATTTAATTCAAAAAATACAAAAATATTTTCTTTTTGCATCATTATGCATTGTTTGCATTTTTGCATTTGCATGGTACTTGAATTAGGTTTGCTTGGAGAGTATTAGTCATATTTTCATATAGGAATGATTGCATATTCATTTGAAGGAAAATTTTGCACTTTACGTAGTAGCATACCCCGTTTTTTATTTGACACAGTGCATTTGCATTGATTGTTAGGTGTGCATTTTACTTCTTGTTGCATCATAACATCATTAGTTGCATGACCATTTTCCCTTTTGAGTAATAAGCCAATTAAAATCAACACATAATAAAATGAATTACACTCTTTTATTTTATAGGGTGCACCAACAAGATTAGGTTTTGGGGTCTTGGAATAGTGCATTGTGAGTAAATTCTCCAAGACCATTAAATAAATAATTTGTGTTTGTCTATGTGAGAGTGTGAAATTACTTTATATAATTAGTGTTTCTCAGGATCCTCCTCTTACAAGGGAGTTAAGCACGAGGTAGTGTGAGTGGTTATGATTTGGATAACCCCTAGTTGTAACTGATTAGCACTGGAGATATTTCCAGGATTGTATTCATATCTGGGGGCTCTTTCAAGATTTTCGAGCTTTTCTACCCTGCCCATATGGTAAATCCCACCTGCGACTATCTGCCTGATCATTGATTATATTGAGGTGACCTTAGTTGCCTTACCTAGGTTATCGAGGGGGTACTTCATAGAGGTTATTTTGCAGGTGTCCTGGCCAATTAGGGGTTGGACAGCACAGTCGCTATATGCGCTAAAGCTGAGGGCCACTATAATTGGTTATGAACCTCCGCTTGTTGTGTATGGGAGTCTTAAGCCTCTTTTAGGTGATACATACCTGCTTCATTCGGGAGCTCACATATCCTACCCTTGTTTGCTTGCGATTTGGCTTTACATTTTATAGGTGTATGCTATGTGCACGCTAGTTTGCCTAGGGTTTGCGTAATTAGATCAAGTCTTTTCATTTTTTGAGTCATTTTGGATTCAGGCATGACACTTCATTGTTCTCTTCATTTAGCAGGACTTCCGCCTTCCACTTCCCCTCCTCCTTTGGGAGAGAGAAATAGACATTCTGGGTAGACTACTTCTCACTTTGATTCACACATGATGGGAGATCAAGAGGATAAGATTCCTGAGATGTCCTCTCCACCTCATGAGGTTGGGGATGAAGATCCTACTCCTATATATGATCCTTCACTGGAAATACCTTCACATTCTAGTTATGATCCCTCATTCACAGGTCTCCGGTATTGGTTACCAGGCGACGAGACTCATTATGAACCCACAAGCACTAGTCATGTTCATTATGGAATGCCTAATATCCCTACACCTGATCTGACACATCATGATGAGTCAGAAGTTTACCCTAGCACTATGCCTGGGGGCACTCCTATTCCTTTCCATACGAAGAGTTTTGGGAGCACTAGCCACATTGCACTTTTCATCCCGGTGGTGGAAGCAACCTCACATGTCCATCCTAGACCTAGTGTTAGTAATCATATGCGGATACTAGAACCGAAATGAGTGACCATTGGGAACACCACTTACATCCCTTCACATGTCCCTTTGTCCTCGAACCCTACTCCTTCAAATTCATTTTTGACTACCCTTCCTCCCCCTCATTCACGTGGTCCTTCGGGATGGAATATCGCTACTAGCCATGTTCGTACTGCGACTGCTCACACGGTAGTATCTCAGAGTCAAGTTCCTCCTATTGTGTCGGAAAGTCATATCCCTATTTCTGGATCATCTCATGGTCCATCTCAAGGATTTCCCCATATCCCTAACTATGGACATTCTCATGGGACATCCGATGGGACACCTTATGGAGCTTCTCATGGACAGTCTTATGGACCGCAGTATGGACAGAACCATCAACCCTATGGGTACAGGTATCAACAACCTGCTTACTCTTCCAATTATGGCTTTGTAGCACCGCATAATCAAGGTACACCACATCACAATGCTTCCATGCAGCCCTATATGGGTCAAATGGGAGGGGGTTATTATGGCCAAGGCCATGGTATTTATAGCAATCATCCTTACATGAAATAGAACTATCAGGGAGTGTGGCATATACCAACTCAACCTAGGCTCCCTTTCCTCGCAACGTTGAACTTAGCTGACTTATCGAGACTTATGAATGATCCAGTATCTCATGACTCAACCTGGCCAGCCATCCCTAACAAGATTCCTTCGAACATTCCCAAGTTCGAGGGAAAAGTTGGAGAAGATCCTAGTGAGCATGTCACTACTTTTCACCTTTTGTGCTCTTTTGATTCCTTACATGAGGATTCAATCCGTTTGAGGCTATTTCAATGCACCCTCACCAGGCCTGCATCGAAATGGTTTATAGAGTTACCAAGGGGGGCATACGTTGTATTTGATGACCTTTCCATGACTTTCCTCAATCACTTTCAGCCACGCATACGTTACGACGTTGGTACCGAGATCTTGTCAAAATTTTGGCATGACAAAGCCACACATATCTTGGATCATATTCAAGAGTGGCATAGAAAAAAGCGGTTTATTAAAGCCTTTATACCATCGAAATTTATCCTTAAGTGGTTCCTCAAGTCGTTGTTACCTTACATCGTGAAGGATGTTTCCACATCCAGAGTCCAGAATGAGGAACAAGCAATCTTTAGGGCACAAGAGTTGGATTTGATCTACGCTCAATCTGGAATTTTGTATGAGATTATACCTAATGCTCCGTGATCTAGTTTCAATCCCAAGATCAAACCTGAGCCACATGTCGATGGCATTGTGGGATGTACAAGTACCAAACCTACAGATTCAGTTGTGAAAAAAGTGAGCCAATTGTGAATTAATCAATCCACGTCGGGACAAGCCATGGATTTGTCTCAACCTACCCAAATGATGAGTGTACTTTCCATGCAATTGTCGAACCAGAAGGGCAACCTGTTATCTCCTAAAATAACCAGTCAGTTTTTCATTATTTTAGGTGATAGGTTTGAGTCCAAAAATTTATTTTAAAATTTTTTAGAGTCAATAAGGAGGTCCTCGTTCTTAGTGCTAAGTCAAAAATTTGATTCATTTGAGTCTTGGCTTCAAAATTTGAAAAAAACAGGTTTCGGTAGCTAACTCTGTTTTGTAGAGGCCAGTTAGCTTCCGAAAAGGCTCAATTTCGGCAGCTAAGAGGGTTAACTAGAATTATGTTAGCTGCCAAAAACGATCTCATCAGCAAAATAAAAAAATTAAAAAAAAACCTCGTGTCCGTACTCGACTTCACATCAAGCGAGCCTGTTTCTTAGCCGCCGAAAGGAAGATTGAAACGCGTCTTAAATAACCATCATGAGGTTTAATGTTCGATAAGATGCCGAAAGCAAGTCGTGAAGCATCCACGTCATTTCATCTCTGACTGCACAGGGTTACACAGAGACTCATGATGCATACTTCCATCTGAGTGATATTCGCAAGCTGATCGCTTCATAATCTCACACGAGCTGGACGATATCATAGTGATCACTTGCTGGGCTCATTTGAATTGGCATCTTATTTCTCAAATGCTGCGAGTAGAGCATCGATCCAGAGGTGTTCTCATCAGGACAAGATTCATGCACAGGAGGGGTCAACGCTAAAATCAAACCACGAGATTCCAGCACGGTGTCTCTATATCATCTTCTACAAAGTATTTACTTATGTCATGACTGGCTGAGTCTCTGTTTCATAAGCTGGAGTCTACCCGAATCTTGGTCATCGCCCAGCTCAGCTCATGGAAAAAAAAATCTGCCACTCAGGACAGATCTAGACGGGGTCTGGTATCTCAAGTCCCATCCACAAGTGGTCGAGTTTTTCAAGTCTGCAAATGTTTTTGACTACTGTGAGAGACTCACTAGCTTCAACCAACCACTTGCTGAAGCATTTTCTCAGAGCTACAATGGGAGAACAACAAAGATTGGCAAAGAGGAGTTTCATGTGGATGAGGCAGCTATATCCGAATGTACAAGTCTCCCCAGGACAGGGCAGAGTTGGTTTAAGACCACTAAAGCCTCAGATATTGAATTCAGATCGTATCTCCTACCAGCCCATAAAGAAATCATTTGGAAAAGGGATATTCCCATCACCTTTATTGAACCTCAATGGCAGTCTCTTTTAAAGGCCATTTTCGTTTACATAACTTGTGAAGGCCGATATCACAGGGTGATGCACTACCACTTCAAGCTGTTGAATCATTTCATAGGGAGGGACACAATAAATTTGCCATACTTCTTCCATAAGACCCTCACTAAGATGGAAAAGCAAGTCCAGGCTAAGCCAAGCAAGATAGCAAGCAGGATCTCTCACCAAGGTCTCATAACATTGATGATCAAAGAGTTTTTGAAGAAGAGAAGTATGGACTAGAATCATTTTTTGTTTTGGAATGAGTTCCCCACAGAGTTGGCCAGTGAAGAGGCAGTCAAGCAGGGTAAGGGCAAGAAGATCAACACTCTCAAAACCAGCAAGAGAAAGAGGAGAGCCATCTCTCCTCAAGCCCAAATAGAATCCCCTTCCTCATCAAGCAAGAGGAAAAGGTCAAAGAGAAAGCTGGTATTTGAACAAGCTGAAGGGACTCCTCAAGGGAAAAATCCACTAAACCTCCCCTACTCAGAATCTGAATCTGAAGACGAGGAAAAATAGGGAACAGTGCATCCCATGGAAAAAGAGAAAAGTCAAGACCTTCTCTTATCTGATGTACCAGGTCCCGAACCCTCCACATCAAAGACCAATAAAATCAATATGCTGTTACAAGAACTTTCCCATGCAAGACATAATGAGAAGCAGGTTAAGTTGCACAACGTAGAGTTAATCGGAAGGAATATGGAACTGTATGATCGGAGCAAAGAAATCATCGAAAGACACAAGAAAACAGTCGAGAAGAACACGATGCTGATGAAAGAGAATTCCAAGCTCTACCGCAATCTCAGGACACTCAGGTTAAAGTTGAAAGAATTGGATGGGACAGAAGTGCAACCAGTAGGTACAGAGGCACGAACAGTAGCTACAGAAACACCACCATCCGGTCTTGATGCGTCGGCTGAGATGGCCACAAATCTTGAGGAGGTAACACCCATGGAAGCTCAGCAAGGACAGACTAAAAGATCGACTAGATCAAGGGGAGCAGCTTCAAAGAAGTCCTAGAGACTGGTCAAGATCTTGCAGGACAGCATCTTTTGTTATTCTAAAAATTTTGGACAGTTTTCAGCTTTCGGCAGCTTAGGCGAGCCTCACAGAGCTCATTAGCTACCGAAAGGGCTGACTTTCGGCAGCTAAGGCACGAAATCAGCAGAAGAGTTAGCTGCCGAAAGCCTGTTTTCACAGTTTCCTTAAATTTTCGCCCAAATATCGGATGTTTTAGATGAAATGGCAAGAGGCCGATCAAAACAAATGGATTATGAATTGTCCTATCAATATCCAAAGGGATTTTAAACGAGATCTAAGACAAGTGGGCGTTTTTGCTAATTTTAAGCATCTTTTTGAGGAAACAACTCTAAGTTCAAGTGCCACATGATCAAGAGCGTTTATGTTATGTTCCAATCAAATTCCACTGAGCCTTGGGAGGATAAATTCACTTCATCAACCATCGAGCACTAGAAAGAAGACCAACTCATTGTCATTTCCTTGATTTTAGGGATCAATCCCTATCTTTTTGCATTTGCTGTCCATTTAGTGTTTTAGTTAACTCAACAAATCCATGTTTTTAGGATCTGTAGAATATTTTGTAAAGGCTATAAAGCCTAAGTACTGAGGCTGAGCCAAGGGTTCGATTTTGGAGAGAGTAATCTGCTATTGTACTCAGTCTTCTTTATGCTAATACAGATCACAGGTTTCTTTAAGTTTTGATGTCAGCTTTCCATGTTCCTTTTCACTATTATCTGTGTTGTCTAGCTTTGAATGGTTTCTTTTCCATTGTTTAGCTCATAGCCTGATATTAGTTTCTTGGATGTCTCTTGAACCCTACTCTGTACTGGTTTAGTTACATTCTTTTCTTCATCCATCTTTAAAGTTATCTGCTAATTAATCAACTCTTGAGAGCACTGTTTTATTTGTTTACCATTCTGAATGTCTGAATGCCATACTCGGATTGAGTTGTCCCATTGATACACCTTTACAAAAAACACAAAAACATAATTTCTTAAGTTACCAGGCATACCTAGCTTATAACCCTAGGTATTTTCCTGGAGTGATAACAAATTGGTGCCGTTGTCGTGGAGCGAGTTGAGAAGATGAACTTCCTGGGAGACAACACAGATCTATTCCTTGATGATAGACAAGGATTAGACACTTCACTGGTTATAGATATTCTATCTGGCGACTCCACAATATCATTCTGGCTCCGAAGAGATCCAGTACCAGAGCAAATCCACAAGGACACCTGGTGTCTCCGGTATCAAATCCAAATCAGATTTTGAAGAAGGAGAAGAAAATCAAAGGTCAAGCTGTACGAGAAGGTAAATCTGATAACCCTTTGTCCCACTTTTTCAAACCTTTGGCTGCATCCTCCCCTAACTTTGTAAGCTCGACTGCTGTCACTTTCTCTGTTGTAACTAATACCACGGTCACCATGGCTGGAGTGGGAGGAGGTCTCACCAAGATGGAGCAAATCTTAATTGCTAGATATGCACCTTTGCAGCTTCCCCATCCATTGTCCCAGATGCCTACTAATGATTATCAGAAATATATGCCTAAATTTTTTGGGACAGGAGAGTGCACAGCAGAAGAACATCTTGAAACATTTTATGCTTATGCTGAAAACATAAACATCGAAGCAGAAGATGTTTGGATGAGGATCTTCGTACAGAGCTTGGATGGTGAAGCCCAGAAGTGGTTCAAAAAGCTGCCTGCTGCCTCTATAGGAGACATCACAGCACTTGATGATGCCTTCTTGAAAGAGTGGGGTGACAGGAAAGATTATCTGCATTATATTACTAAGTTTGGAAATCTCAGGCGGAAAAATGGTGAGTCCATATCTGAATTTTCTAAAAGGTTTAACAAGCTGTATGATAGGATCCCAGAATTCATCAAACCCTCTAAGACCTCTGCTCAGATTACTTATTCCAGAGCTTTCGATTATCAATTCTGTTTATTATTGAGATAAAGAGAGCCTGAAACTCTTTCAGCGATGCAAGAAGCTGCTATCAAAGTTGAATCTAACTTGCTAGCCTCTAAAAAATTAAAGGGGAATACTGATGGGAAGAAAAGAAGTGAAGAGGTTTCTACTTCCTCAAATTCTAATCAAAAAGTTGACAAGCTAGCAAAGATGCTTGAAACCTTGACATATGAAATGTCAAAAATCAAGCTTGATGGTAAATCTCCTGCCAAGGGTAGAAATCAAAGTGACTACCCGAACAGAAACCAAAATCAGAATCAAAGTTGGAGGAGAAACAACCAGCAGGTTTAGCTTATGCAGAGAGCGAATAAACCTACTGATGAACAGAGGATTAGAGCACCATTCCAGAATGTTGTCCTTGATGAGGAAGATGAAGATGAAGTCCAAGAGTTAGAGGAAGAGATCCATTGTGTTGAGAATGGAGATGAGCATATTTTTTTGACAGAGTCTGACTATGAAGGGTCATTGTTCGATCAGCAGTTGAACCAGCTCTATGAAGATCAATGTGTGTTACAGGCCGATGAACAGACAGGGTATAATCTGAGATCAAAAAAGACTCCCGAAAAACAGAGTACTCCAGCTCCTCCGAAGAAGACTGCTGCTCCTGCAAAGCAGCCAGCCAAAGATGTTCAGAGAGCACCCCAGTCCCAGCCAATGGTAAGAGCTCATTCCTCTGAACCTGAAAAAATTTCTTCTTCATTCAATTTAGAAACAGAAATTCAAAATCTTAAGATTCCAGTACCCCTTGTCGAATTGATGAAGAATGAAGTTTTCCGAAAAGATATTTGTAAAACCCTTGATCACAAATCTGTTTCTTTTTCTTCTGATACCATAAATCTGTCTGATGATAAGCCAAACATTGTCTTGGGCCCTATGATTGAAGACAGGGATGAAAGCTTCCCTCCTTTTTATATCTCTTTAAATATCCATGAAAAGACCTTGCACAATTGCCTCCTAGATTCAGGTGCTTCCCATAACCTGATGTCCAAAACAGTCATGCATGGATTAGGATTAGAGATCACCCGCAGTTACCATGATTTGTTATCCTTCGACTCAAGGAAGGTGAAATGCCTCGTTTTGATAAAAGATCTTGCTGTTTCTTTGTCCTCAGCCCCAATGAAAACCATGGTCATGGATGTAGTAGTTGTTGATATCCCGCCCAAGTTTGGGTGCTTACTGTCTAGGTCATGGATGAAAAGACTAGGTGGAACCCTGCAAATGGACCTCTCTTATGCCACTATCCCAGTATTTTCTGGAGAAAACAGAAGGCTATACCGTGAGTCTCAGCTTTCTTTCATCATCAGTGATGAAAAGAATCCCGCTAACCATCCAATTTATTCAGTAGACACGGGAATGGGCTCATGTATTTTGTAGATCGATGATTCTTTACCAGAAGCCCTGCCATTGAAAAAGCCTACGGTTCAGCCTGTTGACAGTGATGAAAAGAGTGGAGTGTGGACAATGTTTTTTGATGGAGCCTGTACCAAAGAGTCTGCCGGAGCAGGGGTGGTATTTATCTCTCCTTCAAAGGAGAAGACACAGCTGTCATTCAAGCTAAATTTCCAAGTAACTAACAATATTGCTGAGTATGAAGCCCTGCTGTTGGGGCTGAATGCAGCCAAAGAAATGCAGATTAAAAAGTTACATGTCTTCAGGGATGCTGATCTGATTATTCAACAGGTCAACAAATATTTTCAAGCAAAGCATGTGAGGCTCAAAGCCTACAGAGATGAGGTACTCGAAATTATCCCTTCTTTTTCTGAGTTCAAAATAGCACATGTGCCTAGATTGATGAGCGAAATGGATGATTCTTTAGCTGTTTCAGCTTGTACTTTCATTCCTCCTCTGCCTCCTAAGTTATCTTACGAGATTCAAGTAAGATATCGGCCATAATTGCCTGATAATGTAAAATTTTGGAAAGTATTTGAGGATGATGCAGAGCTGACCAGGTTTCTGAATGTTATAGAGGAATTTGCTGACCTTGAAATTGATGAAGACAATCAGAATGAACAGGCTGCCAAAGAAAAAACCATATTTAAAAGAAAAATCGGGGCACACAAAATAGTTCAGCTTTCTTCCAACAGAATCCCGAAGGGGCTGGTACCTTTGGAGAGACTGTTTGACAGCAATGATGTTGCTGTAAGCTTGAGAAGAAAGAGGACGAATCTGATAGCTGTCCTCTAAACTTAGCTAATGAATCAGATCCGAAATATGTGAACCTGGCTTCCCATTTGACAGAACAGCAGAAGTTTGAGTATGCTGGCCTCTTGAAAGAGTTCTCTGACATATTTGCTTGGAAGTATTCAGATCTGAAGACTTATGACACAGAAATCATTCAACATAGAATCCCACTGAACAAGGATGCTACTCCTTTCCGACAGAAGCTGAGATCATTCAATCCGATGTTACTACCCACAATCGAAAAGGAAATCAAAAAATTGCTTGAGGCTAAGATCATTATCCCGCTCAAATATTCAGATTGGATTGCCAATCTTGTCCCTGTGAGAAAGAAGAACGGTGAAATCATACGTTGTGTTGATTTCAGAAATCTGAGCAAGTGCTCTCGAAAGGACAACTACCCGCTGCCCAAGATGAAGCACATATTGCAGAAAGTTTCCAGGGCGAGTGTCATGTCTTTTATAGACGGTTTCTCGGGATATAACCAGATTGCTGTCCACCCTGAGGACAGAGAAAAGACAGCCTTCACGACTCCATGGGGTACATTCATGTACCAAAAAATGCCTTTCGGTCTCATGAATGCTAGGGCTACTTTCCAGTGGGAAATGGATATTGCCTTTGTCGGAGAAAGGGATAAGTTTTTCCTCATTTACCTCGATGACATCACAGTGTTCTCTCACAGCCATTCAGATCATTTGCTACATTTGAGAAAAGCTTTCGAAAAGTGCAGGAAATATGGGATCTCATTGAATCCTAAAAAATCATTTTTTGCACGCAAGGAAGGTAAGTTGCTCGGTCACATTGTTTCAGCAGAAGGGGTTAAAATTGACCCAAAGAGGGTGGAGGCAATCCAAAATCTGTCATTGCCTAGATCCAAGAAAGATGTCCAATCTTTTCTTGGCACCATTAACTTCATCCGCAGATTTATTTCAAATTTTGCTGAACTGACTAAGCACATTGCCAGCATGTTGAAGAAAGATTCGGAAATTAGGTGGACTGAACAGACAAAGGCTTCATTCCAGGATATCAAGAAAGAAATCACTTCAGCTCCAGTTCTAATCAGTCCAGACTTTGAAAAATAATTTTTCATATTTTCATTTGCTTCACATGACAGTATTGCAGCTGTTCTTTTACAGAAAAATGATGATGGACAGGAGCAGCCTGTTGCCTTTTTTAGCCGAGTGCTCCATGATGCTGAGCTCAAGTATGAACCTATGGAGAAGCAGGCATATGCATTGATCAAAGCCTTGAAGGCATTCAGAATTTACATTCTCCAATCTAAGGTAATCGCTTATGTTCCCTCTAGTTCAGTCAAAGATGTTTTGGTTCAACCTGACATTGATGGCAAAAGGAGCAAGTGGATAGCAAAGCTGATTGAGTTCAACACCAAAATCAAACCTGTCAAGCTGGTCAGAGGGCAAGGACTTGATCGGTTGCTGGATGAAGAGAATCGCAAAGCATTAAAGATTGATGATGAGAAAGAAGGTACAACAGATTTCCAGTTTGAAATTTCGGCAAATCAAATGAGTACAAATTTACAGGTAACATCCTATATCTCAAACTGTGAATGGTACAGGGATATTATTTGCTTTCTGCAAAATTTATCTTTGCCAGAGGGACTAACCAGAACTCAGGGAAGAGCTCTCAAGCTCAAAGCTACAAGTTTCTACATCAAAGATAACCTGCTGTTTTGGAAAGATCCTTTAGGGGTTCTCCTGAGATGTGTGACAAAAGAGGAGTCTGTCAAGATAATGACTGAATTTCATGACAGTATCTGCGATGGACATCACTACTGGAAGACCACAGTCCACAAGATACTGAGAGCTCGCTATTACTGGCCTCGGATGTTTTCTGATGTATTTGCTTTTGTTAAAGCATGTGACAAATGCCAAAGATTTCAAGGAAAGGAACAGCTGAAATCTTTACCTTTGAAACCCATCACAGCCATTGGCCCATTCCAGCAATGGGGCCTGGACTTCATTGGAGAAATACATCCTTCATCAAGCAATCAGCACAAGTGGATATTGGTTGCCATAGATTATTTCACGAAATGGATTGAAGCCATTCCCACGAGAAATGCTAATCATAAGGTTATTATTGACTTTCTGTTTAGTAATATCTTTTCAAGGTTTGGCTGTCCCAGGAAGCTGATTGCAGACAATGCTCCTGCCTTTAATGACCGGAATTTGGTGAGTTTATGTGAAGAGATGGGGATCAAACTAGCTCATTCCACATCATATTACCCACAGGGCAACGGACTAGCTGAGTCTTCAAATAAAAGTTTGTCTCGTATCATCAAAAAATTACTGGAGGAAAACAAGAAAAGTTGGGACAGCAAGTTAAAATTCGCCTTGTGGGTTGACAGAGTGACCATCAAAAATTCTATTGGCACATCTCCATTTAAGCTAGTATATGGTATTGAAGCCATATTCCCGGTCCAACTGGTGTTATCGGTGACTAGTTTCCTTCAAGAGGTCGGCTCTGAACCTGATGATCACACTAGGAGAGTTTTTTAATTGGTGGAGTTGTAGCAGGAGAGAGAGCATCTGATAGAAAAGTCTGAAAATCACCAAATGAAGGTAAAAAACACTTTTGACAGGAAAACAAAAATAGGGATGTTCAAAATAGGTGATTTTGTCTTGAAGTGGGATGCAGCTAGGCAAAAGAAGGGAAAGCATGGTAAGTTTGATGCTTTATGGACTGGTCCATACATTATAGCAGAGGTATATCAAAACAATATTTTTGTTCTTCATCATCTGGATGGAGAGGTTCTTGCAGGTGGCCCATTCAATGGGCGATTTTTGAAAATCTATGTCTCATAAAGGCCTCGGGTCTTTCTCATTGTAAATACTCGTCTTTTCTTTCTGTTTAGAGTCAGTGTGTCAAATAAAATCCATGCCCAATGGGAGTACTAGATTAGGTGTCAGTTTTATTTCCAGGAAAGGCATTTGGTTCTGGGATTCTTCGGAACCTCGCTGGGAGGATTTCATCCCCGAGTAGGAGCCAGATGTTATCTCCTAAAATAACCAGTCAGTTTTTCATTATTTTAGGTGATAGGTTTGAGTCCAAAAATTTATTTTAAAATTTTTTAGAGTCAATAAGGAGGTCCTTGTTCTTAGTGCTAAGTCAAAAATTTGATTCATTTGAGTCTTGGCTTCAAAATTTGAAAAAAACAGGTTTCGGTAGCTAACTCTGTTTTGTAGAGGCCAGTTAGCTGCGGAAAAGGCTCAGTTTCGGCAGCTAAGAGGGTTAACTAGAATTATGTTAGCTGCCGAAAACGATCTCATCAGCAAAATAAAAATAAAAATAAAAAATCTCGTGTCCGTACTCGACTTCACATCAAGCGAGCCTGTTTCTTAGCCGCCGAAAGGAAGATTGAAACGCATCTTAAATAACCATCATGAGGTTTAATGTTCGATAAGCTGCCGAAAGCAAGTCGTGAAGCATCCACGTCATTTCATCTCTGACTGCATAGGGTTACACAGAGACTCATGATGTGTACTTCCATCTGAGTGATATTCGCAAGCTGATCGCTTCATAATCTCACACGAGCTGGACGATATCATAGTGATCACTTGCTGGGCTCATTTGAATTGGCATCTTATTTCTCAAACGCTGCGAGTAGAGCATCGATTCAGAGGTGTTCTCATCAGGACAAGATTCATGCACAGGAGGGGTCAATGCTAAAATCAAACCACGAGATTCCAGCACGGTGTCTCTCTATCATCTGCTACAAAGTATTTACTTATGTCATGACTGGCTGAGTCTCTCTTTCATAAGCTGGAGTCTACCCGAATCTTGGTCATCACCCAACTCAGCTCATGGAAAAAACAAATCTTCCACTTAGGATAGAGCTAGACAGGGTCTGGTATCTCGAGTCCCATCCACAAGTGGTCAAGTTTTTCAAGTCTGCAAATGTTTTTGACTACTGTGAGAGACTCACTAGCTTCAACCAGCCACTTGCTGAAGCATTTTCTCAGAGCTACAATGGGAGAACAAAAAAGATTGGCAAAGAGGAGTTTCATGTGGATGAGGCAGCTATATCCGAATGTACAAGTCTCCCCAGGACAGGGCAGAGTTGGTTTAAGACCACTAAAGCCCCAGATATTGAATTCAGATCGTATCTCCTACCATCCCATAAAGAAATCATTTGGAAAAGGGATATTCCCATCACCTTTCTTGAACCTCAATGGCAGGCTCTTTTAAAGGCCATTTTCATTTACATAACTTGTGAAGGCCGATATCACAGGGTGGTGCACTACCACTTCAAGCTGTTGAATCATTTCACAGGGAGGGAAACAATAAATTTGCCATACTTCTTCCATAAGACCCTCACTAAGATGGCAAAGCAAGTCCAGGCTAAGCCAAGAAAGATAGCAAGCAGGATCTCTCACCAGGGTCTCATAACATTGATGATCAAAGAGTTTTTGAAGAAGAGAAGTATGGACTAGAATCATTTTTTGTTTTGGAATGAGTTCCCCACAGAGTTGGCTAGTGAAGAGGCGGTCAATCAGGGTAAGGGCAAGAAGATCAGCACTCCCAAAACCAGCAAGAGAAAGAGGAGAGCCATCTCTCCTCAAGCCCAAATAGAATCCCCTTCCTCATCAAGCAAGAGGAAAAGGTCAAAGAGAAAGCTGGTATTTGAACAAGCTGAAGGGACTCCTCAAGGGAAAAATCCACTAAACCTCCCCTACTCAGAATCTAAATCTGAAGATGAGGAAAAACAGGGAACAGAGCAGCCCATGGAAAAAGATAAAAGTCAAGACCTTCTCTTATCTGATGTACCAGGTCCCGAACCCTCCACATCAAAGACCAATAAAATCAATATGCTGTTACAGGAACTTTCCCATGCAAGACATAATGAGAAGCAGGTTAAGTTGCACAACGTAGAGTTAATCGGAAGGAATATGGCACTGTATGATTGGAGCAAAGAAATCATCGAAAGACACAAGAAAACAGTCAAGAAGAACACGATGCTGATGAAAGAGAATGCCAAGCTCTACCGCAATCTCAGGACACTTAGGTTAAAGTTGAAAGAATTGGATGGGACAGAAGTGCAACCAGTAGGTACAGAGGCACGAACAACAGCTACAGAAACACCACCATCTGGTCTTGACGTGTCGGCTGAGATGGCCACAAATCTTGAGGAGGTAACACCCATGGAAGCTCAGCAAGGACAGACTAAAAGATCGACTAGATCAAGGGGAGCAGCTTCAAAGAAGTCCTAGAGACTGGTCAAGAGCTTGCAGGACAATGTCTTTTGTTATTCTAAAAATTTTGGACAGTTTTCAGCTTTCGGCAGCTTAGGCAAGCCTCACAGAGCTCATTAGCTGCCAAAAGGGATGACTTTCGGCAGCTAAGGCACGAAATCGGCAGAAGAGTTAGCTGCCGAAAGCCTGTTTTCACAGTTTCCTTAAATTTTCGCCCAGATATCGGATGTGTTAGATGAAATGGCAAGAGGCCGATCAAAACAAATGGATTATGAATTGTCCTATCAGTATCCAAACGGATTTTAAACGAGATCTAAGTCAAGTGGGCGTTTTTGCTAATTTTAAGCATCTTTTTGAGGAAACAACTCTAAGTTCAAGTGCCACATGATCAAGAGCGTTTCTGTTATGTTCCAATCAAAGTCCACCGAGCCTTGGGAGGCTAACTTCACTTCATCAACCATCGAGCACTAGAAAGAAGACCAACTCATTGTCATTTCCTTGATTTTAGGGATCAGTCCCTATCTTTTTGCATTTGCTGTCCAGTTAGTGTTTTAGTTAACTCAACAGATCCATGTTTTTAGGATCTGTAGAATATTTTGTAAAGGCTATAAAGCCTAAGTACTGAGGCTGAGCCAAGGGTTCGATTTTGGAGAGAGTAATCTGCTATTGTACTCAGTCTTCTTTATGCTAATACAGATCACAGGTTTCTTTCAGTTTTGATGTCAGCTTTCCATGTTCCTTTTCACTATTATCTGTGTTGTCTAGCTTTGAATGGTTGCTTTTCCATTGTTTAGCTCATAGCCTGATATTAGTTTCTTGGATGTCTCTTGAACCCTACTCTGTACTGGTTTAGTTACATTCTTTTCTTCATCCATCTTTAAAGTTATCTTCTGATTAATCAACTCTTGAGAGCACTGTTTTATTTGTTTACCATTTTGAATGTCTGAATGCCATACTCGGATTGAGTTGTCCCATTGATCCACCTTTACAAAAAACACAAAAACATAATTTCTTAAGTTACCAGGCATACCTAGCTTATAACCCTAGGTATTTCCCTGGAGTGATAACACAACCAGCAGCCTAGAAGGAATAAGAAAAAAGGGAAAAATAATTGTAAGGGTGGGAATAAGAATGAAAATGCTAATTATAATGACAAGAACACTTGTAATGCTAGGGGGGACAAGTAGAATAAATGTAAGGTAAAGTTTCCTTGCAAGATATGTAAGGAGGACCACCACACTCACTTGTACCCTCATATGGATGATTCCTTGAGGTTCATAGAACAGGTCCCAACCGTGCTAACTAATCCTTTACCCAATAATCAAAATATGAACTCGAGGACCATTGATCCTCATTGTGCATCGGGTGGAGATCAAAATCCATCGGAAGCCAATAGTGGTCATGGTAGTGTTAACATGGTGTGCACTACTAAGGTTGTGACTCATGCGAAGGATTATGGTTCGTCACAACCGGACCTTGGAAAGGAACCCGCTCCACCAGAGAGCCATTTGCGTATTGAAAAAACTACGAATAAACCTAAAGTTGCACCCTGCATTCCTAAGGGAGTCCTAAAGCATTCAGGGCACATACCTAATTCCCAGGCCGTCCATAACTATTTCGTTGTTGAGGATTTGGGCCAAAATCCTTGTGCAATGTCTACGCTTGAAGTACTTTAGACTTGTCCTCCGAATAGGAGAGCCTTGCTTTCTGCTCTTGAGGTTGATGATGATAACTCTTCTTCCATTATCAAATTTGAAACCATGGGAATATAGCCTCGCTTGCCTTACTACGTGTCTCTTTTGATTCATGTAGAATGTCTTAATATGACCATCAAATGCACTGTTATTGACGAAGGCGTTGCTGCTTCCGTAATATCTTTGTCATGTTGGAAGGGTTTGGGTTCTCCCGAGTTGTCTCAATCCACTACTATGTTGACAGATTTTGATGGTAGATCATTTTGAATGCATGGGATTCTTCCTTCTCTTAAGGTCCAATTGGGAGGGAAGACCATCGCGATCAAGGTCGAGGTGGTTGATGCACCCCTTGACTACAATCTTTTGTTGGGCCGGAATTGGATGTATATTATGCAAGTCGTAGCCTCTTCTCTCTTTCAAGTGGTATTCTTTCCATTTAATGGGAAGATCGTTACAATTGATTAGACATCATTCCGTAATCCGAGTGTTAATGCATCATCGGGAACTTCTATCCCGATTATCGATCATTCTCAGCTGGCAACTAGGAGTGTGTGTGTGGGTATGTATCCATCTCTTATGGGAACCTTTAGTTGTCGTACGCCTGTTCTTATGATCGGATATAGTTTTGGTGGGGCTTCATCCTCATTGAATTTGGTGTCTTTTCGCACTACCCATATAGAAGATCCTTGGATTTTTCCTTCACCAAGTCCTTCGATTTGACCTATCAAAACGGATGTGCCATTTCCTACAACGATGGTATCATATCAAGCAAATATTGGTCAGGTTGCAGACCTTAGTCCTTCCTCTTCACGAACGGAGGAGGAGGACCCGTATGTGCTGCCTGCATGGGCAGTTGAGTCCTCTCACACACATGATTTCCTTGATGATGTTTTTCCATTGGATGAAGCCATTATTGAGGCCATGTCTGGGGTTGAGCCACCTTGGGAAGAATTACATCATCGATCATATTTTCTTCCTGAACTCAACCGTATGAAGCATGATGAATTTAGGGAGACTCTTAGCGAGAAGATTGGTAGTCCCATGGTTCCATTGAGCTCTCCTGGAAAGATGGCTGATGGCAACATGGCAAATTTATCA
Organism: Pseudotsuga menziesii; assembly: GCA_001517045.1. Lineage (NCBI taxonomy): Eukaryota > Viridiplantae > Streptophyta > Pinopsida > Pinales > Pinaceae > Pseudotsuga > Pseudotsuga menziesii. Next base: position 244,701 of record LPNX010299088.1, read on the forward strand.
CCTACTATTCCTATCAATATTTCTCGCAATCCTGGCAAAGTTGAGAATGTCTACATTGGGACGAGTTGTTCCCCTTATGAGATCACAGAGTATACTGAGCTATTTAAAGAGTTTCATGATATCTTTGCTTGGTCATATGAGGAAATGCTAGGTATTGACCCTCGTATTGTCAAACATGAGATTAAGACTTATCCGTATGTGAAGCCGGTTCGACAACGTTTGTGTGCGGTGAATCCTAGAAAAGCACCCGCCATTAAGGCTAAGATAGAGAAACTGTTAAAATCTGGTTTTATCTATCTTGTTCCCTTGATGGAGTGGGATTCAAATCCGGTTCCGGTTGATAAAAAGTAGGGAGCGATCCGTATATGCACTGATTTCCATTATTTAAATCATGCTTGTCCTAAGGTTAATTTTCTCACACCATATTTTGATCAAATTTTGGATGAGTGTGCGGGAAGTGAGGTATTCTCCTTCATGGACAATTTTTCTGGATATAATCGGATTCAGATCAAACCCGAGGATCAACATAAGACTGCATTTATTTGTCTTGGGGGTACTTTTGCATGTCAAAATATGCCTTTCGGCCTTAAAAACGCCGGAGCTACATTTCAGTGGGCTATGACCTTAATTTTTCATGATCTCAAAATGATTATCGAAGTGTATTTGGATGACCTTGCTGCTTATTCTCATTTGAGAGTGTGTCATCCATACCATTTGAGATTAGTATTCGAAAGATGCCGCCATAACCAGGTTCGGTTAAATCCTCATAAGTGCATCTTTTGCATGACTGTTGGTCGCTTGCTAGGGTTCATCGTATCGAGGGAGGGTATAAGAGTAGATCCCTTAAAGGTTGGGGCAATACTTCAATTGTCTCCCCTATGTAATATTAGACATCTTCAATGTTTGCAAGGCATGGAAAATTTCGTGCGAAGATTCGAAGTTAATTTTTCCAATTTGACTAAAGGCTTTATGCATATTTTAAAGAAGGACACTCCCTTTTACTGGGATGAGCGAGCCTAGGAGTCCTTTGATGCTCTTAAGAAATCCTTAGCGTTGGCCCCCGTGCTTAGTCCACCTAACTATAGCTGTGATTTATTGACTTATGTGGCCGCATCCATGGAGACGGTTGGTATGGTTTTGGTTCAAGAGGATGAGGAGCTCCATGAGCATGTCATATATTATTTGAGCGGAAACCTTATTGATGCGGAAATCCCTTATTCCCATGTGGAGAAACTTGCCTTGGCCACCGTTCATGTGGTTCAGAGATTCAAACATTACATTCTCCTTTTCCGAACCTTGGTTGTAGCTCATATCAATCCGTTTCAGTTTTTCCTCACTAGAAGGATGATTGGGGGAAAATACAATAAATGGATTGTTATTTTGCAAGAGTCTAATCTCAAATTCGTTTCAGCAAAATCAAAGAAATCATTGATCTTTGTGGAGCTCATATCTGATTTTCCAAGTTTGGAGGAGGAAGAGGTTTATGAGGATACGTTTGTCAATGAGCATATTTTCCTTATCTCAACTTTGGACCCATGGTACGGGGATATCATTATATATTTGCAAACGTTGAAGGTCCCGACTCACCTTTCACGGGATGAGCGATGACAATTATGTCATGTAGCTAAGAAATACCTTATAGTGGATAACACTTTGTATCATCCTGGGGTAGATTCCATTTTGTGTCGTTGTTTAACCCATGATGAGGCTAAGGTTGTTATGAATGATTGCCATAAAGGGGCGTGTGGTGGAAATTTATCTGGGATTTATACAGCCCAAAAAATATTGAGAGAAGGATATTTTTGGCTGCCAAAGATTGTGTTAATGCGGTCAAGAAGTGTCACCCTTGCCACGTGTTTGCACGCAATATGCGCTTGCATCCAGCCCCATTACATCCTATTGTCACCATTGGTCCCTTCACCAAGTGGGGGACTGACTTTATGGATTGCAACCCAGCTTCGACTGGGGGGCATCATCACATTATAGTGGCTGTCGATTATTTCAAGAAATGGGAAGAGGCTATGCCCACAGTTAAATCCGACGGTGAGACAGCCATGCATTTCATTTTCAACCAAATTATTACTCGGTTTGGAATTCTGAAATAGCTTGTCACTAACCATGGTAGGCAATTTTAGAATAAAATGATGGAAGAGTTGGCTTCAAAGTTAGGGTATAAGCAGGAGCACTCATCTTCGTACTACCCTCAGGCGAATGGACAGGTTGAAGTAGTGAATAAATCACTTAATTCCATTCTCCAATGAACCATCACACAAAGAAAGATGAATTGACATATCATGTTATATCCTTCTTTGTGGGCCTATAGAACCATGGTTAAGACTGCCACCAGTTTCTCTCCATATCAGCTTGTGTATGTGGTGGAGTTTGTCTTGCCAGTTGAATGCGAAATCTCTTCATTGAAGTTAGCTATAGATCTTTTAGTAGACACTTCCACATTGGAAGAACATTTGGTCCACTTAGAGCGGCTTGATGAGCAGCACTGAGATGCCTTAGTGGCTCTAGAACTAAATAAGTGTCACATCAAGGTCCAATATGACAAGTCTGTCCGTCCAAGGAAGTTTAGTGAAGGTGATTTGGTCCTTCTGTGGGATCAAGATAAAGTACCCTTGGGGGAAGGGAAGTTTAGTCCAATGTGGCATGGTCCTTACGTGGTCAATCGTGTGTTAGAGAAGGGCACCTATGAGCTAGTGGATTATGAAGGGACATCCTTGGCGGAGCCTAGAAATGGGCTCTATCTTAAAAAATACTATGCATGATCTTCAGCCAGGGATGATTGTTGTATATTATTGTACAGTTTTTGAGTTGCATAGTTAGGTTTTCTTATGGTGATCGGGTTTGTTGATTAGCTTCCATTTCTTATGACAGATGTCGATGGAATCTTCCGTTTACATAGGATTCATCGATGGTGCTAGCCGTCACACTCAAAACTCAGCTTCGGTTGCTTGGGTGATATATACTCCTACGGGTCAAGTATTGTCTTCAGGAGGCGTATGTTTACGACCTTTTTTGAACAATGTTTCTGAATATAGTTTCGTTATTGAGTTATTGCATGATGCCATTTCACATGGTGTTCTCTCTCTTGAGGTACATCTTGATTCGAAGTTAGTGGTTTCACAGCTTAATGGCTCGTATCGTATTAGGGATCCGATATTATTACAAATATTCTTACGTGTGAGATTGCTAGAATGACAATTTGAAAATATAACATACATTCATGTTTCAAGAATTTTTAATCAAGTTACTGACTCATATGCTAACTATGTGTTGGATTGGCATTTGTTTCATAGACAATAAGCATATCACAAACATACATTTTTTGCACACATGTAAATAAATAAAATCGATCATCATAAAAAAAAATCATTAACATCCAAAATGTGACATCATAATACATAAGTGTCATAATACAAAATTGGGGATTCTGAGCCACCAAAATATAATACATTGTTGTACAAAAGAAATACTCTCAGGTCTCTAAGCCTGAGGAGGAGGAGGGGGGTTCTGATCATGGTAGCACACCACGGCTCTAGCTAGTCATCGAAATAATCGAACCCATGCACGTGGTACACCAACCACCTGGCACTGCATGGCTTTAGGCAAGTCCTCAACTTGCACCATGGGTACCCTGTGTGTCAAGTGTACAAAGTTTGTGTGAATGCTTTGGAGCATCCACTTTGCATCCACACCCATGATATCATCTCCTCTTCCCCTCCGTCTATGATGAGGGAAACCATCCGGTCACCGTGGTCCAACATTTGCATACACATGAAAAATTGTCACGCCAAAACATGTCTTTTGATTCAATATATCAAAAAACACAAAAAAAAATAATAATTCAAAAAACTTAAAAAGTGGGTTTGGGATTCGTTACCTATGTTGCTATATGCCGCTCCTGGTGGTAAGGGAATTTTTGGATCTCCACGGAAGTCTATCCTGGCATAGGGATAGTCATCGATGGCAATGATCTGCCTCCACCACCATGGAAAGAAGTCTTCTAGGTAGGGGTTAGCCACCCTACCTCCGCCTAGTCTGCGCATAACATTTTCCCAATGTTGTTGGGCCAGATCTTGAACTCCATTTGGAGGAATGTCTACTCTAGGGCTCAGCCCCGGTACAAGATCAAAGAAGAACGTGATCAGTATGCTTCCGAAACCAAATTTTCTCACCCTGCCCATCTTGCAGTCACTGAGCTGTTGCTTCAGTCATACATTGTGGGTCTCATACACTCCACCGCATAGAACATCAGTGGTCGAGAGGCCCGATGGAGTGAAGTTAATCTGGCTATCCTGCCTAATACCAATAGTATGGCATTCAGTCCCAACACCTAGATAGAGTTTGTCAGGATTTGACTCCCAACCTTTTCTGTGTTTGGAAAGCAGTACACTGCAATGTACTCATCAATAGTCAATCCACCTCCTGGCCCGCGAGATCAGAAATTTACCACCTCTCCTCGTCGGGATAATCCAGTGATAAAGTATATGTCCTCAATTTCTATACTGAGCGACATTCTATCAACGTGAAAAGACTCAGAGTCTGGATCCCAGTAATCCAGTAACATCTGGAGGAGTCTTGGTTTGGTCCTCAGGCTGCCAAGACACCAAAACTTATACAAACTACATGCACGTAATGCTTGTTGGGCCATTAAGTCACCTTGCATGGCCACTTCCACATCACCATGTTCCCTCTCCCTCCATTCTAAAACCATCCTGCACATAAAACAAGAGATTTGATTATTATTTTCCTTTGAAAATCTCATTCGCGGCCTCATACACGATTGTTTGCAAAACAGCTGAATATGTACGTGGTTTTGGGAGTTTTTTCCATGTATAGCCAGCCCTATATGTGGAAAAAACCTTGATACCCACGTGGTCCGAAACGCACAATGTAGGATGGCCTAGAAAATTAAATGGACCATGAAAACTTAAAAAAATTGCATGAAATAGGAAGAGGAGGACATGAGTTACCTAGATCAAACGGTGTCGAATTTCGCTGGACGATGCTCCCGAAATTCGAGTTGGAAGTTTTGAGCTCAAATGAGTAAACATTTCAAATGATATGGAATTTTTAATTTTTTTACTATTTATAGAATTTTTTTGAAAATTTTTACCCACTTTCTATAGTTTTGACCGTTTCTAACCATTTTGGACCGTTTTGAACTAATTTGATGATATAGGAGTCTGTTTTGAGCGCAGTTTGACTATGGTTTTGACCCATTCGTGCCGATTTCAGGTATTATGTCTAAACTAGCATATAGGTTAGGTTTCACATATGTTTGCACTTTGCATGACCTTATGATGGTTCCATTATAACCTTAGGTATGAACCCATTCTATCTTGTCACGGAACCTTCTTGTTGCTTTTAGAAGTGACATGATGTGAATGGTAGAGCTTGACCATACATGAGTACCCTAGTTAGCTCATGTTTTGCATTTGGTACCCATGCCGACATTTTTACTTTAGGGTGTGGGAGTCCTTTGTATAGTACCGCCATGACTTTGCGCAAGAGCTTCATACTCCTCTTGATCTTTTTTGCTTGCCTTTTCCCCAAAAATCCCTTATGTCAAGTTGTAATTACATTATCATGAGTTTTTCTTGCCTTATTGAACTTTATGCCAGGTTCCCTGACTTTGATTATCAGCCGTATAGCCCGAGCTTGTCTCATGTCTATCCAAGCAGAGCCATTTTATATATCTTTTGCAACTTGATTCCCCATTTTTCCGGGAGGGGACTTTCCCTTGAGTGTCGTTATCCTACACATGTTTCCTTGCATTGAGCATAGGTATGTTCCGCTGCTTGGAACTAGTTTGTTTTCCCCTTGACACTCGTCTCCTCCTATTTTGTAATTGTAAAGCACTTTTATTCTTTTTCAAGCTTTTCAAAATATTTGAAAAAGTCCAAAAAAATAAAAAAACCAAAATGCTGGATAGGAAAAGATGTTATCTTTGGTAGCAGTCGAGTTGTGTCACCTTCAAACAGAGCATTGTATATCACATCTATTGGTTGGGTTAATAGTTTGAATTTAGGAGCTATACTCATTTTTCTGAGTTTATCTCCATCAACTGTTTAAGCTTCCAGTCCCTATGGATCGTCTGTCGATTCCTCCTGTGTTGTAGAGATGTCCCAGTTTTGTATATTGAGTGTATGCTGACTACATTTAGTCACCATTCCCCTTTATGCTCTTGTTCAAAGGAAGTTAAAGCCCGAGTCAGCCATTCTCGGTACTATTACTGGTTCGTGCACATTATGATTGAGTCCTTCCGCATTATACAACTTTTTTGAGTACCTCATGTTGGATGATGGGGGATGCCTTAATTCCCTCCTTCCAGCGGATTTGATCCCATCGAATTCAGATCATTTATTCTGGGATAGGAGTCTAGAGTCATTTTGAGTGCCTTGAGACTTGCAGTCATTAGTGGCAGGTTCTCTCGCTATCAATAGTTTTTGGAATACATCAATGTCCCTTTATCAATGGATTCTTTCAAGTGTTCAACCTCAACACATTTATTCATACTTGTTAGATTGCACTCTAGTACCTTGATTCCCATTTTCATTATCGGTGGGTGATCTCGCATTTGTTAACGGTATACATCAATGACTAGTAATCAGACGATGGACTACTATGTTCGACCTCGACACCTCTATTCACATAGTAGGACATGTACTCATAGAGTATTGTGTAGAAGACTTTCCAGATTGGTGGAATTTCTGATATGTACCTCCTTGATTGTGCCAGTGTTCATGAGATTTCAGCTCTTGTGACTTGATTCCAGTGTATGTCAGATATCTTCAGCCATTATGGAGATCTTGATCCATTGTATATTTTTAGCTTTAATGGAGATCATGATCCTTTGTATATATTCATCATGGAGATTCTGATCTATCTATATTGTACATGGTGATGACCACACATGTCATATTTTGTATCATGCCTANCCTGGGACTGATGTATGTACTTGCAGTCATATGCAAAGATATTTGTACTATATTGTTGGATGGCTAGTTCTTCCACCTGGTTCTTCATCACTCCACTTCTGGGATGGACTTATAATGTATTTGGGCCATCGTATCACCCCTCTGACCTCACACATTAGGGGGCATTTGTTATGGCTGATTTTACCACACATGGTAAATCACATATTTATGGCCTTCCCTGTCCCTCTGCAGAATCTTTGGACCCCATGGACTATTTTTGTACCTTTTATGTTTCGAAGATCATCCCTAAAAACACCTGTCATTTTCCATATGCGACTTTTAAACCCTTTCTCGCGTATATACGTGGATATGACCCCTAAACCCACATACATCGGGATGTGTGAAAAAGGCCAAATAGTTTTTGAGTTTTCCTTGATGTTGATCCGAGTCACTTGTCTCTTGGCCTTCCATATGCCTCGAGATCACTCGGATTTGACCTTCCATTACCCCATTGAGGCACTATATAAGGAACCCTTTGGATACATTGAAAGAGGAGGAATTGAAGAGCAAGAAAAATATAGTCCATTGTTGTCGTAGCTTGCTTATAATTGAGTCTACATCCCTATGTCCCTTGGAGCACTTGGTTTTCTTCCCAATATTTCCTTTGCTTGTGAGCTTGCTATCGAGAGATGGAGGATTGAGGTGGTGGCGTCCCAGGTGGAGGACTCAGTTTCTCTGGTTCGCAGACGTGCTGATAGAAGTTGTCATTCTTGTAATCTCTGATTTATATTAATAGAAATATATTTTCCTGTCTAATGATGTGCATTTAAATGAATATTGAATCCATGGATTCTTTTAATTGCTTATACATTATTCATTATATATGCTAGAGTAGGTCTAACACCATTATATAGCATGCTTGTCTTGTTTGTTGATTGTTGAGAGACCAAATTTATAACACAAGAAGGATTGGAAAAGCTCAACGGGGATCTACATCAATCATATGGAATAAGCTATGTTTTGAGATCCTTTATTGTTAGATGTTTTATTTCTCTTGCATATTGGGAAGGGATTGATTTCTGCGGTTACTTTGTCAGTTGTGGTACCCCAAGCCATAGGAATTTTTCTTCGTAACAAGGAGGTTTTAATATAGTTGGTAGTTCACAAGATTGATGTCAATCAACGTCATTTTACCTACCAACTCAGTGTGGACATTCATGAGAAATCCTTTTAGTTGAGAAGTGTGGCCATCGTAAGCATGAAGGACGGTGGTTGAGGGTTGAAGGGTTTGGATCCGAGATTCTTCCAAATGAAGGTTGACATAACGCAAGTGGATGCACCCTAATCGATGACACAATGATGAATTACCAAATTTTGAACGATGATTGGAACCTTGAAGGATATAGATGATGAAATTTGAGGGTCTCCTTGATCCAAGTCAAAAGTGATCAACCTAGAATAAAAAATATCAAAAACACCTAAGCATATAACAAGGCTTTGCATTGCAAAGGAAAATTTCTTAGGACTTCCAGAGCATACATGGAAGAAGGAGATTGAGCCAAGTCATCGACAATACTATAATCAAGAGCGCCTTTAGCAGTGGAGTTGTTCACAATGTGACACAAAGGGAACCTAGGGACTTTGTAAGTCCCATCCGTGGGGGGTCTCAGAAAATGTAAGGACATATGGAGAGCAGTGGAGGTAGATGTGGTGGAGGGATTAAGGATTTTGATGGTGGAGCCATATTGGTTGTGTCGAGTCTATAATTTGATGTCATACGATAATTTTACAATATGATGGACAAAGGGATCGATGGGAAACCATTCCTTGATTTGGTAGCGGGTTCTGCAGCACCATAGGAGGAGGACCTTATGGTGCTAGGTTTGGTTGTGCCAGAGCAGAAACATTGGTTTCACATTGATTTTTGACTTGTAATACGTGGCAGACTTGATGCATCTGAGGGAAGTGGTGTGTATAATCACCATAAATGTCACAAATGGTACACAGATGGTTAGTACGAAACTGAGGGTGATCCTAGGTCTAGGTGGACATTGGGGGTTCTATGTAGGGGAATTGGATCCCACCTACTAACCACTAGCCATATGGCCATTACAATGAGGTGCCAGGAAATTTCATCCATGAATGTAAGGAACAGGTGCATGAGATGCATATGAAGGTGTGGTGCTGGACTAAGCCACAATGCATGAAAATCAGGGGTGTATCTAGGTTGTGAGCTCCATGATCATGCGCTAGAGTGGAGTATATGCAACAAGGAAGAGGAGAGACTCCTTGTAGGTCATCCTATAATGAAGGAGGAGAATGATCTGAATGATTCTTTCTTCTATCATACTCTGATCTGCAAACACAATTTTAAAAGGAAACGATATCTATGCATACTCCTTCCCAAAGAGTAGAAAAATCAACACAATTAACAACACAATCAATTCCTTGTATAACTTCAAAATAGTGAGATGGCCCATGTATATTCTTTTCAAACTTATGTAGCACATTATCAATTCTAAAATGAGGCTGAAAATTCTATGAAATATTAGAAATATTATCATATGGAGCAAAAAATAAAAAGATATAGTGTATCCATGAGGGTATATGGGTAGAGTAGAAAAAGGATGAGCAACTGGGGAAAACGAATGGGTGTTAAAATATGAATGATGGATCGAATTGCGATATGAACCATATATGCTTATATTTTATCCAAAAATGTGAAACATAAGTCCAAATATGACTAATTTCATGGATAGCAAACTAGTGGAAAATAGACAAGAATTGAAACAGTTTTATATAAGTAACACTGCATAGGAGACCAATAAGGAATCAACAAGTGAACTTGGGGTTTGTATAGTATTAGGAGTATTCAAAGGTATGTATGATGGTATGGATGGTGTCATAAAATACATATCAGCATGAAAATTTTCTTTTAAATCATAATTATAATCATCTTAATGGAGTGAGGAAGAGCTGGACAAAGACAAGTCATGATCTAGTGAAAAAACACAATCATTGGGAGAAGAATCTAGTATACTGATAGGTGTGTTATTAAAGAAAGACACTGATATTTATAATTATGATATATCAAAAAATGAATATATATTAGAGATATGAGGAAATTATTTAACTCAGGAACTCAAGGAATAGTTCATATTACCTTGGGACTGCGCACTATGCCAGTGTTTTGAAGATTCAATAGGCTTCTCAACTTCATCAGGCATGTCATGCTTCTCAAGCAACTAAGACATGATGTCCAACTTATTCTTTAAACATTTATTCTTAGGATGAACTCCCTTACTATAATAAGAACACTTGGATGCTCTCCCTTTCTTCTTGACTTTCTTCATTGAACCTTCATCAGTAGGATTTGAGATTTCATCTTCATTATCTGACTTTGGCTTATTCTCTTTCACTAGTTGCTTATCTTTTGACTTCGCATTCTTACTTCCTTGAACTATAAGTGAATGATCCTTTCCCTTGGATATTATAAGATCACCCATCTAGATCAATTTATATTTCTCCTTTGTTAGTTAATCAAAGAATTTACTCAAAGAAGACATTTTCTTATTCGAAATAGAAATTCTAGTAGCATGAGAAGTTGACACAAAAACTGAGTATTCAGGACTCAATTTTGATAATATAGAAAGGATCAATTGATCTTATTTTTTCTCAACCCCAAATTTCTTGATCAATAGAACAAGTAACTTGGATTTGGTGAAGAGTCCTTGAATGGAATCAAAACTGCTTGGACTCAATGAGAATGACTCATTCTCAAACTGATGCGCTCTTATCTCATCTTGTACTCCAAAGCAAGAATCAAGTTTGGTACATACTTGGTTTGGAGTCGTCAAACCACCCAGATGAAAGAGAATATTAGGAGAAATAGAGAGGAAAAACAATCCATAGGATTCATCCAACCTATTAGTCCACTTATCTTTCTCAATAGTAGCATTGGGCTCATTCTCTAAATCCAAAGAAACTCTGTATAGTCCCTTACTGTTAAAAAGAATGCCAATGTTGGCCTTCCATTAATGATAGTTGAAGGGAGTCAGGATCTTAGCTGAAGAGGAATCCATGCTAAGAATTTGATGCACTCTTGAAGATACTCTCTGCCACCTGTACAAATAAAACTAGGAGAAAAACTTGTAAGCTTAATTCAAGCTCTTCTTTAGAGAGGGATAGGAGATTGGATGCTCTCTAATGTAGAGAACCGATAGCTCCTCAACTCTGTATAAATTGAAAACTTGAGAGCTATGATGTATAGATTGATATATTGAGAAACTTCATCTCTAATACCATTTAGAAATTCAGGGTCTAATACCATGTGGAAACACAGGATGAAGATCTAGCTACAAGATATTTCTCACAAGCATGTACAAGGAGGAAAATAGATAGAAGAATAATGAGACTAAATACAAGAGAAGTGGAGAATATTACATAAATATTTCCATTTATTATTGATCAACATAGTTTACATAAATAATACATCCATGATAGATAAAATCGATTTGCTTAGGAGACAACTCACGCTAGCTCATAAAGCAGACATACTAAAATATGATAAACCCCTATAGGTGACTAAAGCACTTTCCAAAGAATTCAAGGAGCTCACGATTTGGATAAACAATGAGTGAGTTTTCATGAGTGATAGAAAAACATGCTAATAATGGAATCTAGAGAGAAAATCATGAAGGATGGGTTGATCACAAAAGATAGCAGATTACTAGTTGACTAGCTTAACCTTATCCACTGAAAAGCTAGAATAAAGCAGGATAAAGACAAAATCTGTAGGAAGTTGCAATTACTAATATGGGTCATCAATAAAATATGTAGGATCTATCTAGAATTAGGATAAAGGATCTCCTGGGGTATATATGGAAAGTATTGACCAAGTGGTGCAAGTGGATTCCTACTATCTAGGCTAGTGGATAGGAAATTAATCAGAAATAACTAAATATTGTATCCTAAGTATGAGTGGGTTTATAATATTCCAACAATGGAATGAATTTTCACAAGGTCCTTGAGGTGGGGTACTAACCCTTAATACCCCCTTAAAACATGGATAACCATGAATTAAGGATGAGTTTAAGGAGACACTAAAAGAAGATAATAGATCATGATAAAGAGTATAAATAGAAGGCCAAAAATTTCATTTTATCATCAATCAAGTCTCTCTTTATATTGAAAATATTTGGAGAAGAAGTGTGAATATTTTTGGAGAAACAATTTCTGGGCATCTTTGAGGATTGAGGAGACCCACGAAAAATTGCATAACTTTCTCATACGATGTCAGAATTAAAAAATTGTTGGATCATTGGAAATATGGTTGTGAAGGATATGTGATGAATCTACCTAGAGACTCTTTTGCTTTATATATTGTTTCATCATCTTATGATATCGAAAAAGGTATGGTTCATTCTTCTGGGTTTCTCTTGTGATGGAAAATGTCTTTCATGGATAGAGATAATCTTGGATATTGGTATGTGAGCCTCTCTCCTAGTATATCTCTTTGAATTAATTATATATGTTATGGGGGGTATGATTATGGTAATATTTCCATAGATATGGTATGATTCTTGTACATGGGTCTCTCTTGTGATGGTTATGCCTCTCATGGACTAGGGTCCATCTTGTTGTCTTGAAAATGTATGAAGTTTGTAAATGTTCTTGTGCTAATCTATTGGAATACTTGATGGTGATATTGGCATAGATATTGGTGCACAATTTGTAATGATCACGACATAGATCTTGGTAATTTTTTTGTATATATCATCGTGATTATATGGACATATTGTATGATGGTCTTGGCATAGTTCATAGTGATTATCTTGGCATAGTCCATGGTTATGTTGTGGCATACGGATAATCTCTTGGAATGTTTAATGTTTTGGAAATGTATACGATGGAAAAGTTGAGGATCCAAATGAAATCAATGGATGATTTTTTATTGGTATATACTTGAGTCATGTACAATTTGATATAGTGTGACATATATTGAGACAATATGACATTGATTGTGGCATTGTGACATTGGAAATGGCGTTGTGACAGAGGTAGTAATTGTGGCATTGAGATAGAGATAGAATGATTGTGATAAGGATAGTTATACAGGTACATAGACATATATGTGTTAGGATTAATTAATCTTTCTTTATCCAACATAGTCTACCAACCTCTACATTTTAGGATCCCACTATGAGTGCCACCAACAGTCTCCTTCAGTAGACCTTGGTAGGTAAGCATTTATGCTCATTTATTCTCGAGTTACTATTAGTTAGATCACAACTATTTAGACTAGCGGTAGTTTTGCATGCATGCAGGGAGTGTGGCACCTTTTTTCCACTGACCTCATCAATTAACTAATTGTAGACTAATTAGGTCAACCAGAGTTAGACTAGTGAGCTCCAGCTATGATTTTTCCACACTGTGTTAGCTAAATAGTCAGTTAGAGTTGGTATATTCGAATCCTGTCCATAGTATTCAAATTCTATTTATTGTACTATACCATTGTATTACTTATTAATTAATGAAGATTAATGTTATGATCATTTGAGCAATACTTGTTTGATTTGTGTGAAATTTCTATCATGAATCTATTGTTCAATTTACATTGATTTGATAATTCCACTGCATACTTCTTTTCAGATAGCTCTTATTTTGGCTTGTATATATATGGGTCATTTTGGATAAATTAATCCTCCTTTATCCAACATATTATATTTGGTCATTTTTCCTAACTTAGGAGGTTATTATCACTTTAGTAGAGTATGGGGGACAACCATAGGGTTTATATTCCACTTACTACATCTGCATGCATGTGTTTATGCACCCCAGGGACCAATCCCTACATTTTATAATCCCACTGTGAGTGCCACCAGTAGTCTCCTTTAGTAGACCTTGGTAGGTAAGCATTTATGCTCAGTTATGCTCCAGTTACTATCAATTAGATCACAACCAATTAACCTATATCCATTTTTTCATGAATGTAGGGAGTGTGGTGCCTTTTATCCACCTACCTAATCATTTAACTAATGGTATATTGATTACGTCATCCAGAGTTAGACTAGTGAGCTCCAGCTGTGATTTTTCCACAACAAGTTAGCTAAATAGTATGTTAGAGTTGGTAGATTTGAATCATATCCATAGTATTCAAATTATGTTTATTGTACTACCATTGTATTATTGATTAAATAATGAAGATTAATGTTACGATAATCTGAGCAATACTTGTCCGATTTGTGTGAAATTTTTGTCATGAATTTGTTGTTTAGTTTACATTGATTTGATAATTCCACTACATACTTCTTTTTAGATAGCTCTCATTTTGGATTGTATATCTATGGTTCATGAAATTTAACAAGATGCAGGTACATGTTGATAGACATAATGATACATGTTGATAAAGATAATGATTGGGGCATTGTGACAGAAATAATGATTGTGATAGGTTGACAGAGGTTGTGAAACAATAATTTAGGTTGAAAGAGACCATGATATGGGTACAGGTTGGATGACGAAGTGATATAGGTACAAATTGATGTTAAATTTCTGAACTATTTATCTACATGAAAAATAGAGCAATTGAGAAGGAAAATTATGCAATGGAATAATCAAAGAAAATGTACACTGAACAGTAAATTCATGTCATTAATTTTAGATAAAAAACAAGAATTGATCAATTAATTATAACATTAATCTTCATTCATTAATCAATAATACAATGGTGTTACAATAAGTAGAATTTGAATCATGTGGATAGGATTCGAATCTAATACTTAAACCTGACTGATTAGCTAACTCAATGTGTCTATATCACTGTTGGAACTCACTAATCTAACTCTAGATGTTTAAATTAGTCTACAATCAGTTAATTGATGGGGTAGGTGGTAAAAAGGTTCCACTCTCCCTTGAATCATGCAAAACTGGAGCTAGGCTAACTGAAAGTGATCTAATTGATTGTAAATAGAGGTTAACTCATCATAACTACTTACCAACCATGACCAATTGATGGAGGTTGTTCGTGGCACTCAGAAGTGGGATCCTATAATGTAAGTATAGGTCACATAGGCACATTAACTCATGCATGAACATGAAATAAGTGGAATATAACCTCTATGTGTGTTTCCCACACTCTAGTACAGTAATAATTACCCCCTATGTTAGGAAAATAGACCAAATAGACTATATTGGATAAAGGAGGATTAATTAATCCTAACTTTGGACAACTTGGGCCCTAGAAACTAGGCCAAAAGTCACCCATACAATCTAAATAACAAAATAAATATCTTAATAACATAAAATGGGGAAAACCTCATGGGACACCCCCCCGCCCCCCCCTCAAAATAAGCAGGAATCAGGAACAATGAATCAAGCCTTTACACCGAGAAGATATCTGATAAAAAAAATCTCTTTTCTGTGAAGGACTTGGTAAATATATCTGCAATTTTCTCCTTTGTAGGGAAGTAATGAAGTGTGATAGTTTTTTCATGCACTAGTTCCCGAATATAATGCATGTGAACCTCAATATGCTTCTTCTTCTTTTTCTGGAATGGATCGCTGGATATCTTTATAGTACTTACAATATATGTCCACTGAAGGTGAACTACAAATCTCAAATTATTTCAAGAGGCCATGCAGCCAAAATTCCTGAATAAATGCAATTACACACCCCCCTATACTATGCTTCTGTTGAAGAGAGTGCAAGTGTTTCTTGCTTCTTACTGAACCAACAAATTGGCCTAGATCCCAACATAAACACAAATCCTGAAATGGATTTTCTATCAGTCCCATCTCTGGCCCAATACTAATATATGAAGCCAATGAGATATACATGTGCATCAGCTGCAAAATGTATCCCATAATATATAGTACCCTACACATAGTGCAAGATATGCTTTGTTTCCTTCCAGTGCAGCTCATGTGGCTCCTGCATGTATTTGGCAGTAGCACTCACATCATAGGATATATCTGGTCTTGAATGTGTGAGGTATAGAAGGCTCCCAATGAGTTTTTTGAAAAGAGTGTTGTATACCAATGGTGAAGAACCACCTTCCGTGAGCCTGATGTCAGATAGGAATGGAAAAGGGGTTTCTTTACAGTCTTTCATGTGAAATATTCTAAGAGAAATATAATTAGTATTTTGACTGTGGGATCATGATTCCTGAATTATTTTGACTTACTTCAAGACCAATGAACTGTCTTAACAGTCCTAGATTAGTCACAACGAATTCTTTATTCAAAGCCAACTTGATGCTTCTCAATCTAGAAAAAGAGTTGTTGGTAATGAGAAATTCATCCACATATAGCACAATCAATAGCAAGGATCCATATTTCTTCTGCATGTAAACATTGCAATCTAATATGCATCTTTCAAATATCCATGACATGAGGAAGGAATTCATTTTGGAATACCATGCCCTTGGGGTTTATTTGAACCCATAAAAATATTTCCTTAGTTTGCAAACTAAGGAAGAATCCTCAATCTACCCCTTAGGTTGTTTCATGTAAATATCCTCTTTCAAGTCACCATGAAGGAAGGCACTTTTCACATCCATGTGATGAACCTCCCATATTTTTGAATCTACAACTACGAGGACAAGTTTGATGGATTCCATTATTGATAACTGAGAGAATGTATCATTATAGTCCAATCCTTGAACTTGTGAGTATCGTTTTTCCAATAACCAAGCTTTATACCTTGTTTTGGTTCCATCCAATGCTATCTTGGTCTTGTAGACCCATTTCCACTAAACTAGTTTCCTCCTTGAAGTTGAGGAGACAAGTTCCCAAGTTTTGTTGTCTTGTGGTGAATCGAATTCCTCATCCATAGCTTATTTCCATCTTGGATCATGGCAAGCCTCTTTGAATTTTTGAGGATCTCATCCCATCATTATGAAGCATCTCTCAGGGAGAAGTGGATTTGTGTGGGACAGTGCAACATACTCATTCTGATACTGGGACCTCATTCTTATTCTATCATCTGGATCCTGAACAACATCCCCAGCTTCTTTAATGAGCTTCTACACCCATTTAGGTTGTTGAGATGGAATAGATGTTGGATCTAGATCTAGATCCTCTTGAGGTGTAAAATCAATATCAAGATCATGTTGATATTCCTATTCATCTGAATATGAATCCAAAATATTAGACAATAAATATGTATCTGTAAATGGAAGTAAAGGAGTTTTAATACCTTTATATTCTTTGAATGGAAAATTTGTTTGTATTGGATCTGAGTATGGCATGAAGTGTGAGAATGAATATGCTTTGGAGGCATGTTCCGCAACACCTTTCACTATAATCTTCCCAGTTGAGATATTTGTGATCTCTACCAAGTCAAGGACAAATACCACTTGCTTTGGTGAGCCACTGTGAGTCATATGATATACAACTAACAAATTTTCTGCAAGGGAGGGAATGTAGAGTACATTTCCAATCTCTCCATGTTGTATTTTAATAGAGCATATTCCTGTTGATGGGATCTAAGAATCGTCACCCATATGAATGATAGGTCCTCCTGAGAGATCAAAAGTGGTGAAGGATTCCTTGGAGGAAACCATGTGTTGGATGGTCCATAATCTATCAAGTAAGCCTTCGACCAAGTGAGGCCTGCCTTCAAGACATGGAACCTTTCATGATCTTCTGTCGGTTGTCCAACATCAGACTTATTTTCTCTTTGTTGAAGATAAGAATTTTTCTCTTTCAAGGAGTGTTGACAGTTGGTCGATGGTCTTCTTCATGCACTAACTCTCTGGATGAAATCCTCTCATACAGTAAAAACATCTAGTCTTCTAAAATTTATTCTTTTTCTTGGAACCCGAGGCTCTGTCAAAAGATACATGATTCTCCTTTGGCTTCGAATTAGTGTTTTTGGTCTCCTTCCCTTTGTTCTTCCCTCTTTCTTGTGAATTTTTTGAGTCTGTCACTAAGAGTTCTTGATTTCTGGAGGTCTGAATCACTCCCATTTGAACCAATTTATCATTCTCTTGTATTAAGGACTCATCAAGAGAATATAGAGAAGTCATCTTCCAATTAGGGATGGAATCTCTTCTAGAATGGAATGTATATACAAAGACTGAGTACTCTGAGCCAAGCTTGCTCAACATTGACATCACAAGTTTCTCATCTTTACTCTCTAATCTGCATTGTTTGCATTGTAGTACTAGTGACTTGTATTTTGTAAAGAATTGTTGAATATATTCAAAACTGATGGGATGTAGAGAAATGAGCCCATTCTCCAAAATATTCCCTCAAATCTCATCTTGTTTCCCAAATAAATATTCAAGCTTATCCCAAGTTTCCTTCGGAGTCCTTACTCCCTCAAGGTGGAACAAATGATCCCGGGAGATATGAGTGCACATGAAGCCGAAGGATTCTTCAAGCCGATTAAAAAATTTGTTCTTCTCAACATATTGTTGGGGTTCAGTTTCTTTTCCCATTCTCATCCTAAACAGATCAAGCTTGCATAAGGCTACTTGCATATATTCCCTCTAATTAGTGTAGTTGAAGGGTGTAAGGATTCAGCGTACGAGATATGAATAATCCATCTTTTTGTATGTTGATCATCCAATTCCTCAATAAAATACGTAGATACCTACAAATAACACTGAAAAACCAATTCAATTCACAATTTTGTGTCCTTTCAAGCCTTTCCACCTCGACATGTACACTTTCTCAGATTTCGTCACACATGGATAGACTTCTCTAGACATAATCTAGAGGGATCAATGCTATGATTCGAAGATTTATGTGGAAACTCATATGCTTCTAGTGTACAATGGATATTGGACAAGACTTGATGCTATTTTGAACAAGGCTCTAATACCATCTTAAATTTGTGAAACTTTGATCTACAGAAAAATGAGAGCAATTGAGAAGGGAAATTATGCAGTGGAGTAATCAAAGAAAATGTACATTCAACAGTAGATTCATGCCACAAATTTTAGATAAAACAAAGAAGAATTGATCAATTAATCACAACATTAATCTTCATTCATTAATAAGTAATACAATGGTGTTACAATAAGTAGAATGTGAATCATGTGGATAGGATTCGAATCAACCAACTTAGCTTGAATGATTAGCTAACTCATTGTCTAAATTACTGATGGAACACACTAGCCTCACTCCGGATTTCTTAATTAGTCTACAACCAGTTAATTGATAGGGTAGGTGGGAAAAGGAACCACTCTCTTGAATCATGCAAAATTGGCGCTAGGCTAATTGAAATTGATCTAACTGATTGTAAATGGAGGTTAAATCAACATAACTGCTTACCAACTATGACCAACTGATGGAGGCTGCTGGTGGCACTTGGAGTGGGATCCTATAATGTAGGGATTGGTCTCAGAGGCACATTAACTCATGCATGCACATCCAGTAAGTGGTAGATAACCTCTATATATGTTCCCCGTAATCTACTATAGTAATAATTACCCCTTAAGTTAGGAAAATAGACCAAATAGACTATATTGGACAAATGATGATTAATTAATCCTAACAATTTGTAGAGATAATGATACATGTACAGGTTGTGCTAGAGAAAGTAATAATAATAATTTTCTTCTCTTATTCATATCAGAGTGGTAGGATGGGGCAAGGATAGGGATTTGTATCTTCCTTCCGGTTGATGTTGGTAAATCTAGTGAGTTGGAGCTCGCTAAGGATTGGATTCCTCTCGTTATGTCAATGCTTGTGATCTTAGGGGGTTGGAGCCTCCTTTTGGTCGGTGCTAGAAACTTAGGGAGTTGGAGGTTCTTATAAATAAGGAGGTTGTTTCCTCCTTCTATTTGGTTCTAGATAATCTTGGAAGTCAGTGATTTCTATGAATGTAATCTTGACATGATATAAGAAAAAACATTATGTGGTTTTCTCACATTTGGGTTTCCATGTTAAATCCCTTGTGCACTATGTATGGTTTATGTGATGATGAATGCAATTGTTAATGGTTAATGTTTACATGATATAAATAATGTTTGAAGTGGTAAAAAGTGCTCAATACTGATTCACCCCCCCTCTCAGTATTACCAACAACTTAACCTTGCTTTATGTAGTTAACTTTCATTAACTATGGTTGATTATGTTTGAGTACTGTTGATTGATTTTGACCATAGTTAACACAAATAAATTTCAACTAAAAATCCAATGGCATATTTGTATAAAATTTGACAAGACTCTGTCTAACATCCAACAAAGTGGTTTATTTTTAAACATTGGTAGAATTGCATTGTATATCCAACGATTACAACAATCTGTCATAAATACGACAACAATGGGTTGCATGAGTGACAAGTAAATCCAACGATGGGTAGTCGAATTTCTGACACCCATTTTTTCAGTTAACCAACATATATATTTCCCTACTATGTCGATTAATTGACACACAAATCGTCATTTAACCAACATCAATTTCCAACATTGTCGTCAAAAATGAGATGGAACCCTTGTAGATTAACCAACTGATATCCCGTCAAAATCAAGACACACAAATTGTCGATTAACCAACATCAATTTCCAGCAGTGTCATTGGAAATGTGATAGAACCCTTGTTGATTAAATGACAGCATAATCCACCCATGGTGTCAGTTAGCCAACATATTATCATCGAAAATTCTACGACTGTTTGACAAAAGTATACACAAATATCCAATGCCGTTGTCATCGGTTATATGGAATCCTCATGAGATATATCCTATTTGTCATTAGAAATTTGACGCTTGTGAGTTATTTAAAAAAACAATTATGCCCATCTTGTTACAGGAAGATATGTTTCATGAAAAATAGTGGGATTTTAGAAAGCCTAAAACCAATTTCTCTATGAGAGTGATGATGTATCTAATTGTTGCTTTAGTGGCCTTTTTCATTTTGTGATTTTATGTTGAATAAAAAAGAAAAAGAAAATTCCTTATGAAAATTTAACACAATAAGTAACTTTTCATGTGAAGTAAGATGATCCTGACTATGTAATTTTGTCACCTAAATTATATGTTAGAACCACAGTAAGATAATGACAGAGCCAAAGTCAACTGAATTTAATGGAATTTATTTAACTAATTTGTAGTAGTTCATTTTAATGATAATTAGTGAAAGGAAAATAATAGATAGATAAAGAATAAAGATGCCATGGTTAAGCATTCATGTAGCTCCCAAGTATGAGATTACATTAGTCACCACAAGTGGCAATCCTGACCTATGTACTTGTAAAAAAATTTCTCGAAATTGAGAATTCATAGGTGTAATAGCCCTTCTATCAATAAGCACTAGGGGCCCATTACCTGGGTGTGTTTTTCTTTTTGTTTTCCAAAATTGTTTTGACATGAATAAACATCTATTATAGTATATTTTCAAGAAATCATCACATACAAATCAACAATCAAAATGACATTCATGTTGCAATGATGATAGGAAACCTACCCAAAGTGTGTTTATCTTAGATCAAGAACCATTCTACTATGAAGCTTCTCTAGGTTGAACTAGTTTCTTTGATAGCACTTTGATCATCACCAACACAAACATGGCTCTCAATCAAGTTCCCACAAAGTGGTTCAATAAGCACATTATTAATGAATTTACTTTTAATTAATCACTTTAAGAGGATCAATTTGAGCATTGCTAATACAACAACAACAAGATTGGACTATGCTTGAATACCAGGTGAGTAAATTGACACTCCCAAAAATTAAATAGATGTTCCAAAACTTCAAGGGAAAAGAACTACGAAAGACATTTAGCACTTTGATAATCACACCTAAAACCTAGTTAACTCTAATACCAGTGAAAATTTATTGTCCTTAATTGTCGTTAGAATATGTTTTCTTTTTCAATTAATAGTGGTGTCTAATTTGCACAAGTATTCTGCAAATGGCCCAATCTGTTAATGCTACGCTATACTAGACTATTGCTAGACATGATTTTGATTTTAATAGGAAATTATTTAGATGTTTCCCACTTTAGATGTAATAATAAAAACACTTGGACTTCAGTAAACTCATGAGAAAAATAGATACAAACCAGTTATATAATGCATCATGCCATTAATTTTAGAAAAAACTAAGTTTATCAATTAAAAAACTAAAATGTATAATAATTTTACATAGAGCATTCAATTTCCTTCATTGTATTTCTAATCTTCATTGTATTTTTTACTATCCCATAAACCAACTCAAATCACTAATGCCTCACATATGCTTACAACCTATATCCCACTAGAACTTTGGTTTCTTTATAATAAATAACACTTAGATTCCTTCTCGAACCTCAAATGGATGAGGGAAATTAATATTTATTAATGTTGATGGGAAATCAATTTGACTGTGTTGAGGATCAAAGTTGACCTATTCCTTGATGTTTGTTTTGTAAATTTTTGTGGACACTCAACTACATCATGATCAAAGTTAAATGGGTAAGGGATTTTGACCATGTTGAGGATCAAAGTTCACCTAGTCCTTGATGTTTGTTGTGTAAATTTGTGTGGACACCTAACTAAATTATGTTCAAAGTTGAATGCGTAAGGGATGATAGTTGAACCAGTCAAATCTCAATGATTCCAAGTAAGATACTACCTTGACGTGCTTTCAAAGTATAGTGGCCCATGAAAAATGTAAAACCCCAGTTTTGACCCCAATTGCATTAAATTGTAAATGATGTAAATAGCGTTAATAAATCATGGTGTGGAGCTCAAGGCCAAGGCCCCACCATGGATTTAGTGTTTAATGTTCAGAAATTAAAATCAATGACGATGGTTCATGTGCTAGCCAGGAACAATATAATTTTGGGCATCATCATGTATATATGTAATTAATAAAAAGTACTCACAACTAGCTATGTCAATGCAGCAAAGAGATGGGGGCATGACTTCACAAGGAATAGGGAGGGAAAATATTCAAACCCTTGATCCAATAGGGTAAATCGAAATATCAATACGAGAACCCATAAAAATTTCAACTACCCTTTTTCTCTTTTGTTCCCAATCATTTATTTCTTCCATAAATTGGTTGAGGTAGTTAATGCATTGGGATGAAAGAGTTGGCAGTCAATTTCGAATTAGGGAAGCCACCCATTTTTGAAAATCGTGTTTTTGACATATTGGGAAAGTAAATGTTGAGTATATAGTTGTCACTGATGTCAAATGTGTTCACGAAAGACAAAGGAATAACCAATGGATATGATGGCAGGACAAACTCAGTGAAGTACTAAGGTAGTGATAGCTCGCAGAGAGCTCGCAAAGGAGGAAAAGAAGCCCATGTGTGTGAGAAAAAGAGAAGCCCGAATGTCTAAAGATAGAGTATTCCCACCGATGGAGGAGAGGAAGTCTGCATGCATTGGTTTGAAGGATCCTGCAATCAGAGAAGAAGGGAGCTCGCAGATCATAAGTGATCAAGAAGTTTTTAATTAATTATTTAATTAAAAATCGTCAATCATAGATTGTTGAAAAGGTGTGATTATCATATTTGAAAGGGAATGATTGTGAAAGGGTATGTTTCCAGAAAAAAGAGATGCGTCTGTAGGAAATGTGAAGGTACTTATACACATAGGTATGAGTGAGAGAAGGGTCTTAGTGTCCACATTAGAATATTAGAAATAGAGACCAGTGGGTGTGGCAAAGAATGGAGGGAGAATAAATCTAACATATTACAGAAAACATATTAGGGTGGCATGGTGGCACTAGGGCATTCAATAGGCTTGCAGGGAGTTGTTGCCTCCTTCCCGCAAAATATGGTAAATAGGGTGTAGGAGCATCATGTCATTTGTATATAACAAAACAAGGTGCCATAGCATCCTTTCAGTGGCAGCTGATAAACCAAGGGGTCATATCCTCCTTCCAATGGTTGCTGGTAAATAGGGTGTTGTAGCATCCTTTCAGTAGTAGTTGATAAACTAGGGGGTCGTAGCCTCCTTCTAGTAGTTGCTGGTAAATATGGTGTAAAAGCATCCTTGTCTATAACAGTAGGCAAAAATATTTGTAAATAAAAATTTGGTAGTAATAGGGCGTATTGGTGGTTTTACCCTATTGGGATTCCACGCTAAAATTGTGTTATGTGTATTTTTGTTGTTATGTGTTTTTAATAATAGATTTTAAAAAAGGTTAAATTAGTAAAAAGATAACAATACTAATTCACCCCCCACTCTCAATATTGACCAATAAATCAACAATAAATACCCAGAAATGCATTCCCAAGCCATTATTCACCCATGTGTTTTGCTTCCTCGCGTAGCTGAAGATAGAGGGGACATTCTCATCTCGTTTTTTTGCTATTTCCTCCATTTCTCCATGGCTGAGATTTTCTTTTTGTATTGTTGAGTGAATGTGAGTAGAGATTCATGATTTAGGGGTTTTAAGAGGTCATTTTTTCCTTTCCTCACGCAGTTGGATATTGTTGTGAATTTCCCTCACAATGTTTTGCATTTTCCTCCTTGTTCTCCAAGCTGAAACCCATTTTTGGTTATGCTTAGTGGATGGGAAGATAGATCCTCTATTTTGGGGTTTATAGCAGTCGTTTTTTCTCCTAGAATTCCCATAGACATTTTCTGATTTTGGAATTATGATTTGGGTGTGAATGGAGGTCGTTTATTCTCATGTAATGTCCATGAACATTTCCTGAAATCGGATTTTCCTCCCATAGTGATTTTCCCATTTTCCCATTTTCGTTTTTAGCTCCCACGGCATTTTTCCTCATACCCAAAACTTGCATTGTGTTGTGATGTGCATCCATGTTTTAGTCTGGAAGACTTAGGAGTGGAAGAGGCTAGAATTGGCTTGATAAACCTAGTGAAGAGAGGAACCCCACAAACAGATCAAGAGGGGTTGGTTATCTTTTTATGCACACCTTGAAGAGCACTGAAAGGGAAGGTATAGACTGAGGGACTGTGTAGCAGTGAAGGGGATACTTCCTTGTGTTGGGTTTATGCGTATTGTGGAGGCCAAGCTAGAGCTTGTGTAGGTCTCCATAGCTTAGTGGTTGATCTCACTAGCTTAGCAATTCTACCTTTCCACTTCCTTAGCAGCCTGATAAACCCATCTGTAGAGTGGCTAGGATGACTTTGATGTGTATTTGGCTATGTGTAAGCCTGTTGCTCCCTAGTTCCTTGTGGAAATCATGCCCATCTCAAGGTTGGCAGTGGTACTGAGAGATTGATGAGCACACTGGCCTATGGTTGGGTGGAACGTTGCAGCGACATAGCTAGTTGTGGGGAAAGCTTCCTCTCAATATAAGTATTTTCTTGTGTTTAATATTTGCAACGCATTTTTTTATGAATTATTATGAACATGTTGGATGCTTGAATTAATGTATTTTCTTCCGTTGTATTTACATCTATTTTGCATATGTACATGTATTTTATATTTAGTGCATTTTATACTATGTCCATGGGGCTAGATTTATCGATTTGATAGATAGAGCAGCAGTGTAGTCTAATCCTCTCCGTCGAGTAGAGGGGAGGGGACATGACAAAAAAAAATTCCAACATTGATATGCACCCATTGTTATGTTACCATGGAAAACTTCTATCTATGCCCACACTTTTTTCCATCCTTTGTACTCCAAATTGCATTCAACATTTGAAAACGTTTCATTACTTTTTCTAATAGTATGTTACATGGATATTGGGGAGATGAAACTAACGTGCATGGAACTCTATAGATCATACTTTGTGTTCATGGTAACATAGTCTACATACTATATATGGCCTAACAAATCAAGTTCACACCTTTTTCATCATAATGTTCCCATGAATACACAGGTTTCAGAAATGATTCCATACATATCATCCAATTGAATTTGAACAAAAAACTTCATACATGTCATAATACTCCAGAACCATCATGTGAAAATCAAAATTCATAATAAATTCATAAACTAAATAGTAACATTCTTGAATATGCCTTGAATGTGTTGGTTTAACCACCGACAAAGAGGGAATTTGACAATAGTGAATTTCCCTATATCATAAATTTATATAAGTATAACTACCTAAAATAATGAGTGAGGAAGAAACCTGTATCTAGTTAATTTTCTTGCAAATGTTCATTTTAAGCTAATCCAATCCAACTCTTCACTAGTCAAGTGATATTGTTATAACCTACACACAAATAAAACAAAATTACCTTCCTCAATATTTTATCATTTTGATAATAAATGTCTTCGGTAGTTATTTCAAGTTGCTCGCCCTAGAGATCGAACATATCTTGCTTAGGATCCCATAATTGTACCAATGTTTCCAACAAATGAACTTGAGCACACATATTTGTGGTGCAAAAAAATTTCAACAAACCACATCTTCTAAGGGCATTTAGGGTCAATGGATGTCCCAATGCTGCTCTATCCATGTCCTCATGCACTCTCTCCCTCCATTCTAACACCATGATTCCTACAAATTATCATCCTTTTGCCATTAGACGAGTAAAATACACTTTTGAGTTTTCGCAGAAAACATGACTATCTAGTTAGAACAGTGCGTACCACTCATGGGTTTCCTATTGCATACCCATGAATACTTCATGAATTCATGAGTTTGCAATGGGCTACCAGCAGTTCCCACATGGTGCACTTGCAATCTTTTCAAAAGGCCCAAATTTGCACCAAAAATTGAAATAAAATGCATAAAATGAAAGCTAAGGAAGAGATGGTCTACATGCAACTGACGGTTCATGAAATCGTCCACCGATTGGATCGTATGAAGCGTTTGATGTTAAGGGATATTTTGCACTATATATGGTAAAAAACCAAACGAACTATTTATAGTAAAAATTGTAATTTTTACCCACATTGATATAGTTTGTTTTTTTTTCACTATTTTGATTAATATTGGTTGTTTTTTGCCTAGTTTTGCAGGTGATGAGTAAAATCAAAGTAAATGATCCCATCATATAGCATAGGATTTGGTTCCCCTTGAATTTTGCATCGATGCGTTATACCTTTGCAAACCATAGGATCTACTTTGCTATCCACGGACTGCAATCTGAAACCTTCCTTTTTCCTTAAACATCATGGTTCTTATGTTGATTAAAGCCTTCCCAACATGGGAAACCCTAGCTAGAACACTTTTTCTTAATAATGATTCCCATGCCACATGTTGCTAAGCGAAGGGAGCCTTCATATTTGTTTTTACACAAAAATAAGCCTCATACTCGCTCTATTGTCAACTACCCTTTGTCATAAGGCTCCCGTCATATGGAGTTATCTTCAAGCCCTAGTATGACTCCTTAAAATTGACTATATTGTTGAGTTACTTGTTCTTTCTGTCTCATTAAAGGAAATGAAAGATCATCCATATCAGTATAAGTCTAACCTTTTTTTGTACCATGTGGATTACTTACAAAAAAGGAATACTCTAGTTCATTTTGTCTAGAAGAGTATCTTTAGGTATAGGTTTATCTCTTTTTCGGTCCTGGAGGACTAAATTTATGAGAAAAGGAATCTATTTTAGATTAATTTTTATTTTTTGTGCTTTGGATTAAACTATAAAAAAGATTAAGAGAGTTCTTTAAGCCATTGTCATGCTCCTTAAACTTTAGTACAAAGCATCGAGTTTACTGTTGTTTGACCCATTCTCGTAAATAAATGGAGAATTCTGAGTGATCTTTCCTTCCTTCACACTCGTTAAACTAAGTCTATATGTTTTCTTTTGAAGGAGAGTTGGTTTGGTGATAGTTTACCCCCTTTTCGTACCTTTCCAACTAACTACAAAAAAGGTATACCTTAGTTATTTGGACGCTAAGAGAGTTCTCCTTTGGATTGTTTTATACATTTTCGAACTCAGAAGTCTAAATTTATGAAAAAGGACCCCCCTAAACTCTTCTTTGCAATTTTTAGACTCTCAAAACTATGAAAGCATTGAAGAGCATTCACTAATTTAGGTTCGTAAAATCCATGAATCAGTGTTATATCAAGTAATATTCTCTCTTTTATTCAAGCTTGGTAAAAAATGAAGAAAGACTCGAGTTTACTTTATTGGACTCAATAAAAACCTAATAATAAAGGAAGGAAGGAAACACATTTTTTGGTACATGGTATGGTAGCAAGTCCCTTGAAAAAAGTACTAGTTTGAGTCTCCTATCATGGCATGTTTTAGTTTTTCGCTTCCTAGTTCAACTCATTCTTTTGAGTCATTACTCCTCCACTGTTTACTTTTCCTAAGTGAATGGGTAATATGTTAATGTCTCCTACATTACAGATTGATCTATTTGTTTCCTTAAAGTTTAAATCTTCCTTAGGTCATCTTTGTGTCGTGTTCATTGTTCAAGGATCCCCATTGTCCATCTATTAACCTTGATCCCTATCAGTTTCATCTTTGAGATTGTTTTGTGTACATCTTCCCTTTTATAGTCTACAAGTTACTCTGATGACTTGTTGAAGGATTCATTTGCTTCCTCTTCACTTATGGCTTCTGATTTGCACCTGCTACAAGAAGAATTCCTAGAGTTTCGAGTTAGTACCTCAGGATCCACTTCACATCTTGGTGGAATCCTCTGAATTGCTTGTCAATATAACTTCTTAACTAATATTCTGATGGTACCCTTCCATGTTCGAATGAAATCAACCTATTAACGTGGTAGGATTTGTACTGGTTCATATGATTTGGATGAAGACCTTGGGTTTAAGGCCTCTATAACCTAAGTTGTGCAAGTTTGTGCCATGCTTGGTGACACTTTTTCTAGCAATTGAAGATCTATCATTGTACTCATGTGGCTGAGATCCACCTTTGTTATTCATGTGCGACCCTCATGTAGGTTGTATCATATGATGTAAAGGAGCTAGTGCACCTCATTATTTGAACATGGCATCCTCAGTGATCTTTTTTTAAATGAACTCGTTTTGTCTTTTTCAGGTACTTCTTTGCAGCCTTGATTTTGTGTCCTCTAAACAAATAATTGTAATGTATTTTGACCATCCTTACCCTCGGGCTTCATACATTAGGGTGCATCTGTTATACAGTGAAATGAAATTTCTCCATCTGAGTAATGACATCCAATATGACGTTGCACAAAAGGACACTATGGATTGAAGTATCCATAACCCTATACATGACTTGGATCCTTAATACACCTTGATCACTCCAGCATCAGCCGTTTTTCTATTAATATCATTATGTATTCACGACTTTCCTTTGAGCAACTCGCGTGCTATTCGTGGGTCTTCCATGTAAAACTCATGTATTATCAATATTCATGATTTTCCTTAGGAAAACCGCGATTCACTCACGAGATGCTCCATATAAACCCGTGAATTCCATTTAGAATAGTTTAAAAAATAAAAATATTATTGACTAAGGGCAGTTGGGCTCGATTTGGAAACTTCCCCAACTTTCCCAACCATCCTAAGCCTCAAATTCCTTCCTCACAAGCAACTATAAAAAGAGGGTAATGGTATGAGGAGGATTCCATTGAGAGGAGGAGTAAGAGGACTCAGGTCTTGGTTTGCAAAGGAGATTGGTTAGACGGGAGGCTTTGTAATGTTTCCATATCTATGATAATAAAGTTTGTTTTTCCTTCCATCAATGTCTAGATATATGCTTCTAATGTTATGAGTAATGATCTAGGTTGTAATTTGTTTTGAATACAATCATTATATGTTCTTATATCATTTTATATAACACTGGAAGATACTTTGAATAAACGGAAATATTTGTTGCATGTACTGGAGATTGGAAGCAAAGGAGCGTTGGTGGCATCTAAACTGTTGGAATATTGGATAATACTAAGAGGGGGGTGTGAATCAGTATTGATAACTTTTAACAATTTAAACCATTTTTAATTTATTCATTAACACACATGATCAACAAGAACACACAGAACACAAATTTATCGTGGAATCCCAATTGGGTAAACCACCAATACTTCCTATTACTACAAAATTATATTTTACAAATAGCTTTTTCCTACCACTACAGACAAGGATGGTACTACACCCTACTTACCAGCAACTATTGCAAGGAGGCTATGACCCCCTTTTTTATCAGCTTCTGCTGAGAGGATGCTACGACACCCTATTTACCAGGTACTACTAGAAGGAGGTTACAACCTCCTTGCAGGAAAATAACATGCCCTAGCACCACCCTACCACCCTTATATGATAATTTGATCTCTGACTTCTACATCAATCAATCTGTCAATTGAATGTATAGAGATAATTATTTGAATGTTTAAAGCATTGTTTATATACCCCTAAACATATATCTTCATTCAGCAGTCACATATCTTCATCATGATTTTTCACAGACAAATAAACTAATTCGAAATTACTTGTATGTTTTTCACTTTTAAATTTGTTTAATTTATCAGTCGCGACCTTCAGCAGTATCTTTTCCACACCATTCTTTCCAAAACGTCCTTTCCACAACAAACTCTCCACAATAGATCTTTTCTGCAATGACCTTTCCACAATCATCGTTATGCAATTACCTTCCGCAATTAACTTTCTGAAATTGTGAATTGCGGATTTCAAACAATTATCTTTTCACAATTAGCTTTCTGTAATTGTCTTTCCATAACTATCTTTCCGGAATTTGCAGGAACTCATTCCTTCCGCAATTAAGGGTTGCATATTGCGGATGTGCATTTTGACTTTTCTTGAAAATTGCTTCCACAATTACCTTTCCACATTCGTAAACTCCTTTCTTCCGCAATTGTGGATTGCAGGTATGCATTTTGAATTTTCTCAATAATTGCTTCCGGAATTATCTTTCCGCAACGACCTTTTCGCAGTCAGAAACTTCTTCCTTCCGCAATTGTGGATTGCATATTGCAGGTATGCATTTTGACTTTTCTCGAAATGGGCTTCCGCAACTTTCTTGAATCATCAATTGCTTTGCAGAATCCTCCTCGTCCGTTGATCAATCATCAAACATGGAACTTCACTTTGGCACTCTAGAATGTTATCTTCCACACACATATACTTTGCATATTCTTTGCTTGTCGTCGATCTATTTTCTTGATATGATCTTAGCCATCTAACCTCTGCTAAATTAGTTGAACCCAACTCCACGACTCTGCATTGATTGATCATAGGATTGATCAATTAAGCTCAATCGGACTTCGCCTGACTTGATCCACTCTCTAGATCCTCTCATATGTCTTTCCATCCTTATCACATATGCCATTGCTTGCACTGCCGTCACTTATTCCTTTGTCATTACCCAACTCTTTTGACATCAATTACAATTCCTTCCAACATAAACCCCAATCCATAAGGTATATTATGCCTAACAACATGACCACACCTCCTTCTTGGTAAAAGAATATTTATGTGTTTCCCCACTTACTTAAGATTGGATTGATCCTTGCAATATATATATAATCAATCAGTAATATATACATCAAGGACATTTATTTCTCTTTCACACTAGAGTTAACAATTCCTTAAAAACCATATGATCTTATTTTTAATTAATAAAGCTTAGCTCGGTATTGATCTCTCAAGGGATATTCTTAGTTCTATAAGATTTCGAGTCACTGTTTTCCTTATACTAGAGTTAACTCATCCTTAAAAGTCATATGATCTTATTATTAAATAATAGAGCTTAGCCTTGAACTAATCACTCAAGGGGGATGCCCAGCTCTATAAGATTTAGAGTCCATGTTTTCCTTATACTAGAGTTAATTCTTCCTTAAAAACCATATGATCTTATTTTTAATTAATAAAGCTTAGCTTGGTATTGATCTCTCAAGGGAGATTCCTAGTTCTATAAGATTTTGAGTCACTGTTTTCCTTATACTAGAGTTAACTCTTCCTTAAAAATCATATGATCTTATTATTAAATAATAGAGCTTAGCCTTGAACCAATCACTCAAGGGGGATGCCCAGCTCTATAAGATTTAGAGTCCATGTTTTCCTTATACTAGAGTTAACTCTTCCTTAAAAACCATATGATCTTATTTTTAATTAATAAAGCTTAGCTTGGTATTGATCTCTCAAGGGAGATTCCTAGTTCTATAAGATTTTGAGTCACTGTTTTCCTTATACTAGAGTCAACTCTTCCTTAAAAATCATATGATCTTATTATTAAATAATAGAGCTTAGCCTTGAACCAATCACTCAAGGGGGATGCCTTGAGTCATTGTTTTCCTTATACTAGAGTTAACTCTTCCTTAAAAACCATATGATCTTATTTTTAATTAATAAAGCTTAGTTTGGTATTGATCTCTCAAGGGAGATTCCTAGTTCTATAAGATTTTGAGTCACTGTTTTCCTTATACTAGAGTTAACTCTTCCTTAAAAGTCATATGATCTTATTCTTAAATAATAGAGCTTAGCCTTGAACCAATCACTCAAGGGGATGCCCAGCTCTATAAGATTTAGAGTCCATGTTTTCCTTATACTAGAGTTAACTCTTCCTTAAAAGTCATATGATCTTATTCTTAAATAATAAAGCTTAGCCTTGGACCAATCTCTCAAGGAAGATGCCCATCTCTATAAGGTTACATTCACTTTTTGCTTTCAGCTCTCCTTTAAGCGTATAGTTAAGGTAATAAAGACGATCAAAGTTTTTGGGCATGTGATCGATATCCCAACGAAATGCCCAACCTTGGATTGTTTTCTCATGCATTGGATTTCTGTCCGAAGGGAGGCGCCTAGCCTTTTAAAATTAATTAATGCTTAGTAATGCTTTTCTTAGCATGGGACTGCTCTCCCGAAGGAGGCGCCCAACTATTATGGCATGTATGCATGGGGTCGTTCTCTCAAGGAGACACCTAGTCTATCTTATAGAATGTAAATAAATACACAGTCAATGCCCAATTATCTTTAAAATGCAGAGTTTTTAAACTTTTTAATAAAGGCACTGATTTATATAAGCATGGGAAGAAGGTCTATACATTTGTTGTGCGTACTCATCTTACCATATATTTGAGGCATACGCTCCAAATTTTACCCATTGTGGTGCTCTCTATGCTCTCCTCTCAAGAGTTGTGCTCTACGCTCTCCTCGAAGGAATTGTGTTCTTCCCTTTCCTCCAAGGAGTTTGCTTTTTCAGTCATGAAATGGGATGGGACCCCCTTAGGGATGTGCCATTCATCTATATATATTATCTTTCCCAAAAGTCATTACTGTTAAAGCATATATATTATCTTTCCCAAAAGTCATTATTTTTAAAGCATAAAATATTAATTGATGTTTTATTTCTTGATTTTCTAGATATTCCAAGATTTTAATCAATCTTTATAAGAATTAGAATAAAATCATAATAATTAGCACAACCATTTAACTTGATTTAAATTGCTTTAACTAGTTGGTTTATCTTAGTTAACTTTAGCTAATGTTTAGCTAATCTTTGTTTCATTAGTTTATGTTAGCTAATCTTTAACTGATTAGCTTACTTAGCTAATATTTACTAGTTAGATTAACTTAGATAATATTTAGTTAATTATCTTAAAATAATTAACTTTTTTTTCACGTGGTTCACAATCTCGACAATTATGGTCGGGGCTTTCTACATCCACAGTAATAATTCTAGGGGGCACCCAAAGGGGCCTCTCCCTATCGACTCCAATGTTGGGATCCTAACCCCAAAAGACCCAAAGAATTGGATTCATGAGAATTTAGCCTTTGACTTCAATATATACGGGCTTTGGAATCGAATCTCCAACTAACTGAGCTACCCCTCGGGGTTAACTTAAAATAATGAACTTACCTTAACTTAACTAGTTAACGTCCAGTATTTTCTCGGTATCTACACTAACGTTTTTATTTTACTTATTAGAACTTAGTAATAATTAACCTCATGTTAATCGTTAAGGCATAGGTGTTTGTTAGTTCCTTGTGATGACTAGTTGTTTCTTCGACGTCCCTATCTAGGCCTAACCTTTAAAAACACTTATAAACTTAAGTTTCCATCTAGGGAATGCCATAGTTTCCTTCAAATGCCTACAACACCAATATAACACCCATCATCAAAATCATGGATACCCAGCCATTTAACTTCTCCCCCTAGTGGATTCCATGCCCCTATCATATTAGTTGTGTCAAGTCTTCAATATCCTAAGTATACAAAATTCACAATACAACTTAGGAATTCACAATCATACTTACAAATGTTTTACCTATGGAGCCTATGCCTTGCACTCCATGACATGAACCAGTACACAATTACAGTTTTTATTGCAAGTATAGGGGTAAAAAGTGGGATATTACATACACATGGAAGCCTATGGTGCTACCACTTCATCATGTTGATGTGAACATGGCATCATATGTGCGCCGAATCAGTTGTGTGGATGGACACATGGAAGCTTATGGTCCTGCCACATGGCATGCCATTTTCCCTTTTTAGTTATTACGTTGAAACTTTAGAACCTTATAATCGTTGGAAAGGTCTCACCAATCCATACACAGTGGTGCCACTTTTATAATCATTTGAAATCACTAAATTTTGAGAGATCGAGTATTTTCCTGGGTCACATATTTTGGAAGAGAAATGGTTAGCTAAAAAGGATAAGTGGCAGGGTGACTGTGTAAAAATAAGGGAGAGTTTGAAGTAAATCAGTGAGAGTGTTGTTATGAGTGGTAGGATTTATTTTGAAGGGATTACATGGTGGGAAATATTCCTTTAGTGAATGAGATACAAAAGGAAATTGAGAGGGTGTATTCAAGTTAGGACGTGGAGAAAAGAAACAAGAAGAGAGCTAAAATAGAGAATTGCAACGGTGACTATAAAAAGAGTGTTGAGAGTAGTCCAAAAAAGGGGGCATATCGTAGATAAAAAGTAGAAGAAAGTGATGGGAGCACCATTTTTTGTTTTTCCTTAAAATGGTACTTAAAAAGAGCATGAGTTAGATTCATCCCAATCGTGCCTTTGCTAAATTGTGTTGGACAAGAGAGGACTGCTAAAAGTTAAAGCATAGTTTCTTCAAAAAAAGATGGATGAAAAATCTCAAAGGAAGTTTGGTAGTTGAGAGTGTTCAAAGCCACACAACAATACAAGAATTCCTTAGTCAAATGCTTCAAATTTAGGATATTTTCTTGATAAATGTGAAAGGAGATTGGCCTAGTGATGCTAGCGTTTGAACTATCTTACAAGATAGAGATATAGGCATACCTAAATGTGTTCAGGATTGCAGAGATAAAAGATAAAGTTTTTTAGGCTTTCGATGTCTCATATGTAACCAAAATAATATACTAAAACCCGAAGCTGGAAATGGTTGAAAATCATAAAGACTGCTAGATTGAGCAACAAAATGTTGATGTTGGACTTATCAATGAGAATATTATGCATGTGATAAATTTGCTACAAATGTAGAAGATATGGATACTATCTATGTTATGGGTAAGAACCATCCATTGGTGAGATTCCTATTAGAGAGGGGGAAACATAATTAGAAACATCGAAATAGTTTTTGCTTCATAACCAAAACTTTCAAAGTGTGCTTAGAATACTTATGCAGTTAGAACCTTAGATCGTTGATCTAGAAAACATGACGGGGTTGGTGTGAGGAGGGATGAGAAATTGGTGGTTCAAAAGGGCCAAGTATATTAGCAATGGAGACGACTGGGAATTTTTTTTTTAAATGGAAATAGGTGGCGGATCCAAGGAAACAAATGAGCATTAGATGGATTCAGGAAATGCAACATTCTAGAAAATGATGATTAGAGGAGGTATGATCTCTGAGAGAGGTGGAGTGCATAAACCCTAGGGAGAAAAAGGAAGGTGATGCATGAGATAAAATGATTGGGCCAATAAATGGCTACACATGGGTTGAAGTGATATGCAAGAAGCATTAAGTGGTGAATGAAAAATAAAAACTTGAGATGAAGGGAATAAGCTAGAGAGGTCAAAATATAGGATGTAGGGTTAAATCGTAGTAGATAGATGGGAGATGATTTGAAGGTTGGCGGAGGGAGAATTGGAATTAAACTAGAAATTGGTGGCTAATAAAAAGAGATGTTTTGGTTGGGATTTAGAGGGGATGTGGAAATACATGTGAAAATTTGGAGTTAATGTTAAAAATCACAAAATATGTGCACAAAATCAATGATAGATTTTAGTAAACACTTAGCATTTCTCACATTTTAGTCTTCCAAAAGTCATAAATATAAAATCACATCACATGCACATTCCCCAAGGTATTGTAAGCTGAAATACAATTACTAAGCCAATATTTGTAGCAAAAAAATAAATTAACAGTAGATTGTAATAAACATTTAACATAGTGATTTTTGGTTCAAAGACCCTAGAAAAACCCCAAAGGGGAAAACCAATCAAGAGAGTATTTATTGAGCTAATTAGGAAAAGATGTCAGAGAGTAGAACAACAAGTAAATTAGAGCAAAAATTACCCAGTACTTTTTCAGTCACTATGCAACCAATGTTTTGGAAACTATGGCGAAGAAATACCCATTCAACAAGCACAAATTCTTGCACATAAAATAGTTTCAATTTTTCTAGTACATCGTGTAGAGTAAAACTTCTCTAACAATAGAAAACACCTTCAAATGTGTGCAAAATAGAAGTACAAAACACAAGAAATTCACCTCAAAGTTTATGCCAACTAGTTATCTCAGTTTCTTTGTTGTAACACCCCACTGTCACTACTATAGAACCTCACTTCCTTTTGTTGTGCAGACTCACTTTCAACTACAATGTTCCTTAGCTTTTGTGCCCTTCACTTTGGGAAATGTGCCCTTTTCAACTTACTACAACTATTGATTTCTCCTTAGAGTTCATGCCCCTCTCCCACTTAGAGAAGTGTTCACCCTATAGCTCATCCTCTTATCCTCTCTTCACTTTCTCATTCCCCTCCTCTCTTGAAACTCATTCCTTCTTCTCTTCAAACTCCCTCTTGGAATTCAAGCCACTCCAAAATTGCTCTATTTGGAATGAATGCAAATGGTCTCATGAAACTCTTTTTATTTCCATTTTAGGGTAACTTCTTTGCCTTTTCATATTCCATGACAAGGATTCGATCTTGGACCATAAGATCAACAAATGAGATTTAATCTCGCGTTCACTTAAATATCTTAAGTGAAACTATACAAAAATCACATTACATTTGAAAAGTCACTTTCACCCTAAAATAATTAAAATTGTACTTTAATATTATAATGTCACTTTATAAAGTAGAAATCACTTTAATAAAGTACATATCACTTTAATAATATAAAGTCACTTTAAAAACACATTTAATAAAGTAACTTTATGTCATTAATGAGACCCTTTGTGCTCAAACCCTACACCTAGGAACATTATACAAGAGTACCTTCAAGCTACCAAAACTTACACTCCCTCTTAGAGAGAGAGGTATTATTGGCACCTCCACCTGGATCCATCTCCATCCTATTCTATCCAACTATTGAAGTTGTTCCCTATTAAACTAACATTAGAGGAAATTTGGGGTCTAAAATGGGCCTTATAAGAAAACGTGCCAAAATAAGTTTTCGTGAGTTGGAATTCAAGAACCAATAGAATTTCAATAAAATAAGTCAACCATAATGGTTGAATTGACATATTTGTCATTAAAAAAAACTACTTTTTTTGTTCGTATTTTCGACATATCTCACTGTGTTTTTACTCAAATTTCGATTAGGAGAGATCATTGGATGCAGAATTTGATTCCACATCCAACGAGTACCCACACTACATACTTTTGACGGACCCTGCTACCCCAAAAACAAGAAATACCTGAAAAAATGTGATGATGATGTCATCATCACATTTTTTCAGGTATTTCTTGTTTTTGGGGTAGAGGGGTCCGTCAAAAGTATGCAGTGTGGGTACTCGTTGCATGCAGAATCAAATTCCGCATCCAACGAGCTCTCCCGATCGAAATTTGAGTAAAAACACAGGGAGATATGTCGAAAATACGAACACAAAAGGTAGTTTTTTTCTTTCTTCCTCCAAAATTAATCAATGTTATTTTATTATTTTAACTATTATTTTATTATTTTCCTTAGGAGGCCCATTTTAGATCCCAAAATTCCTCTAATGAGGTCTCTCAACTACTTGCCCTACCTCATGTGCTGGAGATCTATGCCAGTTAACTATGAACTAAGAGTTGTACGCACTCTCTTGATCATCCTTAGGATTCATCTCATACCATCTGAGTCTCCTCATAGAGCTAAAGAATCCTCTCCCATTAGAGGAAATTTTTGACTTAAAAGGGGCCTCCTCAGGAAAATTTAAGAAATTAATAAAATAATGCCATGTAGACTTAACAAATTAATAAAAGAATGCCATGGTGACAATATTTTAATATATATTTCTATTATTTTACTTTTATCTAAGTTGTAGAATATATGTCACTTTGATAAAAAAAAGACCCTATCTATCTATTTTGTATTTAAATTAATTTATTACCACAATATTTAATAAGATTTGCTAACCCATTTTTTTTTATAAAAGACCCTATTTTTCTATTTTCTATTTAAATTAATCTATTAGCACAAGATTTAATAAAATTAATTAACCCAAATTATTTTATAAAAAGTCCTTATCTATCTATTTTATATTTAAATTAATTTATTAGCACAAGTTTTAATAAAATTTACTCACCCAAATTTTATTTTTAATACTAAATATAATTTTGGCCACTTGGCCTATTACATAGGGGTTAAAGCATTAATTTTATTTTTAAGAACTAATATAATGTTGGGTCACTTAACTAGGGGCCAAGACATTAATTTTTGGTTTTAATATTTAATATAATTTTGGGTCGCTTGACCTTTATAGGGGCTAAAACATTAAATTATTTTTAATATTTAATATAATTTTGAGTCACTTGGTCAACCTTCATGTTTAGGATAGGAAAATTATATTATTAAAAAAATCCACCTATTCTCAAATTAAATATTTAAAAATTGCCATGTAATATTAAAACTCCTAGTCATATTGACACCCATTTTAAATTTTAAAGGATTGTATTCGCTTACACATCATGACAAGGATTTTCCTAAGGCCCATTTTAAGTTGAAATTTCATCTAATTGGTTCACTTCCACTGATTCTGACCTCCCAACAAATTCGCCATCCATAGAATGACCCAATACTTGGTAAGTTATGTTGTCTCTAATGCCTAGCATTCACGCTACACCCATTCCCTCACTTATCATATGCATAATAACCCATCCACTACAATGAAGGACTGCATATACGTCATCATGTAGAGCTAACATTGTGATCAAGTTATTTATTAGATTTGGAACAAAAATTATTCTTCCCACCTCTAGATAACCACAAGACTCGAGCTGGAATAGAACACATTCAACTCCTTTTACTGCATGGGTGACCCATTTTTTGCAAGTATAACTATCTTTATATTTGTCAACTCTGAGAACATAGATCTCGTTATTGTCATACGGCGTGTTGTCCCACTATCCACATACCACACTATAGTATCCTCACACACATCAACACTATTTCCCAAAAGAAGTGAGACAAGTGAGAATTCCTTGTGAAATTTCTTCATATACTCTTCCACTTCATCTGAAGTGGAAGCCTCAATCAATTCTTTCTCCTTCCTCTTCTTCTTATTAGGACGCTTCCCTTCATAGTGTATATAACTATCAAGAGCAAATCATCTCACTTTTACCATCTCCTTCTCGGACTTGGCTCTATTTGTTGAGCCCTTGTTCTTCTTTACCTTAGATAAAAGGGCCACATTATGCTCATCATCCTCATTCAGCTGCCATGTGTGACTAGAGATTGGTCTCAAATTTTCGTGTATGAAGTCATCCCAAATTATGGTCCATATTGGCATGTTGTCTTTGGAAACAACTTCTTGCACAAACTCTTGCTAAGATTGTGAGAATCCATTCATGGAAATTCTCACCAACTTTAATTCTTCCACTTTCTCTCTAATATCCCCCATCTCATCACGAACCTATGAAATACGCATTAGGTATGATGTAGCATTCTCAGTCTTGGTCATCTTAGTATTTCGTAACTTCTCCCTCAAAACCATTATCTGGTTTTGAATATTATTTTGAATTTTTTTTATCAAAGCAGCTCACATCTCATAGGATTTTCTCTTACCAGTCACATGAGATATCAGGTGGTCTTGGAATGAATCAAGAAGAAGGCATTTATCCTTCACATTCTTCTTGTTGTACTAAGCCAAATCATCAGTAGAAGTGGGAATCATGACAACATCCTTGGTTATTTCCCACAACTCAAGTTCTTCGAGAATGAAAGAGACCCTCTCCTTCATTGGAGTGAAGTTGAAATATCCTACAATACTGTCCTCAAACCATAAGCCAAAATTTATATACATGTTCACACCAACCAACTGAAAACAATCCGGTAAATCACTTTCTCCCCACCGTGTCAAAAAATCACTACCAACTGCACCAACAAACACTACCTTGCACACACAATTGCTAAGCTTAAAGACACAACATTAACTATTAGAAAAGCATAAGTGCACACAACTGCCAAAAACTACCCACTATTAAACTTGGAGCCATAACTTTGATACCATCCTAAAAATCATGAAATATGAGCAGAAACTCAATGACAATTTCATCAAACACTTATCAGTTCTCATATTTCAGTCTTTCAACAACCATAAATATAAAATCATATCACATGCACTTTTATCAAGGTACTATAAGATGAAATATAGTTATTAAGACAATATTTGTAGTAGAAAAATGTTAGATTTTTATCATTCAAGCTAGCATTATGATCTTAGGATCTTTAACTAAGAGAATAACATGCACAACAATAAACACAAGAGACAAGAGACACAAA
>LPNX010299088.1:287146-300324 GCA_001517045.1 Pseudotsuga menziesii
CCTTTGTTGGCATGCCTACGAATTGGAGAAACTGAATCCCCCACTTGGGCCTCCACCACCACAATCCTCCATCTCTCGATAGCAAGCTCACAAGCAAAAGGAAAGCTTGGGAAGAACACCTAAGTGCTCCAAGGGACAGAGGGATGCAGACTCAAGCATAAGTTCCAGCAACAATATACTATAGTTTCTTTGCTCTCAATTCTCTTATGCCTTCAATGTATCCAAAGGGTTCCTTATATAGATTTTCAATGGGGTAATGAAAGGTCGAATACGAGTGATCTCAAGGCATATGGAAGGCCAAGAGACAAGTGAGTCGGATCCATGTTAAGGAAAACTCCAAAAGGATTTGGATTTTGTACACATCCCAATGTACACGGTTTTAGAGGTCAAACCCGTGTATATACGCGATAAGGGGTTTAAAAGTCACGTATAAAAATTTTCACATGTTTTTAGGGATGGTCTAGGAAACATCAAAGGACAAAAAATGGTCCAAGGGGTCTAAGCAGTCTGCAAAGG
This sequence comes from Pseudotsuga menziesii, assembly GCA_001517045.1. Classification (NCBI taxonomy): domain Eukaryota; kingdom Viridiplantae; phylum Streptophyta; class Pinopsida; order Pinales; family Pinaceae; genus Pseudotsuga; species Pseudotsuga menziesii. The sequence goes on from LPNX010299088.1 coordinate 287,663, forward strand.
GACAGGGGAAGGCCATACAAGTGTGATTCACCTAGTGTGGTAAAATCAGCTATAACAGATGCCCCCTAATGTGTGAGGTTAGAGGGGTCATACGATGGCCGAAATACATTATAAGTCCATCCCAGAAGTGGAGTGATGAAGAATCCCAAATGGAAGACCAGCCACCCAATCAGCATAGTACAATGATACAAATCTGCACATAATTGCAAATACATATAGCAGTCCCGGATACATAAGAGTACAATGGCCATGAATAGGCATGATACAAAATATGACATAAGTGGTCATCGCCACATACAATATACATAAACCAGAATCTCCATGATGAAGATATATAAAGGATCATTATCTCCATAACGATTGAAGATATACAATGGATCAAGATCTCCATAATAGCTGGAAATGTCTGACATATACTGGAATCAAGTCACGAGAGTTGAAATCTCATGAACACTAGCATGATCAAGGAGGTAGCATATAAGAGATTCCACCAATCTGAAAAGTCTTCTACACAAACCACTACGAGTATGAGTCCTACTATGTGAATAGAGGTGTCAAGGTCGAACATAGTAGTCCATCATCTGATTACCAGTCATTGATGTATACCGTTAACAGACTCAAGATCACCCACCGATAATGATAATGGGAATCAAGCTGCTAGAGTGCAAACTAACAAGTGTGAATAAATGTGTTGAGGTCGAACACTTGAGAGGATCCATCGATCAGGGGACATTGATGTATTCACAAAAAATGTCGATGGCGAGAGAACCTGCCACTGATGACTGCAAGTCTCAAGGCACTCAAAAATGACTCTAGATTCTAATCCCAAAATAAATGATCTGAATTTGATGGGATGAAATCCGCTGGAAGGAGAGCATTAAGGCATCCCCCATCATCCAACACGAGGTACTCATCAAAGCTGTATAATGTGGAAGGACTCGATCATAAGGTGCATGAACCAGTAACTATACTGGGAATGGCCGACATGCAAAGTCAAGATAACTGAGGAATGGTCGACTCAAGTTTCAACTTCCTTCGAACAAGAGCATAATGGTGAATGGTGACTGAATAAAGGTAGCATAGACTCAATATACAATACTGGTACATCTCTGCGACACAGGAGGCATCGACACAGGATCCATGGGGACTGGAAGCTTAACCAGTCGGTGGAGATAAACTCAGATAAATGACTACAGCTCCTAAAGTCAAACTATAAACCCAACCAACGAATGTGATATACAGTGCTCTGTTCGAAGGCGACACAACTCGATAGCTGCCAAAAGATAACATCTTTCCTTGTTCAGCTTTTTGGTTTTTTTATTTTTTTGGACTTTTTCAAATATTTAAAAAGCTTGAAAAAGAATAAAATTGCTTTATAGTTATAGACTAGGAGGAGATGAGTGTCATAATGGGAAAACAAACTAGTTCCAAGAAGTGGAACATACCTATGCTCAATGCAAGGATCCATGTGTAGGATAGCGACACTCAAGGGAAAGTTCCCTCCCAGTAAAAATAGGGAATCAAGATGCAAAGGATACATAAAATGGCTCTGCATGGCTAGACATGAGACAAGCTCGGGCAATATGGCTGATACTCAAAGTCAGGAAAGCCAGCATAAGGCTCAATAAGGCAAGCAAAGATCATGATAATGCAATTACAACTTGACATAAGGGAGTCCTGAGAGAAATAAGCCAGCAAAAGATCAAGAGAAGTATGAGGCTCTTGTGAAATGTCATGGCAATACTATACAATGGAATCCCACACCCTAAGGGACAAAATGTCAACATGGGCACCAAATGCAAATAAGGCTCTAACTAGCATACCCATGTAAGGTCAAGCTCTACCACTCATATCATGCCACTTCTAAAACAGCAAGAAGGTTCCATGACATAATAGAGTGGGTTTGTACCTAAGGCTATAATAAACGGTCATAAGGTCATGCAAAATGTAAACGGTGATGAAACCTAACCTATATGCCAGTTTAGACATGATACCTGAAATCAGCATGAACGGGTCAATCCAACGATCGAAATGGTGCTCAAAAATGTCTCCTACATCATAAATTAGTATAAAAACGGTCCAAAAGGATTAGAAATGGTCCAAACTATAGAAAAAGGGGGTAACAATTTTCAAAAATTTGAAAAATTTCTATAAATAGTAAAAAATTCAAAACATTATATAACATTTGAAATTTTTACCCAATTGAGCTCACAACTTCCACGGTGAATTCCAGGAGATCCAGCCAGTGGAATCCACTACCGTTTTTTCTAGGTACTTACCCATGCTCTACTCTTTCATTTTGATGCAAATTTTATCAATTTCCATGGTGTATTTAGGATTCTAGGCCCATCTTAAATGTGTGCCACGGCCCATGCGAAAATCGAGGGTTTTTCCGCATATAGCGATGGATATATGTGAAAATGACCTCAAATTCATGTACATACACGACTGTTTAGCCAATAGTCGCGTATGCGGCCACACTCAATGATTTTTAAGTGTTTTAATGGATCAAACTCAAATTTTGTATGCAATATGGTCATAGAATGGAGAGAACGCGAACATGGTGATGTAGAAGAGGCAATAAGGGAAGATCTAATGGCTCAACAAGTGTTACGTGCATGCGGGCTTTACAAGTTTTGGTGTCTTGGTCGCTTAAGAGCCAAACCAAGACTGTTGCAGATGTTAGTGGATTACTAGGATCCAGACTCAGAGTCATTCCATATTGAGGGGATGTCCCTCACCATAGAAGTGGAGGACATATATTTTATTACTGGACTTTCCCGATGGGGGAAGTGGTAAACCCACGCTCTCGCGGGCCCAGAGGTGGCCTGACTATAGATGAGTACATTGCAATGTACTGCTATTCGGACATGGAGAAGGTGGGGAGTCAGATCCCAACTAACTCCATACAGGTGCTAGGCCTAAAGGCCATCCTACTGACAATGGGCAGGATAGAAGGCTTAGCTTCACTCCACCAGGCCTCGCGGCCTCTGATGTTCTATGAAGTGGATTGCATGAGACCCACTGGGTATGATTGGAGCACTGCACTACTGGGCAACATGAAACACCAGCTCAGTGAGTGCAAGATGGGATGAAGGTGAAACTTTGATTTCAGCAGCATACTGAGCACATTTTTCTTTGAGCGTGTTCCAGGATTGAGCCCTAGAGTTGACGTTCCTCTACACGGGGTTTCAGATCTGGCCCAACGACGTTGGGAGGATGCGATGCACAGACTGGGTCGAGGTAGGGTGTCCAACCCCTATCCAATTGACTTCTTTCCATGGTGGCGACAACAAATAGTTGCCATCAATGACTACCCCTATGTGGGGATAGATTTCTGGGGAGACCCAGACATTCTGCTACCACCAGGATCGGCATATAGTGACATTGGTAACGAATCTTCACCCTCTTTTCTAAAATTTTTGAGTTATTTAATTTTTTTTTGTGTTTTCTGATTATGTGGAATCAAAAGACATGTTTTTGGGTGACAATACATAGCGACATCTACCATGTGCATGCAGATGTGGGACCACAGTGGCCTGAAGGCCTCCCTCATCATAGACGGAGGGGAAGAGGAGACGATATCACGGGTGTGGATGTAGAGCGGATGCTCCAAAGAATTCATACCAACTTCGTGAGACTAACACACAGAGTACCCATGGCGCAAGTCGAGGAATTACCTGAGGCCATGCAACGCTAGGTGGTAGGTGTACCACAAGCACGGGTGCAGCTATTTCGACGGCTAGTTAGAGCCGTAGTGACATTCCACGATCACAACCCCCCTCCTCCTCCACAAGCTTAGATACCTGGGAGTGATACATTTTGTACTACCGTGTATTTATATTTTGGTGGCTCAAGAACCCCAGTTTTGTATTATGACACTATGTATTACCACATTTTGGATGTTTATAAAAACTTTTATGATGATCGATTTATTTATTTACATGTGTAAAAATTTATGTTTGTGATGAGCTTATTGTGTATGAAACAAATGCCAATCTAACACGTAGTTAGCATATGAGTCAGCAACCTGATTATTAATTCTTGGAACATGTACGTATGTTATATTGTCAAATTGTCGTTCTAACAATCTCACACATAATAATCTTCTCAATAATGTCGAATCTCTAGCATGGTACAAACCATTAATCTATGACACTACTAACTCAGAATCAAGTCGTACCTCCAAAGAGAGAACACCATGTGAAATGGCATCCCGTAGAAGTTCAATAATGGCACTATACTCAGCAACATTATTTGAAGATGGTCGTAAACATACACCTCCTGAAGAAAATACCTAACCCATAGGAGTATAAATCACCCAAGCACGAAAGGCTGAGTGTTGAGTGTGACGGCTTGCACCATCCGCAAATCCTATGAAGGTGGAAGATTCCATTGAAATCTACCAAAAGAAACAAAAACTAATCACAAACCCGATCACCATAAGAAAAATACCTACCTATGCAAAACAGTACAATAATATACAATAACCAGCCTTGGCTAAAAATCATGCATAGTACTTTTTGAGATAGAGCCCATTTCTAGACTCCGCTAAGGCCATTCCCTTATAATCCACTAACTCATAAGTGCCCTTCTCTAACACATGTTTAATGATGTAAGGACCATGCCACATGGGGTTAAAATTTCCTGCCCCCAAGGGTTCTTTCGTTTGATCCCACAAAAGGACCAAGTCTCCCTTACTAAACCTCTTTGGATAGATAGAATTATCATATTGGACCTTAACGCAACGCTTATTTACTTCTAGAGCCACCAAGGCATCTCGGTTTTGCTCATCAAGTTGCTCAAGGTGGACCAAATGCTCCTCCAATGGTGAAGTGTCTGGTAAGAGTTATATGGCTAGATACAAAGAAGGAATCTCACACTCAATCGGAATTATTGACTCCACTCCATGTACAAGTTGATATGGAGAAAAACCCGTGGCAATCTTAACAGCAGTTCTATAAGCCCACAAAGCAGGATATAACATGATATGCCAATTCATCTTGCTTTATGTGATGGTTCATTGGAGAATGGATTTGAGTGATTTGTTCACTGCTTCTACCTGTCCATTCGCTTGAGGGTAGTAAGAGGAGGAATGCTCTTGCTTATACCCTAACTTTGATTCCAACTCTTCCATCATACGATTCTAAAAGTGAGAGCCATGGTCAGTGGAAAGCTCTTTAGAAATACCGAACTGAGTAATACCCTGGTTGAACACTAAGTGCATGGCTATATCACCGTTAGATTTAACTATAGGCATAGCCTCAACCCATTTCATGAAGTAGTCAACAGCCACTATGATATGATGATGACCCCCAACTGAAGCTGGGTTATAATCCATAAAATCAAGCCCCCACTTAGTGAAGGGACCGACGGTGATGATGGGATGTAACGGGGCAGATTTTGAGCACATATTATGTGCAAACACCTGGCAAGGATGGCACATCTTGACCACATCTACAAAATCCTTAAAGATTGATGGCCAGAAATAACCCGCTCTTAAGATTTTTTGGGCTGTAGAAAGCCCAGATAAATGACCACCACACACCCCTCCGTGGCAATCATTCAGCACAAGCTCAGCCTCCTCATGAGTTAAGCAACGACGTAAAATGGAATCTACCCCATGGCAGTACAAAGTGTTATCCACTATGAGGTAGTTCTTGGATACGTGATGTAACCGTCGTCGTTCATCTCGTGATAGGTGAGTAGGGACCTTCAATGTTTGTAAATATATAATAATATCCCCATACCATGTGTCTAAAGTTGAGATAAGAAGACGTGCTCATCGATAAATGTATCTTCACAAACCAACTCCTTGGCTTCGCTTGGGAAATCCGATATAAGCTCCGCAAAAATTAATGATTTCTTCGATTTTGCTGAAACAAACTTGAGATCAAATTCTTGCAAGATGAAAATCCATTTATTATACTTTCCCCCAATCATCCTTCAAGTGAGGACGAATTGAAATGGATTGACATGGGCTACAACCAAGGTCTAGCGAAGGAGAATATAATGTCTCAACTGTTGAACCGCATGTATGGTAGCTAAGGCAAGCTTCTCAACATGGCAATAATGGATCTCCACATCAATAATATTTCAGCTCAAATAGTATATGACATGCTCTTGGAGCTCCTCATCCTCTTGAACCAAAACCATACCAATCATCTCCATGGATGCGGCCACATAAAGTAGAAAATCATGGCTATAGTCTGGGGGACTAATCACAGGGGCCGATGTCAGGGCTCGCTTGTGTGCATCGAAGGACTCCTGGGCTTGCTCATCCCAACAAAAGGTGGTGTCCTTCTTCAAAAGATGCATAAAGCCTCTAGTCAAATTGGCAAAATTGACAACAAATATCTGTAAGAAGTTTGCCATGCCTTGCAAACATTGAAGATGTTGAATGTTTTTTGGGGGAGACAACTGGAGTATTGCCTCAACCTTCAAAGGGTCGACTCTTATACCCTCTTTGGAAACAATGAATCCTAATAAGCGACCAGACTTCACACAAAAGATGCACTTGTGAGGATTTAAACTGACCAAATAATGGCGACACGTTTCGAATACTAATCTCAAATGATAGGAATGATGCATTCTCATACGAGAATGAGCAGCAAGCTCATCCAAAAATATTTCGATAATTGATTTGAGATCATGGAAGATCAAGGTCATAGCCCACTAAAAAGTAGCTCTGGAATTCTTAAGGCCAAAAGGCATTTTCCGATATGCAAAGGTTCCCAAAGGACAAATAAATGCAGTCTTATGTTGGTCCTCGGGTTTAATTTGTATCTGATTATATCCGGAAAAGCCGTCCATAAAGGAAAAAACCTTGCTACTTGCGCACTCATCCAAAATTTGATCAATAAATAGTGTGGGGAAATTGTCCTTAGGACCGACATGATTCAAATCACGGAAATCAGTACATATGCGGATCGCTCCCTACTTCTTATCAACTGGAATAGGATTTGAAACCCACTCCGTCAAGGGAATGAGATAGATAAAAACGACCTTCAATAGTTTTTCTATCTCTGCCTTAATCGTGGGTTCTTTCCTAGGATTCACTGCACGCAAGCATTTTCGAATAGGCTTAGCATTGGGATAAGTCTTAATCTCATGTTCAATAATGCGAGGGTTGATACTTGGAATTTCATCGTAAGACCAAGTAAATATATCACTAAATTATTTAAATAGCTCGGTGTATTCCTGAATATTAGCATGGGAACATTCTTCCCCAATATAGACATTCTCTATCCTGCAAGGGTTGTAAGAGATATTGATAGGAATGGTAGGAGATATATTCACCATGTTCCCATCAGCCATCGGACCAGGAGAGCTTAATGGAACCATCGGACTACCAATTATCTCATTAAGAACCTCCCTAAAGTCCTCACGCTCCAAGCGGTCAAGCTCGGGAAGAAAATAAGATTTATGATGCAACTCTTCCCAAGGTGGCTCAACCCTTGACATGGCCTCAATAATCGCTTCGTCTAAAGGAAAAACACTATCAAGGCAGTCATGTGCGTGAGAATACTAAACTACCCATGCAGGAAGCACATATGGGTCCTCCTTCGTCCACGACGAGGAAGGACTAGGCTCTGCAACACATCCAAGATTAGCTTGATAAGATACCATAGTTGCAGGAAACGACACGTCCATCACGATGGGCTCACTCGAAGTATTCGGTGTAGGAAGAATCCAAGGATCTTCCATATAACTTGTGCGAAAAGACACCAATCTCACAGATGTCGAAGCCTCACCGAAACTAGACCCTATCATAAGGACGGGTGCAGGACAACTAAAGCTTCCCATAAGGGATGGATACATGCCCCCACCCACACTCCTAGTTGTCGGCTGAGAGTGCTCTACAATCGGGATCGAAGCTCCCGAAGGTGTGGTAACTGATGGATTCTTGAATGACGTTTGATCAATCGTAACTATCTTCCCATTAAATGGAAAACATATAACGCGAAATAGTGAAGAAGCTATGGCTTGCATACTATACATCCAATTCCTACCCAGCAAGAGATTGTAGTCCAGGGGTGCATCAACCACCTTGACCTCTATCGTAATGGTCTTCCCTCCCAAATGGACCTTAGGGGAAGGAAGGATCCCGTGCGGCCTATATTATCTCCCATCAAACACAGTTAACATGGTAGTATATTTAGACAACTCAGGGGAACCTAAACCCTTCCAACATGATAAAGACATCACAAAAGTAGCAGCGTCTTCGTCAATCACAGTGTGCTTGACGGTCATGTTAAGACACTCTACATGAATCAAAAGAGACACATAGTAAGGAAAGTGAGGCTGAAGTCCTGTGGTTTCAAATTTAATCACGGAGGAAGAATTATAATCATTCACACCCAGGGAAGAAAGCAAATCCTTCCTTTGTGAATGACAACTCTGAAGTACTTCTAGTGCAGACATCGTACAAGGAGTGTTGCCCAAATCCTCGACAACAGAATAGTTCTAGGTGGCTCGAGCATTCGGATTGTGCCCCGAAAGATTAAGGACTCCCTTAGGAATGCAAGGTGCAACTTCAGGTTTATCCATATTTTTTTCAATATGCAAAGGATTCCTTGGTGAATGAGGTTCCTTTTCTGGGTTCGGTTGTGACGAACCATAGTCCTTCGGACGGGTCACAAACTTCATAGAAAACACCATGTTAATGCAACCATGACCACTACCCTCTGGTGGATATTGATCACCACCAGACTGGTCATGGGTCCTTGTGTTCATGTTTTGATTGTGAGGTAAAGGGTTAGCCAGCACAGTTGGGCCCTGTGCTAAGAATCTCGAGGCTTCATCGATACGAGGGCACAAGTAAGTGAGGTGATCGTCCTTACACAACTTTCAAGGAAACTTCACCTTACATTTAGATTGCTTGTCCCCCCCAGCATCACGGGTGTTATTTTCATTAGTATTAGAATTTTTATTCCTATTCCCACCCTTACAATTGTTCTTACCCTTCTTTTTATTCCTTCTGGGTTGCTGGTTACCCTTCTGGTCCGACGATTGCACCGAAAGCACACCCGCCACTTGGGTGGGTTGAGATGAAGCCGTGGCTTGTCCCGAAGTAGATTGGTTGATTGAGAATTGACTGACCTATTTCACAACCAAATCCGTAAGTTTAGCACTCACACAACCAAAAATGCCATCGGCATGTGGTCCAGGTTTAACTTTTGGGTCGAAACTAGAACGCAGAGCATTGGGAATGATCTCATATAACAAACCGGATTGAGCATAAATCAAATCCAGTTCATGCACCCTAAAAATGGCTTATTCCTCATTTTGCACTCCGGATGTAGAAATATCCTTCGCTATATAAGGCAATAATGACTTAAGGAACCATTCAAGGAGGAATTCTGACGGTATAAAGGCTTTAATCAACCTCTTCCATCTACGCCGCTCTTGGATATGGTCTGAGATATGTGTGGCTTTATCTTGCCGAAATGTCGACAAGAGTTCTGTACCAATGTCATAATGCACTGGTAGCTGGAAGTGGTTAAGAAAAGTCATTGCTAGGTCATCGAACAAAGCGAATGCCCCCCTAGGTAACTCTATATACCATTTCATGGCAGGCCCTGTAAGGGTGCATTGAAACAGCCTTAAACAGATCGAATCTTGGTGTAAGGAATTTGAAGAGAAACATAGGTGAAAGGTAATAAAATGTTCGCTCAGATCCTCTCCCAGGTTTCCCTAAAATTTGGGTATGTCCGAGGGAAGCTTAGTAGGGACAGTCGGTCAAGCCGGGTCATGAGATATAGGATCATTCATCAATCTTGACAAGTCAGGAATATTTAGCGTTGTGAGGAAAGGGAGCCTAGGATGAGTAGGTCGATGGACCACTCCCTAATAGTTTTGATTCACATAGGTCTGATTACCATAACCACCATGGCCTTGACCATAGTGCCCTCCTCCCGTTTGACCCGTGTAGGGTGGCATGGAAGCACCATAATGTGGTGTACCTTGACTATTTGAGGCTATAAAGCCATAATTTGGAGAGTAAGTGGGTTGTTGATACCCGTACCCATAAGGTGAAGAACCCTGTCCATACTGCATCCCATAATAAGGTCCATAAGTCATCGCATGAGATGTCCCATGAGACACTCTGTAAGTAGGAATATACGCTATGAAAGTAGGAATATATGCTCTGGAAGTAATAACATGACCTCTAGAAGTATGAACACGATCTCCCGAAGCAACGGGCAGTAATTGAACTTGAGACACAACCAGTCGAGAAGCAGCAGTACGAACATGACTCGTAGCAACATTCCATCCTGAAGGACCACATAAATGAGGTGATGGGTGAACATTCGAAGAACTAAGGATAGAGGATGAAGGGACCTTTGAAATTATGTACGTGTTGTTCCCTATAGTCACTTGTCTTGGATATGGTGTCCTAATAGGATCACTAACCCTAGGCCTAGCAGGAATATGTGATGTAGCTTCCACCGTCGGGATGGAAGGTGCAATGTGACTTGTGCTCCCAAACCTCTCCACATGGTAAGGAATGATAGTGCCCCTAGGTTTAGTGTTAGGCTCAAACTCAGACTCGACATGAAATACCAAATCATGTGTGGGAAAACCAGACATACCATAACTACCATAACTAGTGCTCGCAGTTTCAAAATGAGTCTCATCATATTCCGGCATTCCATACCGGCGATGCATCAATGGGGGATCAACACTAGAGTAAGTAGGTCTATCATGAAACGTACCTATCTTATAAATTACAGGACCTATCTCAGTCAAATCAGGTGAAGGATCATAGTTAGGAGTAAACTCCCCATCTTCCACTTGAATGGGAGAGGGTGGTTCAGGAATACCTTCTTCATGGTCTCCCATCGTGTGTGAATCAATGTGTGAAGTAGTCCGCCTGGACTGTCTATCTCTCTCTCCCAAAGGAGGAGGAAATGTAGAAGGCAGAAGACCTGCTAAACGATGAGAACGGCAAGGATCCACACCCGAATCCACAATGACTCAAAAAATGTAAAAAGACTCTCTAACTACGCAAACCCTAGGCAAGATAACGTGCATAGAGCATACACCAATAAAATCTAAATCCAAACACAAGCAATCAAGGGTAGGATAAGTGAGCTTCCAAATGAAGCAGGTATGTTTCACCTAGGAGAGGCTTGAGACTCCCATACACAACAAGCGGAGGTACGTAACCAATTATTATGGCCCTCAACTTCAACGCGTAAAGCGACTGTGCTGTCCAACCCCAACCTGGCTGGGACACCCATAGAATAACCCCTACAGAGTACCCCCTCGATATCCTAGGTAAGGCCACTAAGTTCAACTCAATATAATCAATGCTCAGGTAGACAGTCACAGGCGGGATTGACTGTATGGGTAGGGTAGAAAAGCCCGAAACACTCAAAAGAGCGCCCAGATATGAATACAATCCTAGAAATATCTCCGGTGCTACTCAGTTATGACTAGGGGTCATCCCAATCAATAACCACTCACACTGCCTTGTGCTTAACTCCCTTTTGAGAGGAGGATCCTAAGAAACACTGGTTATACCAAGGAATTTCACACACTCACCTGAACAGACACATACATGTTGTTGTTTAGTGGTCTTGGAGAATTTACTCACAATGAACTATTCCAAGACCGTAAAACCTAATCTTGTTGGTAAACCCTATCAAATAAAATAGTGTAGTTCATTTTATTTAAGCGTTGATTTTAATGGCTTTATTACTCAAACAAGGTAGATGACCATGCAACCAATGGTGTTATGACACAACATGAAGCAAAATGCACACCTAACAATCAATGCAAATGCATTGTGTCCATGAAAAATAGGGTATGCTACTACGTGAAATGCACATTATTCTTCAAATGATAAATGAAAGCTTTCCTATATGAAGTCCTGACTAATACTTCAAAGCAAATCTAGTGCAAGTACTATGCAAAATGCAAGATGCAATGCATGATGATAATCAAATATTTTTGGATTTTTTGAAATAAAAATGAGATACTAAAGCAAAAGAATGATTCTACAACCCCCAGACTCTGCAAGCACAATCAAGCAGCACTCAAGCAAAGTACTAAGGTAAAATAAATCTAATGCACTAATCCTAAAACAAAAAATAAAAAATGCAATGACAAGTACATTCTTCAAAAAAGAAATTTTACCCTAAAAAAAACGTCTCTGGTTAGAAATAGAGGTGTATACAGACTCTAGCAGTATCAAAGGAGACTCAGCAATCATCAAAATTCATCCAGCAATAATCAATCTTCCTCTATAAGGAAAAACTAAGGGCATACGCGACTGTTCGCAGTAAACCCGCGTGTGTACGCGGATATAGAAATGAAACCTGCGTATATATGCCACTGTGAGTTAAAAACTTGCGTACAGGAAGAAAAGTGCATAACAATAAAGGAAAACAGACAAGCTGAGACCAACTTCACACCAATTAGACACTACCAGGCTAACATGCCCCTAGACCCGACATAGAAACAGAGAAAAAAGAGCAATTCAAATTCATTGAATGCCGATAGAAACCCCCAAAGGACAACTACTAGGAAATCCCCAGCAGAGTCACCAATTCTATTACAGAGAGAAATTCCTATGGCTTGGGGTACCACAACAGACAGCTTGACTCCAAAAATCAATCCTTTCCAATATGCAAGAGAAATCAAATATCTAACAC
>LPNX010299088.1:300373-397923 GCA_001517045.1 Pseudotsuga menziesii
TTATTTCGGATGGTTGAAGTAGATCCCCATTGAGCTTTCCAGCTTCAGCTTGAATTGATGAATCACTTCCTCAACAACAAGTAAACAAGACAAGCATACTATATATATTGGTGTTATATCTAATCTAGCATATATAATCAACAATGTATAAGCATTTGAAATCATCCATGGATAAAATATTCATTCAAACATACATTATTGGACAGGAAAAGATATTTCTATTAATATACAATTAGAGATTACAATGAATACAACCTCTGTTGGCACGTTTGCGAATCGGAGAAACTGAATACCCCACTTGGGCCCCCACCACCTCAATCCTCCATCTCTCGATAGCAAGCTCACAAGCAAAAGGCAAGCTTGGGAAGAACACCTAAGTGCTCCAAGGGACAAAGGGATGCAGACTCAAGCACAAGTTCCGGCAACAATAGACTATAGTTTCTTTGTTCTCAATTCTCTTATGCCTTCAATGTATCCAAAGGGTTCCTTATATAGCTTTTCAATGGGGTAATGAAAGGTCGAATCCGAGTGATCTCAAGGCATATGGAATGCCAGGAGACAAGTGAGTCAAATCCATTTCAAGGAAAACTCCAAAAGGATTTAGATTTTGTACAGATCCTGATGTATGTAGTTTTAGAGGTCAAACCCGCATATATACGTGATAAGGGGTTTAAAAGTTGCGTATAGCAATTTTCACATGTTTTTAGGTATTGTCTAGGAAACATCAAAGGACAAAAAATGGTCCAATGGGTCTAAGGATTCTGGAGAGGGACAGGGGAATGCCATACAAGTGTGATTCACCTGGTGTGGTAAAATCAGCTATAACAGTCCCAGACTAAGGATTCCTAGTGACTGACCAGGTGCCTCCATTCAAATGATGGAAACAACCCTTATATCTGATCAAGTGGGAACACATCCCTCAATCACATCAAAATGGCCATGCAATCATATCTAATCATGTGAGAACACATCTCACAGTCATATCAGAATGGCCTCAGTCCTAAACCGAGTATTCATGGTAACTGACCAGGCACCTCCATTCAAAGAATGGCAATAGCCCTTATATATGATCATGTAGGAACCAATCCTATAGTCATATCAGAATGGCTCAGCACTCACATCTGACATGGAAGGAACCATTCCTCTCACCATGTTAGAATGGCTCAACCCTTACATCTAACCATGGAAGGAACCAATCCTCTCACCATGTCAGAATGGCTCATGGACTCATCACTTCCCTTGGAAGGAACCTCGACCTGGAGAACACCAAGCTTCTCCTCGAAGTACTCAAACTTCACTCTGGCTAATGGCTTCGTCAACACATCAGCTATCTATTCGTCAGTCCCAATATACTGTAACTTCACTGCTCCCCTCTACACCATATCCCTGATATAGTGATACTTGATCTCGATATGCTTCGACTTGTCATGGAACACCGGGTTCTTCGACAACTTCACATAACTATGGTTGTCGCAATATATACAAGTAGCATCCAACTGGAGATCAAATAAATTAGACAGTAGCTTCCTTAGCCATACTGTCTCACAACTAGCTGAACAAGCTGCAACATACTCTGCTTCAGCTGTACCCAGTGCCACACAGGATTGCTTCCTACTAAACCAATAGATCGCACGTGATCCCATACTAAAGCAACATCCTGAAGTGCTCTTCCTATCAATGGAATTTCCTGCCAAATCTAAATCAACATAAACCTCCAGGTTAATCTTCTGATTCACCTAATTCTTGAGCCCATACTCAACTATACCCTTCAGGTACCTCACAACATGCTTTGCAACCATCAGGTGCACATGTCTCAATGTGTTCACATCAAAGCAAATATATGGTCTCGTATTCGTGAGATACATCAAGGAACCAATCGTTTGACGATACATCATAGCATCAACCGTCTCTGGTGAAGCAACACTCAATAGCTTTAGGTTCAATACCATAGGTGTGGTCATGGCCTTGCAGTCCATCATCTTGAACCTCTTCAGGATCTCTACTGCATACTTCCCTTGTCCACACCTTCATGCATAGTGCATTACCCCCAAGTCCTTTCTCTCGAACTCGGCAGCAAGTCTTCTTCTTGCAAATTTAATGAGTTCCTCTTTCTATCAGGAACAATTCATTGGCATATAACAGGAGCATCACTGGTCTTCTACCTTCAACCTTGAAGCAAAGGTTGGAATCCTTTTTACTCTCAATAAATCCTAGAGTCATCAGTAATTTTTCCATCCTAACATACCATGTCAAACCTCAAGATATTCTATAGTCACTCCCTCTGAAGCAGAGCATCATACTCCCTCTGTCTTCCATACTCTATGCACTGAAACATTCTATACCGGAGTGACAAGTAGCTTCCTATGCTACTAATATTCTATGTATCCATCTAGTGTATAGAATTTCATATTCAACCTTGTAGCAAAGGTTAAGATCTTCATCAAGCTCATCATGTATGTGTTTCAACTCCCACTGGCTACAAATGTCTCTTCATAGTCTATGTCTTCTTTTCGTGAGAAGCCTCGTGCTACGAATCTTGCCTTGTATCCCATGATGTTTCCATCTACTACATGATGGAACTACGAACTTCCCTTCATGTATCGATACTACATCCTATACATCATTATTCTTGAACTGGTCTTCCCTTTCTTCTTGCTTACTTCTTCATAGCTGGAAGGTTCTACATAAATCATGTCACTGCATTCATCATATTATTCTTCATCTTGAACTGTCGTCACTTGTTCTTTGGAACAAGTCTCATCCTTCTTTGCTTGTAGGAGAATATCTATGTGATCTTTTCTACAAGTCAAATGCATTAGTTGTATGGTTAGAAACATTTCATAAGAAATATTCATAATGGAAAACTATTATGCATAAATATATGATCATGCAACTATTTTAGCCAATACAACATTCATCCATATCTCATGGAAACTTTTCTAGATGCCTTCCATCTCCACCAAGACAACATTGAGATTGTGCACTAATCCAATATGTCAGCAAAGAGGTTTCATTCTAGATAAGTAGCAATGGAGATTTGTATAACACCATGAGCTACTTACCCATCACATGCATATTAGTAGTATACTGTCATTAATACAAACATTCTATCATGCATAATACATTAACTGAATATAAACAAATGCATAACAAAACAATATCATTAAATGACAATTGAATACTTATCTTTATTTGTTTCGTAGGTAGACTCCTTATTGAGCCTTCATCTTTATCATCTTCTTCATTCATAATAGCTTTGTTTCTTATCCAAATGCTAAGGTGGATAAGAGGTTCTTCAAGAGTTGAGTTCTTCATATTCCTCATCGCTTGAGGGATCTTCTTTGGATGGTGAGAGCTTGATCTTCAATTTCTCCCATCTTCTCTTCTCTTCTTATGAGTCGAGCTTCTTCTTCTTGCCAGAGTCTACTGAAATTAATCACTTCCTTCTGGAACACATTCCTCGCATGAATGAATCCCATGATCCTGGGAGGCCATTCAAGGTGGCTACCACCACTTTTGCATTCTCCTCTTCTTATTCTACTGCTACAAGTTGTTCTTTGATTTGAGAGACCCTCGTAAAGTATGACTGTATCCTGGATCTTCACATTCTTCAAAGTCATATTCTAATTTATGTTCTTCCCTTAAAATATCTTGGCCAAGGAATCAAGCATCTCTTTAGGTGTATTTAGGGAAGACACTTGTGGTATAAGGTGATCCATGATTGAATCAACAATGATCTTCTTGGCCTTGACCAAGTTCTTCTTGTGTAAGGCTTTGAGCCTCATCTCCCTCTGGAACTGGAACCTCTCTACTCATGTAGGTGTCCAATTCATTTTCTTCAGAGAGATATTATACTTCCATGCTTAGAATTTGTCAACTTCACCAAGCTTATCATCAAGATGATGTGATAGAACACTTTGAAATGAGAACCTCAAATGAAAATAGCAAAAGATTAGATCTTACTGATTTGAGGTGTCCATCCTGGTTCCGGAGCTGGCTGATCTAGGGTTTGTCAGAGAAACCATAATTTTCAAAACATGGAATCTTTTATATTTGATTGGATAGAAATATGTATCTCTTCAAGTTGATCTGTCCAATGTACTCCTTTTCTGAAAATAGTGGAGGGAAGCTCCCAGAATAGGAAGCCCTAGTTTACCAATTTCTTCTGCATAAATGAATGATACTATTTCTATGATATATCCAAAATTAATTCTCCTCTATGTCGAAAAATTTTCAGTGAGGTAGCCTCTCCTATCCCTATTCCAACACCACAGGTTTCATCATAATTGGTTTCACTAATTTGGACTTAATATCATTTTCCCAAGGTGACCTGTTACAGGACTATTCAGAATAGCGAAGTTGTACAAACTTCCAAGTGTCACTGTTTCATCTTCTGGGTTTGAAACATAGAACACCGAAATTAAAGTCTGTTCCCTTTCTGGAACATCTTGAGAAATTTCATTTGGACCTTTTTAGCGCAATATATAGCAATGTTCCCCAGGTGTCTTGTTTAGGGATGAATCCTGGAAGGGGCTGGAACCCTAACTTGGAGGGATCATATCTCCCAGAATATAGGGAATATGAGGCTGAATTTTGGATACAATGTAAATCAGGATTTTATATTCGCCCTGTGAAATTTTCATCTCCTGATCCTTCTCCAATCCCGAGATATAGCGAATGTACCAAAACTTATCAGTTTTAGTTTTTAGGGTTTTTCCAGCTTTGGGTCAAACCAAGGTTTGACTTTCCTGGAGTTTCACCCAACCAAAAATATTGACCCAGGTCTCTAAACTTATATTTTTATGAGGAGATCAATCCTATGCTGGGATCATTCAAAAATTCCTCTTTTGTAAGAAGCCCTAATTTCCCGCACCAAAAATTGAAAATGCTCGAAATCGAATTCCGCTTCGAAAGAAAGATGCGCCCTTCAATGGATAGTCAGCATAGCATTCTTTTGCTGATGGATTGTGGAGAGAGACCCAAAAATTAAGAATCCCTAGCTTCTATAGTTGCATAATATCTTCTTCTCAGGTTAGCTCTAATACCATGTTAGGTTTTTATCATTCAATCTAGCATTATGATCTTAGGATCTTTAACTGAGAGAATAACATGCACAACAATAAACACAAGAGACAAGAGACACAGAGAATTTTCCTTGGGGGAACCATAAAGGAGAAAACCCCACAACTTCCTCAAAGATAGAATCGGCACCAAAAGTAAAACTCAAAAACAGTAAGATGATCTCCCAACAGCAGTAGTCTCTCTCTTGTCGTAGCAACTTCTCCTCTCACTCATGCGCCCTAATGAGTGAGTGTGTGTGTGTGATAAATAGAGAGGCTAACTCTCTATTTATATTAGTTTGTTCACTTGAAGCCCACTCCAACATGTCGGCCTCACTTAACAATTACTTACTAGAGCTGACATCTCTAGGAGTGTCTAATAACCCTAGTGCCCCACAACTTGTGGGGACTTTTCCTCCTCTGACCAACAAGGAGGGTTGTCCTTAACACAATGGTGGGGACTATTTCCCCAACTTACAGTGACTCACCCAGGGTCGACTTCTCTAGGATAGTCTAATAAACCTAGGGCCCCACAACTGCGGGGACTTTAACCCTTGACCAATAGGAGGGTTACCCACAATGACTTGACATGACTTGTTTACATTATAGAACCTCCCGATGGGAACATCGAGGCATGACATGACTCAATTACATTACAGATAGTTCTCAAAATAAACATCAGGGTACAATACATAAGATATACAAGTGAATACATTCCGAAGCTACAATTACATCAACAAAAAATAAATTAAATGCAGACTATAATAAACATTTAACACATTGATTTTTGTTCCAAATACCTTAGAAAAAACCCCAAAGGGGAAAGTTGATCAAGAGAGTATTTATTGAGCTTCGTAGGAAAATATGTCTAAGAGTACAACAATAGGTAAATTACAGGAGAAAGTACATAGTACTTTCTCAGTCATTGTGTAACCAATTTCCTGGAAAATGTGTGAAACAAATCTCCAATCAACATGCCCAAAATATTGCATAGAAAACAATGCCCAATTTTCATAGTACAACCTGTAGAGTACAACTTCTTTACTAACAAAAACACACCTCAAGATATGTGCAAAATAAAAGTACAACATACAACAAATTCACCTCAAAGTTTTTTCCCATTGGCTACCTCGATTTATATGTTGTACGATCTCACTTCCTTCTATTGTGTAAACTCACTTTCAGATGCAATGTTCCTTGGATTTCATTGCCTTCACTTTGGGAAATGTACCCGTTTCACATTGCTGCAAATTGTTATCTCTCCTTGGAGTTCATGTCCCTCTCTCACTTGGAGAACTGCAACCACTCTAGATTAGACTGCTCTCTTTTCTTCACTTTCTCACCCCCTTCCCCTATTAAAATGCATGCCCACTTCTCTTCATACTCATCTCTTAAAATTTGAGACACTCCATAAATGTTCTCTTTGGAATGAATGCAAATGGTATTATAAAACTATTTTTTCAATTTTAGGGTAAATCCTTTATATTTTCATCTTATATAGCAAGGATTTGATCTTCTCCCACAATATCGATGAATGATATTTAATCTCAAGTTCACTTAAATATCTTAAGTGAAACTATACTAAAATCACATTATATTTGAAAAGTCACTTTTGTGGGAATATAATAAACCCACTTCATAAATTAGGATAAAATATTTAATCAATTTTGATTAATTTCCTACCCACTAGCCTATATAGTTGGCATCCACTTGCACTACATCATCAACACTTGCCATATATACCCCTGGAGAGATTTAATCTTGTTCATAGGTTTATCATGACTACTTTGTTGACTTCCAGAATTAGTAACTGCGCTTTCCTACAGATTCTACCTTATTCTTCTTTTATCCAGCTTTTATGTGGATAAGGTAAGGCTAGTCAACTAGGAAACTAAAATCTTATGTTGCCAACCCATCCTCCATTATTTTCTCTCATTTTCCAAGATTATAATAGTTTTCCATAACTCTTGACAACTCACTCATGCTTTTTCTAATTCGTGAGGTCCTTGACTAATTTGGGAAGTGTTTTAGCCACCTATGGGTGTTTATCATATTTAGTAAGTCTATCTTTCTGAGCTTGATAAGTTGTCTCCATTACAAATTTATTATACCTATGATGGATGTGTTATGTATGTACACTATTATTCATCATTATTCAATGGAAGGATACACTCCAATATTCATCTCTTCATTCATGTGATTCAGTCTCTATTCTTCTCTCTATTTTTCTTGTGTATGCTTGTGAGAATTGTCTTAGTAGAAAGATCTATTTCCAGTGCTTCTTCTTAGAATATTTAATTGAAGCATTGGAGCTTCTATTTATACATGGTATCGGAGCATGAGTTTTCTCAAGCTCTACAGAGTTGAGGAGCGCATCCAAACTCCTATCCCTCTCTGAAGAAGAGCTTGATCTAAGCTTACAAGATTTCCTCCTGGCTTTTATTTTTTGCAGGTTGCAGAGAGTTTATTCTTGAGCACATCAAATCAGAAGTATAGATTATCCTTCATCTATGATACTGACTCCCTTCAACTATCACAAATGGAAATCCAAAACTGGCATTTTTTTATGCAGTAAGGGACTATACAGAGTTACTCTAGATTTGGATAATGAGCTCAATGTTGTGATTGAGAAAGATAAGTGGCATAGTAGGTTGGATGAAGCCTATGGATTTCTTTGCCTCTATATCTCTCCTTGTATACTCTTTCATCTATATGGTTTGAGCACTCCAAACCAAGTATGGACCAAATTGATTCTCTCTTTGGAGTTCAAGATGAGTTAAGAGCGCATCAGTTGGACATTGAGTTATTCTTAATGAGTTTAAGTAGTTTCTATTCTATTGAGGGTTTCTTCACCAAATTCAAGTCACTTGTTATAATGATAAAACATTGTGAGATTGAGAAGAAATATGATTAATTAATTATTTCCATTCTTTTTAAATCGGGTCCGGAATACTCAGTTTTTGTGTCTACTTTTCATACTACTAGGATTGTTGTTTCTAATTGGAAAATGCCTTCTTTGTGTACTTACTTTGATTCACTAACAAAGGAGAAAGTTAAATTGATTCATTGGGTTCTCTTAGATATTCCAAGGACAAGGATCATTCTCTCATAGTTCAAGGAAGAAATAATACCAAATCCAAAGAAAATCAAATTGTGAAAGAGAAGAACCAAAGTCAGAAAATTGAAGATGAAAGTTAGAAGCCTACTGATGAAGATTTAGTCAAGAAGGTTAATAAGAAAGGGAGAACATCCAAGACTTATTATTTCAGAAAATTATTTCATCCAGAGAATAAATGTTTCAATAAGAATATGGAAATCATGTCTCAACTTCTTGAGAAGCACAACATCAGAGTTCAAGATTAGCTAGAGAATCTTGTTCATTCTTTAGAACACTATCATGGTGTGCAGTTCCAAGGTGATATAAACTATTAATTGAGCTCCAAATTAAAATACTTTACTCATGTCTCTGATATAGATTCATTTTTTGATATATCAAAATCAGAAATTGTTAGGAATATAATCCTCCCTTGTACAATTTGGTCAATTATGTCTAAATTAGGAGTCCTTTCAGTCTATTTTTAGTCACTAGCACCATTGGGTCCACTTGGACTAATTGGGGCACATGTACGAGTTACTAAAGTGTGGGAAGCACTAATTGAGGCCAACTTCCACTGATTTCACTTGCATACATCAGTTTAGGAGCCTCCTAGATCAATCCCTACAAATTAGGAGCCACTGGGAGTGCCTATACCAACCTCCATTAGTTGAGTTTAGTTGGTGACTACTCATGATTAGTTAGGAGTCAGTTACATTCAATTCTAGTCTGTTACATTAAGTTCTACTCAGTTAGCGCTAGGTTTTCCTAGTTGCATGTAGGTGAGGCACATTTACTCACCTACCTTAGTCAGTTAGACTAGTTAACACTGAATTAGACACTTGAGTTTAGATTTTGAACTCCAATGAACTCCAATAATGATTTAGACAAGGTTAGTTAACCATTCTGTCAAGTAGAGTCAAAACAATTCAAATTTACTCACATGGATTTGAATTGCATAAGGCTATTTATCCATTCTACTTCATTGTAAGTAATTATATAATTACTTTTGATTAATGAAAGCATTCACAATTGCAAGCCATTTTTGCATTGTTTTGTTCTTCAATTTCTGAGTAAAATTATGTGATCTATCTTGTGATTTTTGTGTTGATACACAGATCTATGTGCTCAATTTTATATGGTATCAGAGCCTCAGCAAGACAAGACACTTCTCCTACTACAGATTCATACTTGTATCAAAAACAATTTTGAGCAAAAATTGTCCTTCCAATACTACACCAAAAGTGGATAATTTACCACTTAATATCCCACGGAAAGGAATTGTTGATCAAACTTGTTTGATCAACTATGCTGGGTGTGAAGAAATTCCAAAAGTGTAGGCTGTCGACCTTACTTTGTCTATTTGATCGTGTGAGTTAGAATTTTATCAGTATCCTTCATTGCATTCGCTACAAGAAGCTCAGTCTCCTTCACTGCATTCGCTACATTAGCTCAGTCTCCTTCACTACATTCACTACATCAGCTCAGTCTCCTTCACTGCATTCTAAATGGACCCTCCAATGGAGCTTCTCACTCCTTTAAACTACCACATGTGGAAGGAGGACATGGAGATGAAGCTACGCTCCAAAAGAATCTTCAGAGTCACAATGGAGACAAAGGCAGAGCCAGTTCATTATGTTGACAAAGAAAAGTACTAGAATAGGCTTGATGAAGCATATGGATGCTTGTGCCTCTCAATATCTTGAGATATTCTCTTCCACATCAATGGATTGAAGAATCCCAAGGAGGTTTTGGATGATCTTTATTCCTTATTTGATAATAAGGATGACCTAAGGATCTATTAGCTAGAGAATGAGTTGATTTCTCTTCATCGAGCCAATTTTGAAACATTAAAGGACTTATTCACCAAATTCAATCATCTAGTGTTCCACTTGAAGCTGTGCAAGGTTTAGAAGGAGGATGATCAACTCATCCTTTCCATTCTCTCAAAAATTGGTGCAGACTGCTCATTTTTGTATCAACATTTCATTCAATGAAGCTCACTACTCCAAATTGGAGGATTCCTACTCTTAACTCCTTCATTGAATCTCTCACCCAGGAGCATGACAAGTTGATCCAAACGGGGATCATTCGATCTTCCAAAGATCAAGCATTGGCTGCTGGAGGACCTAAGGTATTGAATGATAAAGGGAAGCAAAAGGATGAGTCTCCTGTGGATAAATAACAGTCAAATGAACCTTCAGGTTCGAAAAGAAGCAATAAGAATGGCAAAGGAAAGCCCCTCTGTTCTTATTGTGGAAGGGGATTTCATCCAGAAATCTCTTGTATGAGAAGAAAAATTGATGAGATGGCTCTTCTTCTAAAGAAACATAACATTACTATACCTTCTAGTGCAAGGAAGGCTGACCATAGAGAAGAAACTGAAGAACATGAAGAGACATGCCATGCACTGAAGGCTAGCTGTTCAACAACACATGCCTTCCTCATTGATTCTAGAGCTTCCAATCATATGGTTTCATCCAGAGAATCATTCTCTTCCTTGCATTATTTTGATGGTCCTAGTATTCAGATGGGTAATAACTGTCCAATTCGAGCCAAAGGGAAGGGTTCTATCAATCTTGAACATGGAAAGTTCAAATATGTCATGCGTTGTGTGCCCTCCTTAGCTTCAAATTTGTTATCTGTATACCAGATGAATCATACTAGCTCTCCAAAGCGAGTTATATTTGGTCCTAACTCAGTGGATATCACATATATCTCTATTGTGAACATCATAGCGAAGGGTGTTGCAAATCATGTCTCCAAGGAATATGATTTCTCACACTTCATGCCAATTTCAGAACCAGTGCACTCTTAGCAGCCACTTGAAAGGGAAGGTAAAAAAATTCAATCTACTTCTTTTGCAGTTTCCACTAGTATTATAGAACCAGTTGTATCATTTTATGAGATTGATATTCAAGGTGATTCAGATCCTTATCTAGTCCCTACTCCCAAGAGGGAAGCTAGGAAGACGACTAGAAATCCATCTAACACTCAGAAGACAAAGAACCTTGCGCTATGTCATGCAATATTACCTCCTTCAGAGAGATGCAACAAATGCCTTGTGAGATGCTACATGGCAAGGTTTGATCAGTTACACTTCCTTCATAAGAATAGAGTGGATCATACACCGCTTCATCCAGAAAGAGGAAAAGATTACATTCCTCCTTCCTTACATCATCATTTTGGGAGAAGATGGAGAAGTCTACATGTCAAGCCCCAACATACCTGTGCATAGAACATCATGCATGATGCTTTGCTACATCACAGAGATTAATGTTGCAGCAACATATTTTCAAGTTTCTTAAACTTGAATCCTGATTCTATCTGCTTAGTTAGAGGGGGGGGGTTTCCCATGTGGTTTATTCCCCAACTCCTTTTTTTGAGCAATTAATTTACTTTCTTTAATGGGTGACCTATGGTCTTAGTTACTAGGGCACATGAATTTTCCAAGTTATAATTCAAGGGGGGTGTTAGGACTATAATCCTCCCTTGTCCAATTTGGTCAATTATGTCTAAATCAGGAGTCCTTTCAGTCTATTTCTAGTCACTAGCACCTTTGGGTCCACTTGGCCTAATTGGGGCACATGTACCAGTTACTAAAGTGTGGGGAGCACTGATTGAGGCCAACTTCCACTGATTGCACTTGCATTCATCATTTTAGGAGCCTCCTAGATCAATCCCTACAAATTAGGAGCCAATGGGAGTGTCGATACCAACCTCCATTAGTTGATTTCAATTGGTGACTAGTCAAGCTCAGTTAGGATTCAGTTACATTCAGTTCTTCTATTACATTCAGTTCTACTCAGTTAGAGCT
This sequence comes from Pseudotsuga menziesii, assembly GCA_001517045.1. NCBI lineage: Eukaryota > Viridiplantae > Streptophyta > Pinopsida > Pinales > Pinaceae > Pseudotsuga > Pseudotsuga menziesii. Next base: position 312,345 of record LPNX010299088.1, read on the forward strand.
AGGTTTTCATGGCTGCATGCAAGTGAGGCCCATTTACTCACCTACCTCAGTCGGTTAGACTAGTTAACACTGAATTAGACACTTGAGTTTGTATTTTGAACTCTGATGAACTCCAATAATGATTTAGACAAGATCAGTTAACCATTCAATCAAGTAGAGCAAAATTTACTCACATGGATTCGAATTGCATGAGGTTATTTATCCATTGTACTTCATTGTAATTAATTATCTAATTACTTTTTATTAATGAAATCATTCACAGTTGCAAGCCATTTTTGCACTGTTTCATTCTTCAATTTCTGAGTAAAATTCTGTGATCTATCTTGTGAGTTGTGTGTTGGTACACAAATCTATGTGCTCAATTTTATAGAAATATCATATCCTTTCTTTGATAATCCACCTATCAGTCTCCTAGATTTATCTCTCAATAATTGTGTTGTTTCACTAGATCCTTACTTGTATTTAGGAAACTCTTCTCACTCTATAATTATGATTTAGAAGCATGTTTTCAGGATTATATACATTTCATCACATCATTCATACCACCATTCATACCATCTATGATACCTCTAAACAGTCCTAAGACTTTACAAATCCCAACTTCACTAGTTGATTCCTCATTGGTCTCTTATGCAATGTTACTTATATTACATGGTTTGAACTCTTGCTTATGTTTCACTGGATTGTAATCCATGACCTTATTCATCCTTGGACTGATATTACACATGTTTGTATTTGTTATAAATACTTATGGTTCATATCTAAAGTCCATTTATCATTCATATTTTTACAATCCTCATTTTTCCCCAATTGCTCTTAGTTTTCTTAGTCTATCCCTATATCCTCATGGAGTCATTGAAGATTTTTTCTTTGTTCTTCCATATGCTAATTTTAAAGATATATTAGAGTTTTTTCAACTTCATATCATATTTGGGAAGGTGCTACATCATATTGCAAGAATGACATGTGGTTCACATCACAATTTTGCAGTTATTCAGGGAATTGACTGTGTAACAAATTGTCTTAATCTTTGTACTCTTTGGGAAGGAGTATGCTCAGATCTCTTTTCCATTTCAGTTTTTGTTTGCATATGGAATTTTGTTATTAGCAAGAAGAATTAATATAATTCTCCTACTTCATTAGTTGATGAGATACTAGGAGGCTCTCCACTTCTTTCTTACAGATTCTACACTATAGCGCATGATCATGGAGTTCATGATTTATTCATCAAGTCATTCACCAAGAAGTAGTTCATTCAGCTCATTCAAGTGAAGATAAATATATGTTGAAGACATATTTTTCAAATTTTGTGCCTTGTCATTTCTTGACAGAGGATTTTTCCCATGTGGTTTTGCCTCTTTCCTCACTTTTCTGGACATCAATAATTGTAAAGGGAGACCATAACCTTGTTATTGGGCCCTATATCCACCTATATATCATCAAAAAGTCAGACTTAAATAGGGGTGTAGGAATATAATAAACCCACTTCATAAATTTGGATAAAATATTTAATCAATTTTGATTAATTTCCTACCCACTATATTAGATAGTTGGAATCCACTTGCACTACATAGTCAACAATTTCCATATATACCCCAGAAGATCTTTAATCCCGATTATGGGTTGATCCTGACTACTTTATTGACTTCCATAATTATTAACTGTGCTTTCCTGCATATTCTTCCTTATTATGCTTTTATCCATCTTTTCTGTGGATAAGGTAAAGCTATTCAACTAGGAAACTACCCTCTTTTGTTGCCAACCCATCCCCCATTATTTTCTCTCCTTTTTCTAGGATTAGCATGTTTTCTCATCACTCTTGAAAACTTACTCATGATTTTTCTAATTCATGAGGTCCTTGAATGATTTGGGAAGTGATTTAGCCACCTATGGGGGTTTATCATATTTAGTAAGTCTATCTTTCTGAGCTTGATGAGTTGTCCCTGATACAACTCAATTTTACCTATGAGGGATGTACTATTTATGTGATATATTATTCATCATTATTTAATGGAAGGATACACTCTAATATTCATATTTTTATTCATGTGATTCAGTCCCTATTCTTCTCTCTATTTTTCATGTGTATGCTTGTGAGAATTATCTTAGTAGCAAGATCTATTTCCAATGCTTCTTCTTAACATCTTTACTCATAGCATTGAAGTTGATATTTCTACAACTTTCACCCTAAAATAATAATAAAATGTACTTTAATGTTGTAAAGTCAATTTATATAGTGCAACTCACTTGAATAAAGTACATCTCGCTCTAATAATATAAAGTCACATTGTAAAGTCACTTTGAAAACATATTTAATAAAAGAAATTTATGTCATTAATGAGACTGCATGTGCTTAGACCTCTGCATCTAGACACATTAATCGAGAGTACCTATGAGCTACCATAACTAATAGTTAAAGAAACACAAAGTATCATAAAGAGAGAAGAGAGAAAAATAAATAGAGTTGAAACCAAAAAGTAGAAATTTTAGGGATGGATGGACCTATGAACAGGTATCAGAGGAAAGATCGTTTTGATACCATTTGATTGCCAAAGAGAAAGTATGAGGCTCAAAGAGCCCTAGTTATGAAAAATAATAGCTAAGCATTGCATTGATGTGAAAATAATGCAAGATAAGCCATTGGGAGAGAATGAAAGATAACATATTCTATTAAGAAGGCCACATGAACTTTATATAGAAAATACATAGCGTCAATATGGGCAAATTCAAAAGTAGCTTATTAATGATGCTCTTTTATTTGATACTAGATATCTTAATTAACTAGATAAATAATGGAGTACAATAATGGAGGGGAGAGCCTCTCCTTTACCCACATGGGCCACATGTTGGCCTAGGTTGACCATGCTTGACCAACATTGACTATGGTTAATGAAGGGTGTTAAATCATAGTTGACCAAAACCATGGTTGAGTATTGTTTGCAGCACATGGTCAACCTTAGCAAACCATGGCTGAATTTAATGTACCATGGTTTTAAAATATTGTTTGACTTTAATTAACCATAGGTTACTTTAGTGAACCTTGACTATGTATGGTTGACTTTGCAAAGGAAACTTTAACTTTGTTTGGTTAGGAAACAAATTAACCATCTTTTGTTGATTTAAATTTTTTAATATTATTAATGTTAATGTTAATAATAATATTATTAATATTGTTAATTTTAATATTAATATAATGTTTCCTAACATTAATTCTATTGTCAATATTAATGTAAAAATCAAATTTCAATATTATGTCAAATTCCATAAACAAATGAGTCATAGTTTTAGAATTTTATATTTTGTTTGACATTGATATTAAAGTTTCTTAATATTAATTTTAACATCAATGTTAATATTAATACTAATGTTAAAATTGATATTAATGTTTCATAATATTAATTTATTAATGCTATTTATTTATAATAACCTTAATGTTATCAATGTTATCATAGATACTATATGCTATAAAATATTGGTGAGTCTTGGTTATTCTCCCATTGAGTCATTGACATAGATGATGACTAATGGAAGGATAAGTCATCATTGAATTGATGTTGTTTGGTGTAAACAATGTTGGCTACCATGTCTTCTCTTTCAAACACTCTATTTTCAAAGTTATACATGCTAGCCATCAAATCCATAGTCCCTCTCGCACTTTCTCCTCAATTACCTATCCATGGCTTCATGATGACCTCGTAGGTATCTTGATGTTTACTAATCCAAGAACCTAAAGTAATGGTTGAATGAATTAAATCTTCCCAGCCTAAAATAATTGTTTAATTTAGAATAGTGAAGACTTGATTTGTAGATTCCTCTGCTAAACCCCTCATATTGGGGTCCATGTGATTTAATGCTTTTCTTTTGTTGAACCCTATTTTTATAAAATTAGCATGCACATGTTTCATTAGCATATTCATGCAAAGAGAACACCATCTCCTTCTATCAATTTTATAGGCATAAGAAAATTAACAATAGGCATGCCTTTCAAAATGGACTTCACTAAATTTACATGGAAGTTTTTAAAGCTATCGTTGACACACTCAATTATTCTATCAATTACATCCCATACGTGAATTGAATTACTATGACTACAATGATCTTATTGGAAACATCATGGTACTTGTATACAAAGATGGTGTTTCTGTTATTATTCATAGATGAAGTGGAAAAATAAATCAATAACTCAGACATTGTCATATATCTCATGCTATGTTGAACAAGTACATTTTATACAACTTTCTTAGTTTCTTTTCTAGGTAGTAGTAGTTCAACTCAAGAATGATGATAACAATTGTTCTGGATTTTATTTCCTAAATCCTTTCAAGATTGAAATGTGTGTATTAAAATTTGGGTTCTTCATTACTGAAGGCTTGGTTGTTTATCTTTTAGAGCACGTAAGGAATTAAACTACAAGGAAATTTGGAAACATTGTCATAGCTTTCATTCCTCAATGTTACATTTTCCAAGGGAAAAACCTAAACATTTTCATTTTCATACCATGAACCTTTTGATTCCAAGCGATCCATGATATGCATTATCCATAAGTCTTCATCGCTTGGTGATCCTTGGATTAACCTCATGATAACCTAAATGATTCAAATAAACTAAAATATTCATTAATTAAACATGCATCCAAGTTAATTTGTTAAATATGAACACGATGAAGAATATTCCTATCGTTCCCATATGTAATAGATTTGCATTAAAAATTTTGAAAAATGTGGCACCCCCACCCTATTGTGAAAAAAATATTCCTATCAACCTAACAAAAATATTATGTGACTTTATATAAAATGAAAATTCTTTAACATATTACCTGTTGTGAGTGTTTTCACACTCACACAGGTGAAAATGGATGTTCTTTCGACTTGGGAAAAATGAGATAAAAAGAACATGAGAAACCGGTTCTCATGACTCAAGTGTGTGTGGAAACTAAGTAAGAATAAGTAAAAGCAAGTAAAACTCTAACTATGCAAAGTTAAACATAGGAAATGCACCTAAATATCATTCCATGCAACCCATAAATAAAGATCAAAAGTGAATGTAGGTAAAAGTATCAAACAATAACAGTAAATTCGATTATTTTTCACACACCAGAGTGTAAAATATATAAAAAGGAAAGTATTTTTATTAATCAAATGTGGAGAATACATAGGTGGAGAATACCTCTATTAAACATTCCCTTGCAATTGATGTAGACTGTGATTCTCTGATGTCCAAAGAGTCTGGTCTCTCACACAAGATCACAATGGTGTCGTATCTCAACCAGGTGGAAGGAGTGAGAGGTAACTGAGGGTTATAGGCTTCCATATAAAATTCAGTAGATTAATAGCGCTTCAATGGAGTGATATTGAATGAGGTCCTCCAACCTTGTATTTATAATAATTTTGACCAATGTATCATTTCCCATGGTTTTGTATGACCCATAGTATTGTTCCATGGTATTGGTATGTTCCCTCTGTTTATTTATTTTTTGAATTTTTTTCCCTCTTTTTCTTTTATTTTTTGTATTTTGGGGAATATATATATATATATATATATATATATATTTATCGGAGAATAAGTATTTTTATCCAAATGTGATCAGAAAGATAATCCTTTTGGGGTTGGTGGAGGCCAAAACTTATGAAAATGAGTATGAAGGTATGATGACCAAGGTAGTGAGATAGGGGAATAAATTTATGGTGTTAACACATTTCCTCCTGATGTGTGAGGGAAGGAGCTCATCATATGGTCGATAGACATCATAGGAATTATGTTTCCAAAGTGGAAAATGTGACCAAATTGCAGAGAGTTGAAGACCATGTCTGAGTAGAAAACAAACTCAGTGTTGGGGATGTAAGGGAAAGATATGTAGATACAATCACTCAAAATGGATGAGGTGAATATCATCATAAATATATGGATAGGGAGGGCATACCAAAGCACATATCAATGTGTTGATATACATAAATGGTGTGGTCCGTAGAGGACCTAAAGAATACATAAATCACTATTGTGTACAACATAATGGTCCCATGAGGACTTATAAGAGGACTAAAATGGTGGTCCAAATGACTGTTGATCTAAATAACTGAAGCTGGAAAAAATGGGATGCCCAAAGGGTGCTTCACCAAGCATGATGTACTAGATTGGCCGACAATTAGTAAACTCATGCCACTGGGCCACTGTAGCTCAGAGGTACAAGATACCGTTACTGGAACTGATTATATTGGGAATAATAATGGCTTCCAAACACTAACTTCAATGCATCATGGATATCCTAAGCAACATAATAATGACTAGGTTCCAAGGTGAATCACCAATGTACTAGAGTCAAAGGACATACAAGGTCTTCGACCAAAAATGATGGGACCAATACCCTATATGAAACTCAACAATGCAAGTAAGAAGCTATTGATGAGCATGTGAGAAACAAATATCTCAAAGGGAAATAATTTTTCCCTTCCAAATGGTTTGTATGAACTCACTGAGAATGGTGGTGAGATAAAGCTACATGTACCTCTAGGTATATCCTTTAGAATAGATGTGTTGGCATCGATAGATGGATAACTGCAACTACTAAGGCAATTATGATTCCATGATAGGAGCATGAGGTGTACAAACACAATGTAACTATAATATGATGTTGAACTGAGAATTAGGAGAGGGATATGAGGGTAAATGAGTAATGAGACTCAAACTTCCTTTGTTCAGAGTATGATGGCACAAATGACCTGGAAGCATACACAACTGATCTCAAGGGAGGGAAACATAACTAGGGTGGAGGAGGTAGTGGGGTTATCGTACTAAGTATGACTACAATAGGAAAATGTGGATATCATGAGAGAGGACTCCAAGGAGGACTCAGTTGAGAGTACTCTAAACAAAGGAAACTAGGAATTTTCTGACACAAGGTACTGGAAGTGACTTGCAAGGGTTGTCGAGAAGCATCAGTTTAGGCCTTCTTCATGGTTTAAGGATCTCAAGAAAGGTATATAAGTATGCTCGAGATGGTACTGGACCATTGGTTTTAGTGAGACTGGGTAATTTAATGCTCATTGTTGTTTTCAATTATAGAGTTTGAAAATAGTAAGAAGACTCCAATGGTGGTATTTTTCGTAAAGTTACTCTCCAAGGCCCGAAAAAATCATAAAATTGTGTAGTGGAGAGCTCTTCTAGTCGAAAGGGACTAGAGTATTCATTTTTTGTAAATAGTCCATCTTTCCCCAAAAAGGGGTAAAATTATACTGGACATGCATTATTTCAAGTCCTTTAACAAGTTTTAAAGAAACAAGATCACTCGATAATCTTTTCATTATTTAAGGAGTCATAAAAGATCTTAAGAAAAACTCCAAATTAGGATTGTAGAAGAAAAGGCCAATAAGTGACGATATGAGGAAATATATGAGGCTTCAACTCTATATATCAAACTATATGGACTCCTGATCCTAAGGGGATTCAAAAGTAATGGATTCCAACTGTAAGGGATTCTAAAAAAATTTCATCCATGTGAGGGGAGGATCTGTTGCTGATCAAGGGAAAATGCAAACGGTGTGTGGAAGGGGGCCACTTACTCAGATAGTGGGAGGTTCCTACAAGTACGAGGGGGAAAAATGGAGGCAATGCATCAAATCGATAGAAGAGTAGGATTTCCTATATTCCAGTTAAGGGATTATACTTGTAGAAGCGGTCAGTACCATAAGGAGGTGCACAACGTGAACCTATAACTTGTATATGTAAACATAACAAGGAAACCCAAGTGTAAGTGTGTGTCTGGAATGTAAATAATGCATACAAATACATATAAGAAACACCACATATGAGAGAACACAAATTGAGGAATCCCTAGAAAGTTTCCCAAAAAAAGTTCAATGATGATGAGGAAAGGTCCCATTCATAAAAAAAGCACGAAATATGAATTTCGGTGGTGCAAATGGTGCAAAAAATGGATGCAGTATCACATGTGATCTCAAGAAATGGTCAAGATCATGCATGTAAAAAAGTGTGCAAGGTTAGAGCCTTGCATATGCATGGTTATGAGCTAGGGGATCATTGAAGTACCAAGATAGATGTGATGGGGTAGGGTCAAAATGGGTGAGTCTTTTTCCTATTCAAGGGTTGAGGTAGTCGGTCATTACCCCTAGTCCATAAGTGTCGATGGAGTGAAGACTCTCTAATAAAGATATATCGACAGTGCACTGAGAAATTGTTGGAAGGGGGGTGTAGGAGGAGGTGGATAGCCATAGTGGAAAACTAACTTGGTTATATGGTTATGGGGTATGCCTCCACCAAAATGGATTACCCCATAATTTATAATGAGCATGATGAGGATGAGTAGGAAGATATGGATTCTTTCCCCTAAGATGTATGAATAGGATTTACTCATTGGTTTGGAAGGGTCGAACAGATATATTCAAGTGGGACTTATTTTCATCAACACACTCATATAGGTATGAGATGATGAGGAAGGCTCGTCAAAGAATGAGATGAAATAAATGGTGTCCATATCTCTCAAATAAGTAACTGGAGGATGCACATCTTTGATAAATGTGAATTGGGGTTCTATGGACACTTCTCGCAAGTGAGCTAGCATGGATCAATACTCAGGAAGATCTAGGAAATGATGAGAGTAGTGGCCATAGAAACCACAAACCACACAAGGGTGGTTTATGTGAAGGGAATCATTTTTGGGTATGGAATTTCTCAATAAGTGGATGTCTGTGACCTTCACCGAAGGATTGTCATCTGACATCTGCATATATGTGTGTAATATGGGAAACTCGAGGCAGTTTTGGGTAGCATGACCATTAATGTCACATAATATGCAAGGGGGTGGTGTGTGAGTCAAATTTGAAGGTGTTGTGCTTTCAAAATTGGTTTGATTGGTGTTGTATGTGTTTCCTCCATCCTTCATCTTAGGGGGAGGTGGGGGGTTTCTAGGGGTTTGCTAAGGGGTTATCACATTCAAGAGTTTTCCATGTAGAGGATTGTTGGCAGTGTTGATCAATTGAACTTGTGTCAAAACGACCTGTGGGGTCATAGAAGGGTTTGGAGGTGTAAGGTACCAAACAGGGATGCCTAAAGTGAGACCCAATAAGTTAAGGGTTTCCATAACGGGTGTACTCATGATGCCCTTCACTTAGAATAGAAAGGGAGTATGTTGAATGGGAATATCTCCCCATTGGTTTCTGGGAATTTGATTAGGGATGGGAGTCATCATAGCTTATGGTTGTGATTGGGGTGGTTGTTTGGCCACCGATGTATTATTCAAGGGTGCAAATGTCTGATATTTGAACCACTAACATAGGTGGTGGTAATGAAAAAAACGTGCTAGTCATGGGAGCTTCCTGGAAAAAACTCAGAGCCACAATAGTCAATGAAGGAATAGATGTGGTATTAATAGTGGTATCCACCATGAGGAGGACATTCTATAGAGTGTTTGAACTCTTAGGGTCATAGTACATTATTTGGTCTAGAATTACTATCTTGTCATCGTGAGGAAACATCATGGTCTGGAAGACAACAAAAGCGATGAATTTCATCACGTACACGTAACTACGCCTTAGGGGGAGGTTGTAATCAAGTTGAGCATTTACCAATTCAATATCAATGAGGATAGTATTATCGTCTAACTCAACTGGTAAATTAGGAACGATTCCTGAGGTTGGGATGCATGCCCATCATAAGTGTGTAAGGTAATTAAGGATGGATCTAACTTAGGGGACCCTAGATTATTTCAAACAAAGGTAGACATGACACATGTGGATTATCCTTCATTAACATTATAGCGGTGAATAAAAAGGTTCTGAATAGTGACGGGAATTTGGAAATACATGGAGGATGGAATACATGGTTCAGAATGATCCGGGTCGAAGGTCATCAAATGTGCATCGATGGGGTCAATGGAACCCAGTGTATACAATAATGATTTTCTCTATGTGGGGAATTTATTGAGAACTTCGAAGGTTGACATGGCGACGAGGGACTAGGCTATGTCATCGACAATATTATAGTTAAGTGAAGCATAGGAATTGGAATTGTCCATGAAACATCTCAATGGAAATTTTGATCCTTGGGGTTTGCATTGGCATGGGGTCTAGGTAACTGTAAAGCAGAGTTAGTGGGAGAACTATTGCTAAACTAGCTGGAAGAAGAGGTCTCAGTGGCCAAACCGTACTAGTTTTGTTTTGTTTAAAGGTTGACCTCTTCTTATTTTTACAAGAGTTGGAATTATTGTCGTATAAATTCCAAAATTTCATTGGTGATTTGGCAGTTGCAAGGTTTTTCTCAGTTGGATAAATCATTAAAATTTCCTAGGTTTGCAAGAAGCCTAGGATTCTAAAGGTGTCTTGAGAAAAAATTTGGAAATTATTTTTACAATTGGGAAAAAATTAATTGATTTTGGATAAGAATATGGCTTTATGTTTTTAATCCATTTTGAATAAAAATATGACTTTGTGTTTTTTGGATGAAAGCATATATTTATTAGAAAATAAAATCAAAATTTTATAAAAATTTATTTGGCACAAGGCCGCTCAACATTGAGAGCTAATGGTCAATGGGGGGCACATAATTAACACATCAACAACTAGCTAGCAAAACTGGCCAATAAATCCCAAGTATCAAGATCAGAAAAGGTATCATGTTTCCTTTGTTCCATGGTATACATTGAAACAATTGTCCTTTATATAGAGTTCAAAGGTAAGCTCTCCCTTGCATGTGGGATAAAGAGAAAACTAAACCATGACACCAATAGTTGCAACACAATGAAAAACTTGGATTCTGAAGGTTCGGCTTGGCGATTTAGTTTTGGTGTGCCAATACCCTGAAGTAAATAAAGTATGGAAAGAAATTTCAACATTGACATGGAGGAGTTTTCTGAGTTGCTAATTCATTCCTAATTTCTAGTCTTGGTCATTTAATGTCAGACTTCATAATATTAAAGGAAAAAAATTAATGGAAAATGACACAGGTGGGTTGATTGGTATCGGGTACACGTATTGTCACCTAATGTCTACTAGAGTGCTGCAGAGGACCCTGAGAATCCATGCATTAAGCATGCTATGTAATTAGAGAAATCATCATGGAAGGTGCCTATAATCATGTTCTTAGTGCATGGCAGGCAGTTCCATATGAAACCTATGCTTATTTCATGGATCTTCTTGCAAAAAAATATCGGGGATGAAATTGCAGAGTGCACAGAAAAGGCATATGACTTTTTATCACTATAGGATTCCAAGCAAATATTGATCTTCTCCTCTAATAAGGAATTAGAGGAATATGTCACCGAGGAGCATCCTGAGTGGGATATAAGAAATGGCTATGTGTATTTCCAAAAGGCGAAAGAGTCCACGCCAAGTAAATAAATCCCTTCCTTGCAACTCATTAATCAAACACCTGGGAATGCAAGGGAACTAGAGCACATTATGTAGAGATGGAATAGTTCTTACCTTGCCTTCAATATTTCTCCTTGAGAAATTTGTACCTAAACTGGTGATTCGAATAAAAATGAAGTTTTTATTTTAAGCATGAAAGTGAATTGAATGTAAGGTTATCTGGGACTATTGAAATCTTGAAGTGTTTGTTTCCTGGTGTAGATGGTTGGATGATGAAATTTTAAAGGATTATTTAGATGAAGTATAATATTGCAATTATGGTTGCCATGGGAATTTTATAGATGCTGCAAATATTGTCAACATGTTAAGTAGGTAAATGAATTAATGGTTCTGATCAAAACACAATAGCATCCAATGTCCAGAAATATTTTATCTACCACAACTTGTACGAGAAAACAAATTTTCAAGATCTACGAAATTTAGATTCCCGTGATGAATTCCAAACCACGTTTCCATGTAGCATGGTTTGACCAAATATATCAACCGCCCAAAATAATTTCACAGATTGAAAGGGTTGGTGGTTTAATTTTTCATAATTCAGTGAAATTTTATATGGTGGGAAAGTCAAGACACATGTTTATATCATGTTATTTTGCAAATAAGATCAACGGTATTTTCAAATTTTGTTGGGTGAATGTTAGGTGAGTTTATTGAATGTCTTGTAGCTGAAAATGAAAGTGCAATTTGTGTGAGCTGCGATTGGGCATCCTTGGAGATCAGTTTAGCAAAGAGAGTGAGTCATGTTCAGATTATGACTCTGTTGTAAAAGGTTTTGTAACCATAGAAAATTTAGCACTTGTAAATGATGAAGGAATTGGAATGGATGGAGTTTCTGGTACAACAAATGAAATTTTTGGTCCAGTCAAATATGTCGGTGCAAACGTTATTATGATATTATAGGAAAGTAGTGAGAACTCTATGTGCTTGGCAGTGTTGTAAAAGGAAGTGGGTGTTGTTGCATAGGCCTTAAATAAGAGATCTGAAGAATCTTTGGATGTTGGGAATCTTTCACAGGTGGAGGTCATTTATGAGTGCAAAATTTTAGTAGTTGTTGGATAATGCATGGAAAGTATACCTATATTTTTACAGCTATTGGATAATGCATGAAACGAGAAGACTTGATAAGGGCCTTGAGATATGTGCATTCGAGATTCTAACTTTTATATTTTAACATTAAGCTTGCATTATATTAGGATCTTTAACTGAGAGAATAACAAGCACATCAATCAAACACAAGAGACAATGAACACAGTGTTTTTCCTTGGGAAAACCATAAATGGAGAAAACCCTGCAACTTCCTTAGAGATAGAATCAACACCAAAAGTAAAACCCCAAAATAGTAAGATGATCTCCCGATAGCAGTAACCTCTTTCTTCCTAGCCCCGGTGTCTTCTTATTCCTCAGTTATGCGCTACAACTGAGTGTGAGTGAGTGTGTGATAAATAGAGAGGCTAGATCTCTATTTATACTAATTCCTGACTTGACTAAACCCTACTAGGGCCGACTTCTCTAGGATATTCTAATAACCCTAGTGCCCCGGAACTGCGGGGACTTTAACCCTTGATCAATAGAAGGGTTACCCACAATGACTTGACATGACTTTTTTACATTATAGAACCTCCTAATAGGAACATCGGGGCATTACATGACTCAAGTACATTACAAATACATCCCGGAATAAACATCGGGTTACAATAAATAAGAAATACAAATGAATACATTCCTAAGTTACAATTACATCAACACTCCCTATTAACTAGGAAGGTATTGTCTCAACACAATTTATCAGCACAAGTCTTCTTCTCTATATCATCTGGATCATCGTCAAGTCCTCGTCATATTCAAGTCATCTTCATCTTTGGATTTGGATCATTACTTGACCTAGATCATTACTGGACATCATCACTGGATCTGGATCATCACTAGGCATCATCACTAGATCTGGATCATCACTGGGCATCATCATTGGATCTGGATCATCACTGCTGGATCACCATCACTAGATCATCACAGGGGCTATCTCATGATTCTTCTCATCATAGGAAGTTCTATAGAGCCATCCCTTTTTCATGCTAGTTGTAGGCCTAGACTCCATGTAGGTCTTCTTCAGCACTTATATCTGAGACCAAGTTAGAATGGCCCACCCAACACTTACATCTGACCATGAGAGGAACACATCCAACAACATGTCAGAAAGGCACGCCCAGCACTCACATCTGATCATGTAGGAACCAATCCTATAATCACATCAGAAAGGTTCTGCACTCACATCTGACCATGGGGGGAACACATCCTGCAACCATGTCAAAAAGGATCTGCACTTACATCTGACCATGGGGGGAACACATCCCACAACCATGTCAAAAGGGCTCTGCATTTACATCTGACCATGGGGGGAACACATCCCACAACCATGTCAGAAGGGCTCTGCACTTACATCTGACCATGGGGGGAACACATCCCACAACCATGTCAGAAAGGCTCTGCACTTACATATGACCATGGGGGGAACACATCCCACAACCATGTTGGAAGGGCTCTACACTTACATCTGACCATGGGGGGAACACATCCCACAACCATGTCAGAAGGGCTCTGCACTTACATCTGACCATGGGGGGAACACATCTCACAACCATGTCAGAAGGGCTCTCAACACCAGGTTGAGGGTTCCTGGTAATTAACTAGGTTCCTCCATTCTCCTAGAGAATGGATTTAGCCCTTGTATCTGATCAAGTGGGAACACATCCCTTTATCACATCAAAATGGTCATGCACTCATATCTGATCATGTGGGAACACATCCCTTAGTCATATCATAATGGCCCTCAGTCCTAGACCGAGTATTCCTGGTAACTGACCAGGCACCTCCATTCCAAGAATGGTAATAGCCCTTACATCTGATCATGTAGGAACCAATCCTACAATCATATCAGAATGGCTCAGCACTCATATCTGACATGGAAGAAACCAATCCTTTCACCATGACAGAATGGCTCAGCCCATACATATGACCATGGAAGGAACCAATCCTCTTACCATGTCAGAATGGCTCATGGAATCGTCACTTCCCCTTGGAAGGAACCTCGATCTAGAGAACACCAAGCTTCTCCCTAAAGTATTCAAACTTCACTTTGGCTAATGGCTTCATCAACACATCATCTATCTATTTGTTCGTCACAACATACTGGAGCTTCACTACTCCCCTCTACACCATATCCCTGATATAGTGATATTTGATCTCGATATGCTTCGACTTGTCATGGAACACCGGGTTCTCTGACAACTTCACACAACTCTAGTTGTTGCAATATATACAAGTAGAATCTAACTAGAGATCAAATAAATAAGATAGTAGCTTCCCCAGCCATACTACCTCACAACTAGTTGAACAAGCTACGACATACTCTGCTTCAGCTGTACTTAGTGCGACATAGGATTGCTTCCTGGTAAACCAAGAGATCACACCTAATCCCATACTGAAGCAACACCTTGAAGTTCTCTTCCTATCGATGGAACTACCTGCCCAATCTGAATCAACATAACCCTCCAGGTTAATCTTTCGATTCACCTCATACTTGATCCCATAATCAACTGTACCCCTCAGGTACCTCAGAATATGCTTTGCAGCAATCAAGTGAACATGTCTCGGATCTGTCAGGAACTGGCTCAAGGTGTTCATGGCAAAGCAATTATCAGGTCTTGTGTTCATCAGGGACATCAAGGACCCAATCATCTAACGATACATTGTAGCATTAACCACTTCTGATGAAGCATCACTCAATAGATTTAGGTTCGATGCCATAGGTTTGGTTATGTCCTTGCAATCGATCATCCCAGATCTCTTCAGGATCTCTACTATATATTTCCCTTGTCCCAGGGAAATTCCATATGCATTCTACCACACCTCCATGCCTAGAAAATAATGCATGATACCCAAGTCCTTCATCTCGAACTCGGTAGCAAGCTTCCTCTTCGTATCATCAATCAACCCATCCATACCTATTACAAATAGATCATCTACATACAATAGGAGCATCACTAGGTTTCCATGTTCAACCTTGTAGTAAAGGTTGGAATCTGTTTTACTCTTGGTAAATCCCAAACTAGATAGAAGGTTGTCAATTCTGTCGTACCATGTCCTGGGTGCCTATTTCAAACCGTCCAAGGATTTCTTCAATCTACATATATGAGACTCCCTATCATGTGTCTCAAAACCGAGTGGTTGTTCCACATATACTTCCTCTTCCACTACACCATTCAAGAAAGCAGTATTGACATCCATTTGGTGTATCTTCCATTTCATCACTACAGCCAAGGCAAGTACTGATCTGATGGAAGTGTATCTGGATACAGGTGCAAAAGTTTCTTCATAGTCTATTCCTTCTTTCTGTGAGAAACCACGAGAAACAAATATTCATTTATAGTTTTCTATGCCACCATCTGCAGCATGCTTGATCTTGTAGATCCATTTGGAATTTACAACTGACTTCCCTTCTGGTCTTGGGACAATATCCCAAACATCATTCTTCATGATCGATTGATACTCTTCAATCATAGCATCCTTCCATTCTTTCCATTCTACTGCTTCTTCATAATTGGAAGGTTCTTTATCGATGAAATCACATAATAATGCTACATACCTGGAGCAGGATCTGGTCCTCTTTCTTTCTCTGTGATTCTCTTCTGGAGCCCCATATCTTTCCACACCTTAGACAGATTCTCGTACCCAAGCAGGTTTCCTCTTATGTAAATTCTTCTCCTGAGGTGGATCTACAGGTTCTTGAGGTTCTTCAAATTCTCGATCTTCTTCTTGAGCTTATTCGTTCATGGTTGTATCATGAATTCTGGGTACTTTCAATTCTTCAGGAACTTCAGCAGGTCTCTTTTTGGATTTGTTGTAAGCTATGTCTTCATTAAATGTCACATCCCTACTGATTTTGATCGTCTTGAATCCTGGGAAGTATATTCTGTAATCCTTCGAGCTTTCAGAGTATCCCACAAATATACCCTTCTTTCCTAAAGGATCTAATTTAGTTCTCTTCTCTTTTGGAATGTGTATGTACACTGGACAGCTAAATATTCTGAGATGGTTGACTTTTGGTTTCTTACCTAAAAAAATTTCTTCAGGTGTCTTATTCTCAAGTACTCTGTGTGGAGTACGGTTCTGTACATACACCGCTGTTCTAGAGACTTTTTCCCATAGATGCATAGGAAGATATTAATCTTGAAGCATTGCTCTTGCAGCTTCCATGATAGTTCTATTCTTCCTTTCTACAATCCCATTCTGTTGTGGATTATATGGAGTGAACACCTCCCTCTTAATCCTTGAGTCTTTGCATAACTCTTTGAATTCATTTGATGTGAATTATCCACCATTGTCTGATCGAAAATTCTTGATTTTCTTTTTAGTGTGGTTCTCGATCAAGGCTTTGAATTCCTTGAACTTACTAAATACTTCATATTTGTTCTTCATGAAGTAAATCCATGTCTTCCTAGAAAATTCATCAATAAAATAAACATAGTATACATACCCGCTTAGTGAACTTGATGACATTGGACCGCATACATCGGAGTGGATGATTTCCAAGATTCCTTTTGCTTTTCTCTAGCTACTTGGAAATGTCTTCTTTGTGTTCTTTCCTTTCGCACATCCGTTGCATACCCCATCATGTTTTGCTTGAATTTCTGGAATACCTTCAACAACTTTTCTTGCAAGTGGTAGTGCTCTGTAATGCACATGTGCAAGCCTTCTATGCCAAAGTTCATTTGGCTCTACTGTGTCATGTACCAAGGCTTGTTCTGGATGGCCCTTCAATTTGTACAATCCTCCTTCTTGTTCCCCAATCACTACTGCATCATAAATAGTCTTTCCCTTTAGCCACATGATGACTTGGCCATCTATAAATGCAACCCTCATTCCTTTTTCATCTAATGCAGATATGGAGAGGAGATTCTTCTTTAGTCCTAGTACAAATAATACTTCTTTCATTATCATTGACTTTCCAGAGTATAGCTTGTAGGAGGATTCCCCACTACCTTTTATTGGATACTGGAAGTCATTTCTGAGCTTCACGTTGTGAGGTGATTCATGTTCTGATAGTTTCACAAAATATTCCTTGAATCCTATCATATGCTTGGAAGCCCCACTGCCTATAAGCCAATCATTGCTTCCGTGAGTCAATGTTTTCCATGAGAGCGAAAATCAAAACATATTCTTCATCACTGGAAGAATCTTCACTTTCATATCTAGTTCTCTTTTTGGAAGGTTCATCATCCTCTACAGCATCATGATGTCTTCTCTTGTTTCCCTTCTTCTTATGGGATTTAACCTTGTTTCTAGGACAGTATTTTGCAAAGTTTCCTCTTTCATCACATGTATAGCATCTTAATTTGGATAAGTCGTTTCTAGTGAAATATCTTTGATGAGAATGCTTACCTCTGGGGTGATGAGAACTTCTTCTGGTTTTCTTGGAGTGTACTGTGAGAGCTTGACCTTCACTTCCCATCTTTTCTTCTTGGGATGCTATTCGAGCTTCTTCTTGAGAGAATTCTTCCCGTAGTCTACTGAACTTGACTAACTTCTTTCTGGCACAGATTCCTTGAATAAAGAAGTCCCATGATCTAGGGAGACTATTCAAGGTGGTCATTACAATATCTGCATTCTCCACTTCTTCATCTACTGCTTCTAGCTGTTCCTTGATATGAGATACCCTTGTAAAGTAAGATTGGACGGTCTCTACATTCTGGATCTTTACATTCTTTAGTTGGTTTCTCATAATCATCTTCCAGTTTATGTTCTTCCCTTCAAACAATTTTGTTAGGGCATCAAACATAGCTTTAGGTGTCTTTAGGGAGTACACCTATGGTATGAGGTGATCCTTAATTGAATCAGCAATAATCCTATTTTCCATAACCATATTCTTCTTTTGTAAGGCCTTAGCCTCATCTCCCTCCGAGAACTAGAACCTCCTCACTGATATAGGAGTCCAACTCATTTTCTTCTGGAACCAGGGAGATCCTATGCTTCTAGGCTCAGAAGTTATCAGCTCCCTCAAGATTTTCATCAAGCTTGGTATGATGAGACGTCTTAACTAAGAACCTCAAATGGAAATACAAAATATTTAGATCTTACCAGGTCAAGATGTCGGATCTGGATTTGGAGCTGAAATTTTGCAGTGCTGGTCCAGGAGCATATTAGGGTTTTGCTTTTCCATAGTTCTGTCCAACCAAATTATTTGATCTTGATCTCTAAACTTCTATTTTTAGGAGGATATCAATCCAGGTCTGGGCTCACTAAAAAATTCCACTTATGTGGAAAGCCCTAATTTCTGGTAGTAGTGTCGGGTCCAAAACTGAAAAACCTCAGAATTGGATTCTGCTTCGACAGAAAGATGCGCCCTAGGGAGGATATTTATTCCAACCTTATTTTGCTAAAAACCTATGGAGAGAGATCCACAAAGTAGGAAGCCCTAGTTCCTACAGCTACACAATGTCTTCTTCTCAAGTTAACTCTGATACCATGTTAGATTTTAACATTAAGCTAGCATTATATTAGGATATTTAACTGAGAGAATAACAAGCACATCAATAAAAAACAAGAGATAATGAACACATATTTTTTTCTCGAGGAAACCATAAATGGAGAAAACCCCGCAACTTCCTCAGGGATAGAATCAACACCAAAAGTAAAACCCCAAAATAGTAAGATGATCTCTCAACAGCAATAACCTCTTTCTTCCTAGCCGTAGTGTCTTCTTCTTCCTCAGCTATGTGCTACAACTGAGTGTGAGTGAGTGTGTGATAAATAAAGAGGCTAGCTCTATATTTATAATAATTCTTGACTTGACTAAACCCTAATAGGGACGACTTATCTAGGAGAATCTAATAACCCTAGTGCCCCGGAGCTGCATGGACTTTAACCCTTGATCAATAGGAGGGTTACCCACAATGACTTGACATGACTTGTTTACATTATAGAACCTCCCGATAGGAAGATTGGGGCATGACATGACTCAAGTACATTACAAATACATCCCGGAATAAACATCAGGTTACAATACATAAGAAATACAAGTGAATACATTCTGAAGTTACAATTACATCAACACTAACTGCAGTGTTAAAGAAATTAGAAGTGATGCGGCCATCAGATATTGTTCTATTCATATGCCTGACTATTATTTCAAAGAAATTGTTTGGCTAGAGAAAACCATTGTGATAAATTTGTTCACAAGCCTTGCGATTTCCATTGAAACAATAGTCAAAACTTAATTACCAAATGAATTTGAAATTACAAGTACTGCATTCTAAGCGCTAAGAATCTAGTGTACATAATAGACCAAAGAAAGTATTTGCCCCCATAAATTGGTTCAACTATACAAAATAGACCAAAGAAAGTATTTTCTCCCATAAATTGGCATAATTATAAGAAACAATATGGCTGGATTGATTAATTTGTAACTTATCATCCTAAATTATTTGTCACCAATAAATATTTAATTCATCTGTGGGAAAGAGTTCATGCTATGACATCCACAACTATTGTTGTTGTAATTGTCCAAAGAGTGATGGAAAATATCATAGTGACCGTGAATATTGCAGAACATTCACACAAACATTGTATCGGATATTGATTAAAGTGGCCAGGCATGGTTTTTATAGAAATGATTGTTTTAGTCATTAACTTCAAAGAACTATTTCTTCCAAAGGAAGAAAAATTTTCAGAAACTGAGAGAGGTTTTTCCTCAGAACAGGATAATCTACAATAAATTTTCTCAGTTTTTACATAGGTATCATGGTTTGGGAGAACCAAAGTCATCATCACACTTCAATTTCGAGATTTTCAAATTCATGTCTAAGTCATCAAATTCAAAAGTATATTTCGAGGTGATGAAGAGGAATCTAGAAAAATGGAGACATGGGTTTTGTTCGGAACATGTTAAATTAAAAAAACCTCTCTCAACATTTACCAAGATGTCACTATTTGATATATGTATGTGGAGATTTGAATTTTATTTTCAATAGTATGCTTCCTGAAAAGAAGGAAAACAGTTGTAACTTTTTCTATTTTGAGATTGTAGTTGGATTTCGAATCTAAGATTGAGTAGATGTAGTTTTACTATATATACAGATGTAATAGAGAGGTTTATGGTTGGATTTTCAAGAGCATAAAGGCTATTTCTTTGTAATTGCTTCAATTATCTGAAAATGAATAAAATTGCAGAGATGGAATGTTGAGAGTTCTCTATGGAAGAGATTCTTGTGCCATCTTTTTCCTCAGTAAGTGATTTTCTTGTTTTACTATTTTTCTAGTTTCCCCACTCCATATTGTATTTTCTTTCATGTTTGAACATCAATCTATGGTCTATAATTCATCTTGCATGCTCTAGGTTCATTGTTCAAGCATTTTCAAAGCAATTTCTTCTAAAGTTTTATAGAATTCACCCTAGCTAGGTGCTTTGTTTGATGGACTATCTTCTTTGTATTCTAATAAACCTGAAGACGCCTCAAGACAGAGGAAATGGTGTCTACCATGCCTTTTTCCATGATCCTTTCAAAACCATATCTCTTGTAACCTAACTCATATCTGATTGTTGACTCTATTTCCCAATGGTATCCTCCATGATTGTCCTACCAAATCCTTTAAAAAAAATGTCCTGTTAGAAACTGGCCTTCTGAATGTTGTGATTGAATATATTAAGTGAGAAGGCTTGTAAATTTCAAGATATCCCACTCTAATTGTATAGTCAGAATACAATCTAAAGTGGTTATGTGGTTGGTTACCTAGGGATCTACCTTTCACAGCCTGGGTACATTCTGACCGATAACCTATTGGAGACATTACTGGGGAACGAGGGTTAAAATATTCCCTAGGTATGAATGACATAGTTTTAGATTTTATTGTTGATGGTGAATAATAGCCATACATCAGCAAGGTTGTGCATCTTTCACCTAGCGACTTGATCTTCAAGAATCCAAATTTCAGTGACTCCACTGGCGGAATGATCCAGAATCAAGTTTTCAAAGAGAACCGACAGATTCTAATTCGGAAATGAGTTCATTGTAAGGACATGTAAATTCATGATGAAGATATAAGGTACTCGATTTTTTATTTTCTCCAAGAAATCTTATCCTTTCTTTCAATTTTTTTCATGTCCTTTCCTAATCTTGTCAAAAGAATTTTTCATTGCCTATTACATTCAAAATAAAACCATGGATTTACTCCTGTATATCCTTCTTTACAAACTAAGAATGTGTCTTCATCTTATGCACATGATTTTGATCAAGACCTTTTATTTGAACCACATGACATCAAGGATCAGCCTTATGAACCTTGTGATACTAGAGTTGATAATACATCCTTTCCACATAGCTTTGTTTCTTCCAATATCCAAAACCGATATAGACCACTTCACCTACCTCATATCCTTCATGATTTTCCTACAAAACATTACAAATACCTTCCTAAGTTTGATGGATAATCCAAGAATCTTACCACTAAGAAATATCGTCAAGCCTTTGAGCATTTTCTTGACCTTTTTTAAATAGAGCATGATGATGTTTGTATGAGGGCCTTTTCCCAATATTTGCAAGGAGATGTTAAGGAATGGTTTAAGCATTTGTATCCTAAATCCATCAATACATGGGAAGAGTTTTCTGATATATTTTTGGTTTTTTGGGGTAAGAGGAGGTCAATGGACCAAGTTATTTCAGAATTTTATTCCATGAAGAAACAAGAGGGTGAAACCATGCCAAGTTTTAACAGGAGGTTTGCAAGATTTTATTATAGTATGCCAAAAGAAATTCAACCTCTTGAAGATGTTGCTAAACTGTACTATGCATCAACATTTACTCCTGAATTGTCATTTCTTCTTTTGGAGAGAAAATCAATCGCTTTGCAACATATGTTTATTGATTCATTGGAGGTTGAAGACAATCATAGAATGTCCAGAAACAATTCAGAACAAGACAGTGGTGATGAAATGGAAAATAAATTAGAGTTGGTTGAGAAACATGAACAAAAAGAAACATTTTCTTTGCAGTTCAAACCTTCTTTTAGTGAAAAAAAAATTATCAGCCCAGTGATGTAAAAGAAAATGGTTATACTAATTTGTTTTCTGAAGATTTCAATCACCATGTTGAAAATTCTGTTATGGATAGTTTTAAAGAAGTTTTTATCCCACCTATATATGATGAGTATGAGGATGACTACTTGGATATTGTGCCTAAAAAACAACGGAAGATTTTGGAAGTTCAGGGCCAGTTAATGAAGAAAATTTGATTGCAATCCATGATCAGAAATCTGAAAACAGGGTGGATAGTGATCATGTTGAGGATAACTATTTTCCATTGTGTTTTTCTTTGTTTGAATTACTAAAAAAGAGTCTAAAGTCACTTATCAAAATCATAAATTTGAGGTAATGGAGAATTTCATAAAAAATTTAGAAATGGATGATAAGAAGGGGGGGCAATCATGCAATCAATCTTAGCATGTGAAACAACCAGCAGTTTATGATGAAGAATTGAATCACAAAGAAGGAGATGAGGATTCTAAATGGGGTGTTTCTTTATGTTTTTCAAATTCAAAATTATTTTTCTTGATTCTATTGAATAACACAATGATATTTCTTTTGAAAAACTTGGAAAAAATCAAGTTTTAAATTCAGAAATTTTAAATGAAGTAGTGGATGTCTCCGTTGAAAATTGTCATGAGTATTCCTTGCATGGTTGTTTTGAATATTAGTTTGACAGTGTGTTAGAGAAGTTACAGTTGGAGCAGCGTTGTCATGGCAAACAAATGACATGAATTTTTAAAGGTTGTCATGTTTTCTATGATTTGGTGCTTGAATATATGGAACACATTTGCACTGGGAATGGTTGGTTGTGTGTTTACAATAAATGTCAAGCCATTCATCATAGATTTTTTTCGTTATTTTTTTATATTCCAATTTTAATTAAGCATGATGAAGAAGTCTGTTTATTGGATCAATTGCTTGGTTGGCTTCATTGGAAGTTAGTCTTTACTTGACTGGGAATTTGTGCTCAGTAAAGTAGTGTAGGTAGATGTGAATAATCCCGACACGACGACCATTTATTTTACAAGTTTTTTAGTTTGTTTTCAGTTTCAGTTTCAGTTACAAGTTTAGGTTTGCATTTTACAGTTGGTTTTAGTCTTCAAAGGATGGATGGGTGACAGGTTACAAGTTACAAAGTGGGATTTGCTTGCAGAATGGTTTCAGATGATGGTTATAGGTCAGAATAGGTTTAGGATTCCAGAGAAATATTGGGAGCATCCCAATGGATCGGGACTTGGTCTATATGGTTCTTTTCTACATCGCAGGAAGGATAGCATCCCCAATTGGAGCTAGTTGGTAGGACTAGTTATTTTTTCATGAGTTAGATTAATCCTCATATAAATTCCAAAATTAATTTTTGATTTGGAAGTTGCAAGGTTTTGCGCAGTTGGATAAATCATTAAAATTTCCCATATTTGCAAGAAGAATGGATTCTAAAGGTGTCTTGAGAAAAAATTGGGAAATTATGTTTACAATTGGGAAGAAATTAATCCATTTTGGATAAAAATATGGCTTTTTGTTTTTAATCCATTTTGAATAAAAATATGACTTTGTGCTTTTGGGATGAAAGCATATTTTTATTAGAAAATAAAATCAAAAGTTTATAAAAGTTTCTTTGGCAGAAGGTGCTCAAAACCAAGAGCTAATGGTCAATGTGAGCCACATACATAACACATCAACAACTACCAAGCAAATCCCAGCAACAAAGCCCAAGCGTCAAGCTCACAAGATGTATCATGGTTCCTTTGTTCCTTGGTATACATTGAAACAATTGGCATTTATAAACAATTCAAAGGTAATCTCTCCCTTGCATGTGGGATAAAGAGAAAGTTAAACCATGACACCAACAGCTGCAACACAATGAGAAAATTGGATTCTGAAGGTTCTGCTTGGCGATTTCATTTTGGTGCACCAATACCCTAAATTAAGTAAAGTATGGCAAGCGATTTGAACATCGACATGGAGTATTTTTCTCATTTGCTAAGTTGTTCCTAATTTCTAGTCTTGATCATTTAACGTCAGACTTCATAATATCCAAGGAAAACAATTAATGGCAAATGGCGCAGGTAGGTTGATGGGTATCTGGTACATGTGTTTTCACCCAATATCTACCAAAGTGCTTTAGAGTCCCTTTAGAATCCATGCATTAAGCATGATGTGGAATTAGAGCAAACAATAATGGAAGGTTCCTATAAATGTGTTCTCATTGCTCGACAGGAAATTCCGAATGAAATTGATGTTTATTTCATGGATCTTCTTGCAAAAAATGTCAGATATGAAATTGTAGGGTGTAGCAAAAAGGCATGTGACTTTTTATCACTACAGGATTCCAAGCAAATATTGGTGTTCTCCTCTAATTAGGAATTAGAGGAATATGTCACCGAGGAGCATCCTGAGTGGGATATAAGAAATGGCTGTGTATTCCCAAAATGTGAAAGAGCCCACTCCAAATAAATAAATCCCTTGCTTGCAACTCATTAATCAAACACTGGGGTATGTAAGGGAACCGGATCCCATTGTGTAGAGATGGAGTGGTTCTTACCTTGGCTTCAATATTTCTCCTTGAGAATTTTTTATCTGAACTAGTGATTGGGATAGAAATGAAGTTTTGATTTTAAGAATGAAAGTGAACTGAATGTCGGGTTATCTAGGACAATTGAAATCTTGAAGCATTTGTTTCTTGGTGTAGATGGTTGGATTACGGACTTTTGAAGGCTTATTTAGATGAAGTATAATATTGCAATTGTGGTTTCCATGGGAATTTTATAGATGCTGCAAATACTATCAACATGTTAAACATGTAAATGAATTAATGGTTCTGATCAAAACTCAATAGAATCCAACGACCAAACATATTTTTGGTGCCACAACTTGCACGAGAAAACAAATTTTCAAGACCTATAAAATTTAGATGCCATGATGAATTGCAAACCATGTGTTCAAGCAACATTGTTTGACCAAATAGAACAACCGCCCAAAAAAATTACACAGATTGAAAGTGTTGGTGGTTTACTTTTTCATAATTCAGCGAAATTTTATATGGTGGGCAAGTCAAAACACATGTTTATATCATGTTATTTGGAAAATAAGATCAACAGTCTTTTCAAATTTCATTGGGTGAATGTTAGGTGAGTTTATTGATTGTCGTGTAGCTGAAAATGAAAGTGCAATTCATGTGAGCTGCGATTGGGAATCCTTGGAGATCATTTTAGAAAAGAGAGTGAGTCATGTTCATATTATGACTCTGTTGTAAAAGGTGTTGCAACCATTGAAAATGTAGCACTTGTAAATGATGAAGGAATTGGAATGGTTGGCATTTCCAGTACAACAAATGCATTTTTTGGTCCACTCAAAGATGTTGGTGCAAACATTATTATGATATCGCGGGAAAGTAGTGAGCACTCTATGTGCTTTGGAGTGCCGAAAAAGGAATTGGGTGCTATTGTAGAGGCCTTAAATAAGAGATTTTAATAAGCTCTGGATGCTAGGCGTCTTTCATAGGTGGAGGTTGTTTCTGATTTCAGCATTTTGGCAACTATTGGATAACGCATGGAAAGTACACATAGATTTGTTCTACTTTATTTAATGCGCTAGAAAATGACAATATAAACATTCTAGTTATTTCTCAGGGTTGCTCTAAGCAGAATATTACAGTGGTGGTGAAACGAGAGACTCCATAAGGGCCTCGAGAGTTGTGCATTCAATATTCTAACTGTAGCATTAAAGAAATTAGAAGTGATGCAGCCATTAGAGATTGTACCATTCATATGCCTCAGTATTGTTTCAAAGAAATTGCTTAGATGAGAGAAAACCATTGTGATAAATTTGTTCACAAACCTTGTGATTTCCATTCAAACAACAGTCAAATCTTAATTACCAAATGAATTTTAAATTAAAAGTACTGCATTCTAAGCACTAAGAAGCTAGTGTACATATCAGAATTGGTTGAACTCTACCAAATAGTATGGAGAAAGTATTTTCCCCCATAAATTGGCATAGTTATAAGAAACAATATGGTTGGATTGATTAATTTGTAACTTATCATCCTGAATTGTTTGTCACTAAGAAAGATTTAATTCATCTATGGAAAAGAGATCATGCTATGATATCTACAACTACTACTATGGTAATTGGCCAAAGAGTGATGGAAAATATCATAGTGACCATGACTATTGCATAAAATTCACACAAACAGAGTATTAGATATTGATTAAAGTAGTCAGGAATGTTTTGTATAGAAATGATTGTTTTAGTCATTAATGTTGAAGAGCTGTTTTCGCCAAATGAAGATGAATTTTCAAAAACCGAGAGAGGATTTTCCTCAAAATAGGATAGTCTATAATAAAATATATCCGATTTTACATAGACCCTCATGGTTTGAGAGAACTAAATTCATCTTCACACTGCAATTTTCCATATTTTCAGATTCATGTCTGAGTCATCAAATGCAAAAACAAATTCCAAGGAGCTGGAGGGGAATCTAGAAAAATGCAGACATGGGTTTTGTTGGGAACATGTTCAATTAAAAAAAATCCTCTCAAAATGTACACATAGGTCACCATTTGAGATATCCATTTGGGGATTTGAATCCTATTGTTCAACAGTTCGCTTCCTGAAAAGAAGGAAATCAATTGTAACTGTTTCTATTTTGAGAATGTAGTTGGATTTTGAATTTAAGATTGAGTAGATGTAGTTTTAATATATATTCATAGGTAATAGATAGGTTTAGGGTTGTATTTTCAAGAGAAGAGAGACTCTTTCATTGTAATGGATTCAATTTTCTAAAAAAGAATAAAATTGCAGAGATAGAATGTTGAGAGTTTTCTACGGAAGACTATTCTTGTGCCATCTTTTTCTTCGGTAAGTGATCTTCTTGTGTGAGTGTTTTTCTAGCTTCCCCACTCCATTTTGTATTTCCTTTCATGTTTGAACAACAGTTAATGGGATAGAATTCATATTGCATGCTCTGGGTTCATTGTTCAAGCATTTTCAAAACAATTTCTTCTAAAGTTTTACATAATTCACCCTAGCTAGGTGCTCTATTTGATGGAATCTCTTCTTTGTCTTCCAATCAACCTAGAAATTCCTAAATAGTGAGGAAATGGTGTCTACCCTTCCTTTGTTCATGATCCTTTCAAACCTATCTCTTGCAACCTAACTTGGATCTGATTGTTGACTCCATTACCCAATGGTATCCTCCATGATTTATCCTACCAAATCTTTAAAAACAAACTTGTCCTATCATAAATTGACCTTATGAATGTTGTGATTGAATATCTTGAGCAAGAAGGATTGTAAATATCAAGAGATCCCTCTCTGATTGTATAGGTTAGAATAGAGTATAAATTGGTTCTGTGGTTACCTCGAGATCTACCTTTCATAGCCTGGGTACATTCTTAGTGATAACACATGGGAGGTGGGGCTAGCTGATAGGAGGAGGTTGTTCCAAAGGGGAAGCCATGGTATCACAGTGATAAGCCTCCTCCCAAAGCTAACAGGCTCTAGCCAAGTGAGAGAAATGGTTTATGTAGTGTCCATAAACGTTGTGGAAGGAACATAGATGGTTAGTTCACAACTATAGATTTTTTCTCTATTGTGGCGGTTGGTTAGGGGCTTGATTTATTGGGTGGGCCCCATTATTTACCAGAGGGTTAGGAGGAGGTAATTCCCTACCCTGTCATTTCTTATTCCTGTGGTTATGCCCTCATCTTCAATTCTTTTGGGGACAAGTTGGTTTGGTGGTTGATTTTGCAAAGCATACACCTATAAATGTGATACAGAGGGGGCCGTCACAACCAGAGCTAGTAGTGGGTTGGAAAAGGATTGTAAGATTTAGTTTTCGAAGGGGGGGGTTTATCCTTGAGGGGGATTCCTATACGTAGGTGTTGGGTAGGTAGAGCCATGGACTTGAGGGATCAATTCTCATTAGTTTCAAAGTGAAATATGATTTTGGACAATTCCTTAAACATCGTGGGTGGAAAGTATTGCCATATCTCTAAGACAATGATCATTAAGGATGAGAGTCACTTTCTCTTAGAATACCCTCTGTACTCCCACATTAGATCGCAGTTTCATAATCTTCAATACAATACAAAGCTTCCTAACCTTCTTACATGTCAAAACTATGGTGACCTAAGAAATCTTCTTTATAAGTTTTTTTAACATAAAAATAAAATTTTATACCAATTCAAGTATTCCTATTAAGACCTCATAGAGCAAAGTTGTTCTAGAAATTAACTTTTTTTAACAAGAACCCAGAAGATATTATATTGTATAAAAAGGTTGCAAGCAGCCAAGATTAAAAAAAGAGCAAAAAAACTTGATATTCAAACTGTTTGTGACCCAAAGGCCTAAACTATTTGTGTTGCAAGCTATTAAAAAAGCCTTACTGTTGTTCAAAAAATATTTCTGAAACCCTTTGAAGGGTAGATACAGACATAGATGCCTAAAATTAAAAGACAGAAAAACATAAAATACCATAGAGCTTTGGCTACTGCTGCTGCTTATCCCCTGTAGCTTTTACCGGTTGAGCAACTGAAGTCTCCTCCATTGGATGATCCCTTGCAGGAGAGGTTTGATAGCGGTTGCACCGGTTCATGTTGACTAATTTGTGCAAAGCTTCCTTCATGTATCCTATGGTCCCCATAAGCTCATATAAATATATGTGGTTATCTTCAATTCTAGTGTCATGGTTTCCCATTTTCCTAGCCATCTACTTAACTTATGTTGTTGTTGAGCTCCCTTCATTAGCCGCTTTGTTCACAACGTCATAGAGCCAACTGAGGTGTTGTTTGATATCCTTTAAAGAACCCTCAAGGTCGCTCAACGTTACTTCCTTGTCATTGCATTCTATGTCTGTAAGAGGGGAAAATCCTGCGTGCTCAGAGAATAATGGATGCGTCACCGAAGAGTTTTGCTGCTTTTCCTTATCCTCAATGTTGAGGTCACCGAAAGCTTGGGGAAGCAAGAAGACTGCAAAAGGAGAGATGCTAGCTGTGTTGTATCCACTATGGCTTGAAAATAGAGCTGAGTTAACCTCTTCCATGGCTCGTGCCAAGTTTCTAATCCACCTGAAGGAGCCAAGATTGGCATTAAAACCCTTCACATGGGTTGTGACGCCAATTCTGAAAGGGCTCTAGCTGGTCGTAGAAAACCATGCGTGCTGCCAGATGTCTATTGACTGTCGGTTGAAGTGTATTCACTAAGGAGGGGATGTTTTCATCCAAGTGTATTGGCTTATGAAGGATAGGGTAGGAGTGGGTATGCCACCCTTGGGCCCCTTTTGAAACCACCAAGTCATGTTTATGATCTTAGGGGACATAGCTTGAAATATTTGGACTGCCATTCACCCTAAAAATTCTGACTTTTAGCTTAGCCCCTTGATTTACTAAAATGTATGCTTTTGAATTATTGCCTCTGAGTATATAAAAGAAGGAGGTTTGACTGTTTGCAGAGGTTTGTCATATTTGATCATAAATCCTTTGAATTTTGATTGCTCATTTATTGTATCCATAGACCATTTTGTTGATGACTTGCCTAGAGTCTCCCATGACTATGAATTTGACGATCTTGTTTTGTT
The DNA here is from genome assembly GCA_001517045.1 of Pseudotsuga menziesii. Taxonomy (NCBI): domain Eukaryota; kingdom Viridiplantae; phylum Streptophyta; class Pinopsida; order Pinales; family Pinaceae; genus Pseudotsuga; species Pseudotsuga menziesii. The sequence goes on from LPNX010299088.1 coordinate 342,379, forward strand.
TAACTTGTTCCATCCCAAAGAGAAGTGCAAGCCATTCCGCTTCATTGTTGGTTTTTCATCCAAGGCCCCATGCATAAGTCGTTAATTTTTTTCCTCCAGGATCAAAGATAATCCCACCCACACCTGCCTCCCCGGTGTTCTAGAAATTAACTAAATCATCATTATCATCATCAATTTTAGATTTTTTTAATTTATTTTTAAATATTATTTTAATTTATAAAAAATTAAATATTTATAAACTTTTACACATTTATGGAATCAAATATGAAAACAAAATGGTTGGAACTTACCATATTGTAATTGAAAACAAAATAGTTGGAACATACCATATTGTTTCCACAATGAAGGTGATTGAGTAGAAAATGAGACTATTTGTGTGGGCTAAGGTCAAATTGTGACCGATAAAGCACTTCAAGAATTAAAAATCGCATTTCACCAAACATAATCGTTTCGTTGGTTTTTCATAGATATGTATTTATGACCTCCATAACTCTTGGATTGGATCAGGGTTGTTGTTAAGAAAAAAAGGGGCATCTCCATTTGTTGGAAATAAGTCCTCTAGTCTTTCGATCTTATTGGACAGACTCTTGTTTAGAAGGTTGGGACTGGAGCAGAGGTGCCTATTGGCATGGACCCTTGGATTGGTTGCAAGTGGAGACACTGCTTACCTGCTTCTATGATTGATAAATTACATTCTGCTGGTTTTTCTGTTTTGAAAGATATTGCATGTCCTGGTGAATCTATTCTCAGAAACAAGGATGGGTGAATGCTAACTTTCTGGGTTTTGTGGACTAGGAAATCATTTTCTGGAATACTTATTTAGCTTTGTTAAAATCTAGTCATGTTAGAATTACTAATGATGATGATATGCTAGTTTGGAGTCTATCTAAAACAGGTAAGTACACACCCAAAGATAGTTATTTACATCTTATTTAGGATAGGAATGAGATGGAAATTTCTTGGTGGTGGAATTGGATTTGGAAGCTTAAATGTCCTCTAAAATTAAAAAAATCTATTGTTGGTTTTTATTTTTAGGGAAAGCTCTTACCTTGAATATTTTGTGTAGAAAAGGTAGAGAAGGACTAGGCAAATGCTATCTATGCAAACTGGAAAATGAAACTAATTTGCATATTGGGGTTGAATGTTCTTTTACCAGGAGGGTTTGGTTAGAGATTGAGTCCAAGTTAAGGATGATTAAATTCTGGCATGGTAATTCAGTTCTAGATTGTGTGAAGAATTGGTGCTTAAATGCTGAGGTCAGGTATAGATCTTTACCTGTCATTGTTTCTTGGTATATATGGAAGGCTAGGAATCTATGATGTTTTGAAGACATTTAGCCGAAGTCTTATATGGTTTCTTCTTTATGTTTGGGTCTACTGAATTCTTATCAAATGGATATTAGAGCTTTGAATTTTAGATTGGTTGTTGAGGAAAACATTGACAAAGCATTCTCATGGGGGTATTTTGATGGTTCGGCAGCTGGTGTGCCACAGATTTGTGGGGCTGGTGGTTTACTCTATATTTTTTATGTGCACTTTTTTACCTTTTCAGCTAGTTTGGATTTGGGTACCAATAACTTTGCAGAGTTAATGGCACTAAAGCTTCATATTACTTTGGATTTAAAACATGGGATTCATACTTTGCAGATCTTTGGGGATTCTTAGTTGGTGATCAACTGGGTCATTGGCAAGTTTAGAATTAATGATATTTAACTTACTCAGGTTTTGCATGAGGTTATTAGAATCATTGATTTTCTTGAAAAAGTGGATTTCAAACACATTTATCATGAAAGGAATACTAAAGCAGATGCTTTAGCTAAAGAAGGTGCAAATGTTTTGGAAGGGCATTGGATTGTTCATGAGTTTCAAGAATTTGAAACCTATGCATCTTTTCAGGTTTTCTAGAAGCTGTAGAGTTTTTGGGGGCAAGGGACATGGGTTTTTGAAGACTTATGGTTATTGTGCTAAATTTTTGTTTTCAGGTACTTTGATTTCTTGTGTTTTTTGTTGATCTGCTACATACAAGAGGCAGATTGATGGGAAAGATATATCTTATATATAATTTGATGGTGAAGATAGATTTAGATTATATATATATTATACAGTCTTGGATGAAATGATATTTTTAGTATTATATGTGGGGTTTTTTTCTTTATGATTTGTGCAGATCTGGATGATGAAGATTCAAGTATTATCAGATATCTCATACAATATGCAATTTTTATGAAGTTTTTCTACAGTGAGCTACATGATTTGATTTTTGTTTATTTCTGGATGAATATGAGTTGATTTTAAATCAATTCTGATCTCTTGTAATAGCATTTTTTGTGTTGATAAATTGAGCAAATAGACACTTATCATTTTTGTTAAATATGATAGTGGATCATTTGATAAATGAAATTTTGTCTATAAATAAAATTATGATCTTTTTCTATGGAAAAAAAAACTCTTAGAAATAAAAATAAATGATTTGCCTAAATCGCATTTCACCAAACATAATCGTTTAGTTGGTTTTTCATAGATATGTATTTATGACCTCCTTAACTTTTTGAAATAAGAATAAATGATTTGCACTTTAGGGTTTATTCTGTTGATGTAATTGTAACTTCCGAATGTATTTCACTTGTATTTCTTATCTATTGTAACCCAATGTTTATTCTGGGATATTATCATGTTATGTCATGCCCTGATGTTCCGATCGGGAGAATCAATAATGTAAACAAGTCATGTCAAGTCATTTTGGGTAACCCTCGTATTGTCTAAGGGTTAAAGTCCTCGCAGTTTCGAGGCACTAGGGTTATTAGACTCTCCTAGTAGAGGTCATCCCTAGTAGGGTTTTAGTCATGCTGGGATTAGTATAAATAGAGAGCTGGACTCTCTATTTAACACACAACAAAAACACACTCAAGTGTAGTGCATAGTTGAGGAAGAAGAAGACACTGGGACTAGACAAGAAGAAGGTTACTGCTGTCGGGAGAGCATCTTACTGTTTTGTGGTTTTACCTTTTGTGTTGATTCTATCTCTGAGGAAGTTATAGGGTTTTCTCCATTTATGGTTTCCCTAAGGAAAAACATTGTGTTCATTGTCTCTTGTGTTTGATTGTTGTACTTGTTTTTCTCTCAGTTAAAGATCCTAATATAATGCTAGCTTGAATGTTGAAAAACTAACATGGTATCAGAGCTAACCTGAGAAGAAGACACTGTGCAGCTGCAGGAACTAGGGCTTCCTACTTTCAGGATCTCTCCCCACATATTTTCAGCAAAAGTAAGGTGGAATAAATCTCCTCCTTAGGGTGCATCTTTCTGTCAAAGCATAATACAATTTTGAGGTTTTTTAGTTTTGGACCCGACACTCTTATTGAAAATTAGGGATTTTCACAGAAGAGGGATTTTTCAGTGAGCCCAGGCCTGGATTTATCTCCTCCCCAAACTCAAAGTTAGGAATAAATTTCAAGGCATTTGGTTGGACGGAACTCCAGAAAAGAAAAACCCTAATTTGCTCCTGAACCAGCTCTGCAGGATTTCAGCTCAAAATTAAGATCTGACATCTTGACCTGGTAAGATATAAAATATTTTGTATTTCCATTTTATTTTCTCAGTTAATATGTCTCATCATACCAAGATTGATGAAAATCTTGAGGGAGCTGATAACTTCCGAGCTTGGAAGTATAGGATCTCCTTAGTCCTGGAAGAGAATGAGTTAGACTCCTACATCCATGAGGAGGTTTCAGTTCGAGAGGGAGATGAGGCTAAGGCCTTACATAAGAAGAAGTTGGTTATGGCAAAGAGAATCATTGTTGATTCTATCAAGGATCATCTCATACCACAGGTGTCCTCCCTAAAGACACCTAAAGCTATGTTTGATGCCCTAACCAAATTGTTTGAAGGGAAGAACATAAGCCGAAAGATGACTCTGAGAAACCAACTGAAGAATGTGAAGATTCAGAATGTAGAAACAATCCAGTCTTACTTCACAAGAGTTTCTCAGATAAAGGAACAATTAGAAGCAGTTGATGAAGAGGTGGAAAATGTAGAGGTCGTGATGACTACCTTGAATGGCCTCCCTAGGTCATGGGATTCTTTCATCCAAGGAATCTGTGCTAGAAAGAAGTTAGTCAAGTTCAGCAGACATTAGAGGAAATTTGGGGTCTAAAATGGGCCTTATAAGAAAACGTGCCAAAATAAGTTTTTGTGAGTTGGAATTCAAGAACCAATAGAATTTCAATAAAATAAGTCAACCATAATGGTTGAATTGACATATTTGTCATTAAAAAAAAACTACTTTTTTTGTTCGTATTTTCGACATATTTCATTGTGTTTTTACTCAAATTTCGATCGGGAGAGCTCGTTGGATGTGGAATTTGATTCTGCATCCAATGAGTACCCACACTGCATACTTTTGACAGATCTCGCTACCCCAAAAAAGAAATACCTGAAAAAATGTGATGATGATGTCATCATCACATTTTTCAGGTATTTCTTGTTTTTGGGGTAGCGAGGTCCATCAAAAGTATGTAGTATGGGTACTCATTGGATGCGGAATAAAATTCCACATCCAACAAGCTCTCCCAATCGAAATTTTAGTAAAAACACAGGGAGATATGTCGAAAATACGAACACAAAAAGTAGTTTTTTTCTTTCTTCCTCCAAAATTAATCAATATTATTTTATTATTTTAACTATTATTTTATTATTTTCCTTAGGAGGCCCATTTTAGACCCCAAAATTCCTCTAATTCTATGGGAATAGTGTTCTCAAGAAGAAGCTCAGATAGCATCTCGAGAAGAAAAGATGGGAAGTGAAGATCAAGCTCTCACGGTACACTCCAAGTCAACCAAAAGAAGATCTCATCACCATAGAGGTAAGTACTATCACAAAAAGGATTTATCTAGAGTCATATGTTATACATGTGATGAAGCAGGACATTATGCAAAGAATTGTCCTAAGAAACCAAAGCTAACAAAGAAGAGCAACAAAAGAAGACATCATGCTCATGTTGTAGAGGATGATGATCCATCCAAGAAGAGAACCAGATATGAAAGTGAAGATTCTTCAAGCGATGATGATTATGTTTTGATCTCCTCTCTCACAGGAAACATGACTCAGGGAAGAAATGATTGGCTCATAGATAGTGGGGCTTCCAAACATATGACAGGATTCAAGGAATCCTTTGTAAGACTGTCAGAACATTAATCACCTCACAAGGTGAAGCTAGGAGATGACTACCAATATCCAATAAAAGGTAGTGGGGAATATTCCTATAAACTAGACTCTGGAAAGTATCTAATAAAGAAGAAATTATTATTTGTGCCAGGACTCAAGAATAACCTCCTCTCCATATCGGCATTAGATGCAAAAGGAATGTGGGTTGCATTCATAGATGGTCAAGTCATCATGTGGCCAAAAGGAAAGACTATTGAAGATGCAATAGTGATTAGTAAACAAGAAGGAGGTTTGTACAAATTAAAGGGTAATCCAGAACAAGCCTTGGTCCATGACACAACAGAGCCAAGTGAACTTTGGCATAGAAGGCTTGCACATGTGCGATATAGAGCACTACCTATTGCAAGCAAGTTGTTGAAGGTCTTCCAGAAATCCAAGAAAAACATGATGGGGTTTGTAAAGGATGTACGAAAGGAAAGAATACAAAGAAGACATTTCCAAGCAGCGAAAGAAAAGAAAAAGGGATCTTGGAAATCATCCACTCTGATGTATGCATTCCTATGTCATCAAACTCACTACGCGGGTATGCATATTATGTTTCCTTTATTGATGATTTTTCTAGGAATACATGGGTTTACTTCATGAAGAACAAAGACAAAGTATTTGGTAAGTTCAAGGAATTCAAAGCCTTGATCAAGAATCACACTGAAAAGAAGATCAAGAATTTTTTATCAGATAATGGCGAAGAATTCACTTCAAATGAATTCAAAGAGCTATGCAAAGAATCAGGGATTAAGAGGGAGTTGTTCACTCCTTATAATCCACAATAGAATGGGATTGCGGAAAGGAAGAATAGAACTATCATGGAAGCTACAAGAGCAATGCTTCATGATCCAGACCTTCCTATGCATATTTGGGAAGAATCTTCCCGAACAACGGTGTATGTATAGAACCGTACTCCACATAGAGTACTCAAGAACAAGAATCTTGAAGAAGTCTTCTCTAGAAAGAAACTAGAAGTCAGCCGTCTCAGAATATTCAGTTGTCCAGTGTACATACACATTCCAAAAGAGAAAAGGACTAAATTAGACCCTTCAAGAAAGAAGGGTATATTTGTGGGATACTCTGAAAGCTCGAAGGCTTACATAATATACTTCCCAGGATTCAAGAAGATTGACATCAACAGGGATGTGACATTTGATGAAGATACAGCTTACAACAAATCCAAAAAGAAACCTGCTGAAGAATCCAAAGAAGCAGAAGCACCCAGAGTTCATGATACAACCATGAATGAAGAAGATCGAGAATTTGAAGAACCACAAAGACCTGTAGATCCACCTCTGGAGAAGAATCCTCATAAGAGGAAACCTACTTGGGTATGAGAACTTATCCAAGGTGTGGAAAGATATGGGGCTCCAGAAGAGAATCACAAAGAAAGAAAGAGGACCAGATCCTGCTCCGGGTATGTAGCTTTACTATGTGATTTCATTGATAAAGAACCTTCCAGTTATGAAGAAGTGGCAGAATGAAAAGAATGGAAGGATGCTATGATCGAAGAATACCAATCGATCATGAAGAATGATGTTTGGGATGTTGTCCCAAGACCAGAAGGGAAGTTAGTTGTAACTTCCAAATGGATCTACAAAATCAAGCATGCTGCAGATGGTAGCATTGAAAAATATAAGGCAAGATTTGTGGCTCGGGGTTTCTCTCAGAAAGAAGGAATAGATTATGAAGAAGCCTTTGCACATGCAGCCAGATACACTTCCATCAAATCAGTACTTGCTCTGGCTGCAGTGATGAAATGGAAGATACACCAGATGGATGTCAAGACTGCTTTCTTGAATGGTGTAGTGGAAGAGGAAGTGTATGTGGAACAACCACTCGGTTTTGAGACACATGACAGGGAGTTTCATGTGTGCATATTGAAGAAAGCCCTATATAGTTTGAAATAGGCACCGAGGACATGGTACGACAGAATTGAAAGATTTCTATCCAGTTTGGACTTTACCAAGAGTAAAGTAGATTCCAACATGTACTACAAGGTTGAAAATGGCAATCCAATGATACTTCTACTATATGTAGATGATCTATTTGTGATAGGTATGGATGGGTTGATTGCTGATACAAAGAGAAAGCTTAATGCCAATTTCGAGATGAAGGACTTGGGTATGATGCATTATTTTCTAGGTATGGAGGTGTGGTAGAGTGCAGATGGAATCTTCCTTGGACAAGGGAAGTATGCAGTAGAGATCCTAAAGAGGCTTGGGATAATGGAATGCAAGGCTATGGCCACACCTATGGCATCGAACCTGAAGCTATTGAGTGGTGCTTCATCAGAGTCGGTTGATGATACTATGTATCGTCAGATGATTGGGTCCTTGATGTACCTGACAAACACGAGACCAAACATTTGCTTTGCTATGAACACCTTGAGCCAGTTCTTGACAGATCCGATAAATGTTCACTTGATTGTTGCAAAGCATATTCTGAGGTACCTGAAGGGTACAGTTGATTATGGGCTCAAGTACGATGCGAATCAAAAGATTAACCTGGAGGGTTATGTTGATTTAGATTGGGCAGGCATTGCCATCGATAGGAAGAGCACTTCAGGGTGTTGCTTCAGTATGGGATCAGGTGTGATCTCTTCGTTTAGCATGAAGAAATCCTGTGTGGCATTGAGTATAGCTGAATCAGAGTATGTCACAGCTTGTTTAGCTAGTTGTGAGGTAGTATGGTTGAGGAAGCTACTGTCTGATTTATTTGATCTCTAGTTGGATGCTACTTGTATACATTGTGACAACCATAGTTTCTAAATTTGTCAGAGAATCCAGTGTTTCACGACAAGTCGAAGCATATCGAGATCAAGTATCACTATATCAGGGATATGGTGCAAAGGGGAGCAATGAAGCTCCAGTATGTTGCGACATAGGAACAAATAGCTGATGTGTTGACGAAGCCATTAGCTAGGGTGAAGTTTAAGTACTTTAGGGAGAAGCTCAGTGTTCTCCAGATAGAAGTTTCCTCCAAGGGAAAGTGATGAGTCCCATAGTAATTTTGATGAGCGGGTCAGATGTAAGGGCTGAGCCATTCTATCATGGTGAGAGGATTGGTTCCTTCCATGTCAGATATGAGTGCTGAGATCCATATCCATTCTAACGAGAAGGTCAAATGTAAGGGCTGAGCCATTATGTCATGGCTAAAGGATTAAGTTCCTCCCATGTCAGATGTAAGGGCTACCGCCATTCTGACGAGTAGGTCAGATGTAAGGGCTGTGCCATTCTATCATGGCTAAAGGATTAAGTTCCTCCCATGTCAGATGTGAGTGCTGGCCATTCTGACGAGTAGGTCAGATGTAAGGGCTACCGCCATTCTGACGAGTAGGTCAGATGTAAGGGCTGTTCCATTATTTCATGGCTAAAGGATTAAGTTCCTCCCATGTCAGATGTGAGTGCTGGCCATTCTGACGAGTAGGTCATATGTAAGGGCTACCACCATTTTGACGAGTAGGTCATATGCAAGGGCTATGCCATTCTATCATGGCTAAAGGATTAAGTTCCTCCCATGTAAGATGTGAGTACTGGCCATTCTGACGAGTAGGTCAGATGTAAGGGCTACAGCCATTTTGGCGAGTAGGTCATATGTAAGGGCTATGCCATTCTATCATGGCTAAAGGATTAAGTTCCTCCCATGTCAGATGTGAGTGCTGTCCATTCTGACGAGTAGGTCAGATGTAAGGCTACCGCCATTTTGATGAATAGGTCAGATGTAAGGGCTACCAAAGACCTACGAGGAGGTAGGCATACACCCAGCATGAAAGAAGGCTAGCTCTGTAGAACTGCCTATGACGAGAAGAATCATGAGATAGCACATATGATGATGACCAGAGGAGATCCAGATCAAGCTATGATCCAGATCTAGTTATGATGACTCCGAGAGATCCAGATCAAGTGATGATAAAGATCCAATCCAGTGATGATCCAAATCGAGTGATGATCAAGATCCAGTCCAGTGATGATCCAGATCGAGTGATGATCTAAATCTAGTGATGATGATCCAGATCCAGTCCAGTGATGATGATCTAGATCAAGTGATGATCCAGATCCAGCAATGATGATCCATATCAAGTGATGATCTAGATCCAGTGATGATGTCCAGTTATGATGATCCAAATCGAGTGATGATCCAGATCCAATGATGATGATCCAAATCGAGTGATGATCTAGATCCAAAAAAGAAGATGGCATGAAGATAAAGATGACTTGAAGATGAAGATAACTTGGAGATGCAGATAGAAGATCCAAAGAATAAGACCAGTGATGAAAATTGTGTCAAGAGAATACCTTCCTAGTTAAGAGGGAGTGTTGATGTAATTGTAACTTCGGAATGTATTTCACTTGTATTTCTTATATATTGTAACCCGATGTTTATTTCAGGATATTATCATGTTATGTCATGACTCTATGTTCCAATCAGGAGAATCAATAATGTAAACAAGTCATGTCAAGTCATTGTGGGTAACCCAGCTCCTATTGTCTAAGGGTTAAAGTCCCCGCAATTCCGGGGCACTAGGGTTATTAGACTCTCCTAGTAGAGGTCATCCCTGGTAGGGTTTTAGTCATGCTGGGATTAGTATAAATAGAGAGTTTTACTCTCTATTTAACACACAACAAAAACACAATCAAGTGTAGCGCATAGTTGAGGAAGAAGAAGACACTGGGACTAGACAAGAAGAAGGTTACTGCTATCAGGAGAGCATCTTACTATTTTGTGGTTTTACCTTTTGTGCTGATTCTATCTCGAAGGAAGTTGTGGGGTTTTCTCCATTTGTGGTTTCCCCAAGGAAAAACACTATGTCATTTTCTCTTGTGTTTGATTATTGTACTTGTTGTTCTCTCAGTTAAAGATCCTAATATAATGCTAGCTTGAATGTTGAAAAACTAACATGTTCATGATAAAGTAGTTCAAGAATAGAAATCGCATTTCACCAAACATAATGGTTTGGTTGGTTTCTTTCATGTTTATGTATTTATGACCTCCATAACACTTTGATATAAAACTAAGTGCTTTGCTTTTGTTGGTTTATTCATTTGTACTTTGAGTATATATTGGTTCTGTCGGTGGAATCTTGAATTCATAGCAGTAATATTTGGAACCTATTAATGTGAATTAGTTATATATATGTAGAATAATTTACACTAAATTTTATTTGGAACCTATTAATCTCAAGGAGTTATATATGTAGAATAATTTACACTAAATTTTATATTATCGAGAGTTAAAAATGAGTTTTCAGAGTTATTTATTAAAGTAGTTTTTAAATATATATATATGAGTTAAAGTTTGATGGGTCAGCTCAAGTAGTTGAGTGTTTTGATATTTATGGAGAAAGTTTTAGGCTTGATTCTTTGAGATAGTTTCTTATGTTGCATGGCTCACTTGAAGTTCCTACTAGATTATTGTCTATATTAATTGTTGTAATAATTTGGTTCTCATTAGTTACCATACACAAATGTAAGGAGGTGCCTAGGAGTTTATTCATGATGTTTTCGTCGAAAACCTAAAAACAAAAAACAAAAAAAAACATCATAAGTCGAAGAGGGTCCATGGAAACATGATGTAAAGTGACTATGCCTCCTACAAGTTAAGTAAAAACCTAGCAATACATAACCACCGTGATTTTTATAAATATCTATAATATGAATCTATCACAATAATAATTAAACAAAATTAATTATGCTCAAATGAAATGCAGCATAACTCTACAAATTTTATTATTGAAAGTGGTGAATCTCTTGGGCCTCCATTATAATAATTTCTAGAGACATATCCTATCTCTAGCTTATAGTCAATCAACAACACTACAACCACCCTTCACTTGGCTACAATTTGCAAATTTATTTTCACCTAGCACCTCTATCTACCACCACAACCACAAATTAGAGATTTTCCTCAAAGGCCAAAATATTTTCTTATTCACCAATAAATAAATTTAATACAGAGAAATGGGAAGGTGAACGGCTTCACAATTTTACCTACCATCAAATGGGTCAATTAAAAAATTGAACCATTTCCTCCCAAGCATTATTGTTCTCAATCTTTGGAATTGCGGTAGTTGTTCATTTCATTCTCACATACATGTGATTCCTTAGTTTAACGTGTATTTTTTTATTATCTTAGTTTGTCTTTTAATCATTGAAGTTTGCATGCTTTATGTAATTGCAAATATGCCTCGACTCTACTAAAATTGTTGTAGCATAATTTTGGATGCTTTCATAAATAAAAATATATTCTTATTCAAACTAAAATGCAATCACCACTAGATCCCTATCCCCATAAATTCTCCTAGCGAGTCAATCTCTAGGTTTGCAAGTGTTAGGGACATGGACAAAATTTTTCATGGATCACAATTTGATGACATGCTTCATGACTCTGATGAAAGTGATTCTTAGATCTATAGCAATGGTTGTAGAAGATTCTATAAAATATATGTAAATATCGTGAAATAAACCCTAACTATTGAAAGAAAATGAGTGAAATCCCCATTCATCAATGCGACCAACAAAGGGGACATTAACTGATTACGAGATCTCAAATTTTGTCCCATAACCATAATTATGAATTCGTAACATTTAAAATTTGTGTGCATATCCATAATAAAAATACACAATGGAAACAAACTTTATCCACACATGCATAATATTCATATACAAGCATAATCATTGCAAGTATCAATTATAAACCTTGCATATCCAAAAATAAGATAATATTTATCTTTAAACAACTTAGATCCAAGCAACTGGTTATGTAAAATGGGTTTTCCACCCAATCATAGGCACTCTATCCAATATATACTCTTTCTATTGAGAGGCTACCTTGAATTTGGGATCTGAAACCACGAGAGTGAAGGAAACAACTATGGATTCTCTCTCACACACACACACATCCCACAACCCATTTTGCACTCTATCCTTAACCAAATTCTCACATAGATATTTATAGAGAGCTCACTCGACACTCACTCGACTAGCAACCTTGGCTCCAACAATACTTTCCCCTCACAACACCCTTCTATGCTTAGGAATCCCCTTTACCAATCCAAAACTCTGTTGAGAAATCCATCATGTTAAGTGCTTCTAGTGTGTGCATAACCCTGCATAAAAGGAGTCCAATTGGATATGTGCTATTAGATAACTAGCTATAGCCTCAATTCATTGCTTTTCAAGAATTTATGAGTAGCATAAATTCCTAAGTAAAAGTTTCTAGCTTTCCAAACCTCTATTCTCACATACAACCATATATTTTTCCCTTGAAATCTATAGTTCTATCTCTAAATTCAAATTTCTTGGTTAAAAACATCTAGTAATGGTCACAAACAACAATAGAGAGCTCTATGTAGTATATATATGCATTAGAGAATGATCGAATGAATGTTGACTCCTAAGGATATGAGATGATCGTGAAAACAACTAATATAACTTCTAACCATAGAATAAAAGGACTTTTGGGAAATTCATAATTAACTTATTGCAATTGATAGAACTATAAAAAATGTGCATTCACCCCCATGATTCAATAACTACATGAGGTGACTTTTTCCACCAAACTCACACTTGCATTCAAATTGGATTTAATAGTCAAAAGAGGGTAATTGAATAATTTAAAACACATGGTATAATTTGGATGAGTTCTAAGGTTGACATGTGAAAGAAAAGGATTTAGTATTCCATAGGTCCCCCTTCCTTTTCTCCTCGAGAGGAATCATAACCCCTCTAGTACTATTTATATAGCCATCTTCGACCATTTTATTGTTTTCCAACATAATATTTACATATATTTTGAATCGACATGATAATGCAACCAAATAGTCCAAATAAAAATATTTGCATCATACATGCATAGCCATTCATTAGTAGGGCATTGGCCTTGAGCTCAGCACTAGGAATCCATACTAGCATATTTACATCATATACATAATTTTGATTAAATAGATTCCAAGTCAAAATTGGGGATATAACATTACCATCCCTTTCATATAACATTGTTCTTGGTGTTCTCTTAGATTTTAGCAATGTTCCATGTCCTTCTATTTAGTTGCATTTGCAATTCCTTTCTATTGAAGACCACTTTGTCTTATTTATAGCTATCTTGGACAACAATTCTTAGAATACCTTTGGACACCTCCAATATCTTTGACATTTCTTCACATACCTATTATAGTCATCAAAGGAAAAAAACGCTTGTCACAACCATTTTAAAAGACACTAATACATTAACAAAGATTCAAGTTTCATAACTAGAGCATGTATATTCATAAGACAAGATAAAGTATGCATGCATCCCAATACTTATCTGCACAAATATTTTCCATCTTCACAAGGATTCCATGGGAAAAACATAGCTTACTATATTTTCTGACACAGGTATCTACATATACCTATAATTCCTTCTTGATCCCAGCTAGAACATATTAACATGAATCTATGACTTATATTCATTCAATTTTCCTCTTCCTTGCAGTCACTCACCATGCAGGCTTAAGCATCCCCTTAACTGATCCTCGGTTCCCTTGGGTGATCCATCATTTTCCCCAAGATTTCTTGCAAAAGAAGAGTGCCAACTCATAGGAGTTACTACTACGACATCCCACTAGAAAATCTTAGCATATCATAGCTCATGGCAATCAAGGAATATCTTAGGGAACTCCATTGTCATTATAGTAACATTCTTCCCTAGCTTTCAGAAACCATCATCTATGTTCACTAGACATATCCATCATTTCATTTGTATTGCACACATACAATTGCTGTTAGATGTCATCATAATCATTTTAATTTCAAAAATTCAAATCCGTTTCATATAAAAACTGTATTTGACAACCATGCGGTCATCCTCATAAATTTCAATTGGAAATTTTCAAACATGTTTCATACAAAACTAGATTTTCCAAACTTGAGGTCCTTGTCATGATGTTTGGAACTTTTATCCCAAAGCACACGGTCTTCCTCCGATGTTCCCTCCTGGCACAATTCACAACCAACCAAATAGTCGATAAAATTAACAACCAAATTCAAATCTGAATTTACAATTATGCCTCCTATAGAAATTAGATTTGCTTAATCATGAGGCCATCATCATACTATTTGGATTTTGTAATTGGTAGCATTGTGTCCCTTATGTTTTTACACTTGCTTCCATAACATGGAAATCCACCTACAACATGTCTGCTTGACAAAATTCTAGATATGCCCAACAATCATTAGTAATTATTAACAAAAATTTCAAATATAAAATTTACAAATATGTTCCCTACAAAAATTAGATGTTACAACCATGATATCCCTCTCATAATGTATGTCTTCTGCACACAGTATATTTTAGTTTTTATTATGGTATTAAACAAATTTCCATGTCCAAGAAAATTCTACCTGTGATTTGAATTTCTTAATCAACCAAACAAGTTGTGAGTAACCATGCATATAATATTTTCATTGCAACATCTACAACAATAATTGAAGTGATATCAAAATTATACAAAATAATAATTCAAATACTATTATTTGTAATCATCTCAAATTCAATGAAATACATTTATTTTATATGCATCACTATCACAATAAAATTGCAAGATACAATCACATTACCTATGCAATCAAATAAAATTTTCAAACCTCATGATTAGACAATCATATCCTTTCATGCAACTCTATCCTCTCAACGAAGCATTCTAGTAGACCATCAAACATAACTAGCTTCTTGGTGCAAGTCTTTCCCTTGCAATCATATCAATTCATGCAATGACCTCATAATTTCCAATAATTATATCATTATAACTTTAATGAAAACAAATATATTAGAACCATGCATTTACACAATGCATCTTAACTTATGCACCCACATATATGTGTTCATAATCAATAATATTTACATAATCGTTTAATGCACATTCACCCAATGCACCCTTGAATTGATTCACAAATTCCATAATATCATGGCATTAGACCCACATTGACATACTCACATGCCAATATACTCCCTTCACTGCTTAACAAACTCTTAAGAGCACATGGAACACTTCCCAATAATTAATTCAATGCACATAATTCATTTATGCTCATGCACCTAGTGCACTTTGGCATTTCTCTAAAACATTTTATGTGCCTACACATGTGTCCTATAATGGTAAGTTTTGGAATCCTAGCTAATGCTTCAACATAATGCCTAACCATATTTCCAGTCACTTGGTTAACTATTTGGGTGTCTTCCTTCTTCACCTAAACATAACATCGAGAGTTCACTCACTCCTTGTTTGTTGGAAAACAGATTTAATACCATATTAACACCAATAGGGAGTTCATGTGATATTTGTGTAGCACTACAAGCTGCAAAACCCAACACCCTAATGGTGTCACACATGGCATGCTATTATATCTTATGAATGCATTCCAAATTTTAAACATTCACATGGTATATGGCTCCCTTCTCCTAGTATCCCATACCTCACTATATCTAGTGGGATATCAGTCACAAAAATGCATTCAATATCACTTACATATGGATTTATGATGATTAAAATAGGGTTGAAGGGATTATTACCTAATCCCATTTCAATCGCTCATGAAATCAGCATAAATAAACCATTACTTGCATGGTTTCCATCAACATATTTGATGTTACCTTATTGGTTTATCTTTTACAAAGGACTACACAATATTTCCACCAACCAATTGATCATATATTTGTTCCCCAACCTTTCTTCATAAAGATTCTAGGCATGTGCAACGACGCCATCAACATATTCAACCATGCTTCTATCCCCTTTGGTTCTACAACCATTACCAACAACAATAATTATCATTAGCATCTTATTGCATATGTAAAACCAGGCTATTTCTATGAATATGCAATATCATATGCATGCACAAGCAAGTTCACATATATTATGCATTATGCATTATCTCTAAATACACCAACTAGTGCATATGCATTCATCTATCTTATCTCTTGCATTTCCAATATTCCTATGTCGAAATTTATGTATATAAAACTCATAAAACATAAATGTATTGGAAAGCTCGAAGAGTTGAGGAATTTTCCCCTTCCAATTCCTCTTCCACAACATAGAAAATTTCCTCTTCCAGATCATAGTTGATCCACTTTGTGTCCTCTCTGCCAAGCACACAAGGGGTCATTAGCTATGATTTTCTCACCAAGAAACAATTAAATACATATACAAATGTATAAAATTTATAATTTCTCACTTTAATCTATTTTGTTTATAATATATATACTTGCTACCTTCCAAGCATGTCATTTTTATGCTATAAACAAAATAACTTAAGGTGAGAAATTTCCCTCTTTATCAATGTTGCCTTATGGAGATCATTCTCCAATTTTTTCTACAACCATTTAATATCATTTTTTAGCTTTCCTTGGTCATTATAGCAGCTCTCATTTCACTTTGACAACATTTCCTTGTTGCTCCACTTGATTTGAGCAATTCTCACCATGTCCTACTTGACCCTTCTTGGGATTCTTGACACTTTACATTGACTACAATTTATTCCATTTCATCTCCATATCGACCTTTTTTTTCAAGATCCATTATATTCCCTTGTGCCTCATTCAACAATGATACTTTCTTTTATTTCCCATGGAAATATTTGCCACAATATTGAACCAAAAAACATATCCACTCCACATCCACACATAGGAATGCCTCACTCCTTAACTAGAAGCCTTTGCATGGCCACTATATCACTATATGAACCACATGATAGGCACACATACTAGAGCTCCAATAGTGACAACTTCTGGGTGAATGGAATTCCTTTACCCATTCTCATTACTTACTCATATTTTATTGGTTCATCTTGTCAGGCGGATTAGTCCTGAGCACAGATGCATGTGGACTTCCCTAGGTTGTATTGTATAGATCTAAAACCAAGCACAACAAATATATACACTTTCACCTGGATCAATCCAATCATGAAAAAATATAGAGTAAGATAAACTCACCTTCAATTTGACGTTTTTCCTCGCTATATCCATGCAAACGAAATCCAACTTAGTGCACACTGGTACCTACAACCAATCAAATACAAACAAGATAAAAGTAGCTTGAACTAGTGGTAATAAGATTGATCTAATCAAATAGACAAGGAGATATGATTTAACATGATTAACACAACCAAATTATGGGAAAGAACATATCATTTGTATTAAAAGACATTAAGGGAAATAGTACAATCGTTTAGGACTTGATGTTGTGTCCTCTTCCAAATGGTCTCCTTCCACCAAAAAGTCAAACAAGCAATGAGATGTAGTACACCACATACTAAAATTCTAGCTCAAATCCTATAGCATCTACCTGCTATAGACTTCCTATCCCAACCCATGGCCCAAGGCCTCAATTTATAGGACAATGTGGATAGGGGTAGGTTGAGATTAATGTGGGAAAAGAATGATATGTGATGCCAAGAACTAGGGAGCTCGAGCTAGATCCAACACTACAGGGATAATACTCTATACATCAATACTATGTTCTAGAACCTTCTCGAAAGACCATTTTTATGCCCGTACAGAGGTCGATGTTCTTTGAAGTGTATCAATGTGCAACAGAATATGGCGACGTGTTTTTCAGTTGAGATAGGATGCATCGATGACTCATGTTGCAAATTAAAAAATTCATCTAGGAATTTCAACACATTCTGCTAAGTGAGCAAGTCGTGTCAAGGTCACAAAATAAGAAAAAAATCAGGGAAAGGTAAATAAGGATCTATCCACCCTGATATTGACTTTAGGGATTGAGGCAATGAGGTATGACAAGGTGACTGACACTGAAAAAAATATGTGTAACAAATTCCCCCCCAAATTAAGAAGCTAAAGGAATAGGATAGGTGATGTACTTTGATGTGACTTTCCAGAAAAAACAAATCATCGGTTGGAGAATTGACAACAAGAACCAAGGAATTTAAAAATTTTGACAACTCTAAACCAGATAGATGAATAAATAGAAGCATGGCTTCCGACCAATACATTGTAGATCACAACAAGTATTGGAGGTCGATATGGCCACTGAATAATACAAGCATGGATACATACCATTGATACAAAATGTAATATTTATCCACGAGAACATACATAACATATCTACAGATCGATCAAAACATAGCCACCGACTAATAGAATGTGGATATATGTGACAGACTAACCATGTGATGTCTACATGGGAAGTAACTCAAATAATCTCGAAGATAGCCTAGGTAGAATATGAAACAAAGAATACCCCGGCATCTTCAAACCAAACCCGTAACAGATATGATCCTAACCATATGAATAAAAGGAGTTGAAGTTGAACATGGAAGGAACCACTTGATTATCAGTCACTAATGTAAACCATCAACAAGTGCGAGGGAAATCACCAGTGATGAAAATTACTTCCAAGGTATCATAATACATTTTAACAATTGTGAATGGATGAGTTGAAGTCAATCATTCTAAGAATCATTCAATTATAGTTCAATAAGGTAAACCCATTGTTGAAATAAAGAAGACATGTCATTGGGGCATGCATGCTTCAAGGTATTAGGTGGTTTATGAGCCTAAATCTTGGATGATGTGATAATGTTGACAAGGATAGGATCATCAAAGGAGGGCCATGATGTATCCCACATCATCAACACAAAACAGGTATATGAGGATGATTTTGGATGGTGAATCTCATGAGCACAGGATGACATAAGGTATATAGGTAAACGTATTGAGAGATTGGTTCAAGGATTGACATGATGAATGGATATGAATTTTTGAGTCAAATGGAAGAATACCCTTGAACCTTTTATGACATGACAGAGAACCTGGAAGCATTGAGAGAGTAGGAGTCAAGACACAATGTGATATTATTGATGCATTCTCTAGATGACCTGAAGGAATAATAAAACTCATGAACCTAACATGACCTGGAGACAAGATAATTACCCAACTATTTGGATGAAAACAAACATTTTCCATGTTCTGGGGTTACAACGAGCTACCATTAACAAAAATTCAGATACATTCCCTTCCCTTACTCCCCATCATGTTTGATGAGTACCTATTTATTTTTTAATGAGCTTGACGATGATAACAGATGCTCACTTTAGCTTGTATTTTTAGACGAGTCCAATCTCACATGTTTTACAAACCTTAGAAAGGAGGGGTTTGGTCCCAAAAATATTCCTTCTATGTTTGATTTTACATGTCCAAAGAAGCTAAACTCAGTGGTTTTTCATGTTTAGAGAGTATGAAAAATCTAAGAAAGACTCCAGGGAAATTTATTTCGTAAGTTAAATTGCCAAGGCCTGAAAATGTATAAAATAATACCTACGAGAAATCACATAGTCAAATATTACCAAGGCATTCTTTTTTGTAGTTAGTTTTCCAAGTCCAAAAAAGGGTTAAACTACCACCAGACAGACTCTCCTTCGGAAACACGCCTAATATTAAAAATTTATCCAGTATGAAGCGAAGCAAGATCACTCGCATTTTTCCATTGATTCACAAGTATAGGGCAACAAACAATAAACTCGACGCTATTTTCTATGGTTTTAACCAACACAAAAACAACATAAAAAAATGCTTGGAATTGTTTTCATGTTTTAATCAGAGAATGAAAAAAGAGAAAAGTAAGCTCAAATATTTTTATAGGAAAAAATTCCCTTGAAGCATGAAAATAAATTGGATCGTAACTTCTTCATCACGTTGGAACTGTAATCCCAAATACAAGTGTTAGCAACCATAATAATTAAAAATAAAAAGGGATTTTGAATGAAAAATGTAAAATAAAATAAAATATTATACGGTAAAATAATAAAAATTTATCCCTCAAGTCAATAAAGAGGGGTGAAAAGGACTCATTTTACCATTGTGTTTTTTACCAAGAGGGTGAAAAAACTATTTGAGGTAGTTTTCTTGTGTTGGAGATTCCAAGAACTCCAGGAAGTGGATTCACATTATCTCAGCTGCAGGTAAACATTCCCATTACCTATTTTGTTATACATATTTATTATTTGCAATTTTTTGTGTTTTAAGGGATTTTTGGTGGATTTTTTGAGCAAAATAGCACTCTGCGATTGACGCATCTTTTTCTTTTGGCAAATGCATTGAGAAAGCTCGATGTAGAGCCAGAAAAGGAAAAACACAGTGAATACACTATGTGATAGAAAGTGGGGCATGTCGATCGTAAAGAACGGGTTTGCAAGAATAAAACGCCCAAAAATCTCAAGGGTTTAAAAAATGATATTCTAATGCCCTAACTTGTGATTTTGTAGGTTTCAATCAGAAAACATGTTGGAATGGAGGAAGAAAGATAAGGAATTGAAGGATATTGAAGGGTTGAATTATGCCAATACCATGTTGGAACTTTGAGAAAGTGGGTTGCTGAAATTATTCCTCACTCTAAGCATGAGGGATCAAGTTTCTCTACTTGATAATTTGGCGAGGATGTGGGACCCTATTGAGCAATATTTCCAGGTGGGGGTTCACATTCTCACTTTAGAGATAGATGATAGTTACTTCTTGACTAGGCTCTCAAGAAGAGGAGATCGGGCTATCATATAGGGGAAGAGTGGTGGTAAAGAGAATGTGAGATCACTTATTGGCAGGTACTGTGTTCTTGGGCCTAGGCCAACTAGTGGGAAGATCAAAATCAAGGAAGTATATGATGTGACACTGGGGACCATTATCTTTTACATAGTATGGGTTGTGGGTACTAATCCCATCACCAATATACTAGATCTCTGATGATATGCACTATAGAGTGCATGAAACCTATTGTATTCAACTTATGTGAGAGTCTACTAAGCATCATGAAAGTCTAGTTGACTAAGTGTCGGTTAGGAAAGATGAAGCAGTTTGGATACAAATTCATTTTAGCATCCTTTTTTATGGAGAGGGTTCCTATATTTTGTCCACAACATATAGAGTTAGTTATCTCATATCCACGGGAGACATGTATGAAGTGGTGGACTGAGTTATTTGGCTAACATGGTGGTCCTATACATAGCTACGAGCCAAATTTATTTAGGCAGGTAGGCTAGTAGCTACTCATGGTCGAGGACTATGCATATGCAAGCACAAATTTTTGAGGATATCCTGACGTGCCACTCCTAGAGGGATAAAAATGAAACTTCACAATTCTCAAGTTTTTGTGAATTTTTGAAAATTTTCATTTTTTTGGTGTGCTAAGACTTCTTATGTTTCACCAATCCAGATGTGGGACCATCGAAGCCACCTAGATCCTCCCATATTCAACAACAAGGAGAAGTGAAGGATATGTATCATTGGAATGTGGGTGTAGATATAGCAGAGGCTGAGCAAAACCTAGAGATACTAACTTTTAGGATGCTAGACATGTAACTGGACGAGCTACCATGAGAGTATCAAAACCATGCAATAGGAGTTCTTGGGAAGATAAGGGGTCTACTCGGTTGAGTAGCTCGGACAATGATATGTTACCACGATCGTTATGACTATCCATACTAATTATATGTAGTCCTATCATCTATATGTAGTGTCTTATGAAAGATACAAGCCTCAATGTTTTTGACTGAGTGCTATATGAAAGATATGAGCTTCATAATTTTGTCTTAGCACAATTTGTAAAACTTTTATTATTCTTAATATAAAAGGATTCTATCGACTTTATATACAATTTGTTCATGGTGAATGCATATCTCATATTTTATGCTTATCTACACATGAATACTTTTCATGGTATGTATATTTTATAATGGAACACTTAGGAATGTGTAATGTGTCAAGATAGAATGAAATTATCTAGTGATTCAAAAACCATATTCATACGCCTCGGGATGTGTTGGTACTGAATGAACTCAAACGATCTCTCTAAGAGATGTACTCGTCGAAAAAGGAGGAGTAAGGTAGGGTCATGGATGGTGTATACTTGGTTTAGATGGGAGACCAAAAGCTGAGAATCTAAGTGGACAATAATGTTTTCCACACCCTAGGAGGAAGCATCAGCTAGTAATCCAATCATAGTGTGATACTCGACAATATTATTAGTTGCAAAACCTAGAAAAACTCCTCCTCAACTTATCATTTCATCGATAGGGTAATAATGTACCCAAGCTTCCCAAGTGATACTACGGGTATGTAGGCTAGCGCCATCTGTGAATCCCGGATAGGTTTCCATCTACACATTCAAGAAGGATATAATATAAGAAGTCATGATTGAAAAGAGATAATTGCACTCAAAAATAAAAACTCACACCATAATACACGAACAAAAATAATTTATGTAAGATGGCCCTAAACATATTACCTTTTAAGGTAGAGTGCATTTATAGGATCCCCTATAGGTATCTCTTCATAATTAACCAACTCATCAGCCCCTTTTTATAAATCACACTTTACAATATAGGGCCCATGCCACATGGGCTCAAGTTTACTTACCCCAAACTTATCAAGCACCCAGTCATATGTGAGGACCAAAACACCCTCATTGAAGATGTGTGGTTTGACATATTTATCATACTAGGACTTGATGTGATTTTTGTGTCATTTTTTAGCAAGCACAACATCACGGCGGGATTTTTTGAGTTTAGCTAAGTAAAGAAACCTTTCTTCCTCAGATGTGGTATGTGCTAAAATTTCAACAACTAGTTTCAAATATGGGATCTCACTCTCTATCGGTAGCACCGCTTCTAGACCATACACTAACTAAAATTGTGTAAATCTAGTAGCAGTATTTAGAGGTACAATATGCCCAAAGGGATGAAAACATTATTAAATTCCAATTGGACTTATGAGCCCCTATGATCCGTTGAATCATAGTTTCAAGATTTTGTTGATTTCCTCTACTTGTATGTTTGCTTGGGGTTAGTAGGGGGTTGATTTTTCATGACAAAAACCCAAATTGGCACTTGGTTCAGTTACCATATGGTTCTGAAAATGTGATCCATTGTCAGTGACCATGGCTTGAGGGACACCAAATCTAGCGATAATGTGGTTGAACATAAAGAGTGTGGAATTATTTCTATCTTCTTTGTATGTAGGCATAACCTCGGCCCATTTTGTGAAATAATATACAGCTACTATGACATAGCCAGGCCCCCTGATTGAGGTAGGGTTACAATGTTTGAATTCAATGCCACATTTTGCAAATGGGATTATGAAAATGACTAGATGTATCTCATTGGGATGAGTGCGCTTCTTTACATAAAAATATATCGAATGGAGGACACTTCTTAATGACTTCCATACATTCTTTAAAAACCGAGGGCCAGAATTATCTAGTACATAGTATCTTATGGGTTGTAGCCATCCCAAAGAGGTGACCAACACACACCCCATAGTGTCAGTCATCCAACACATGATCGACCTTGTCATGAGTGAGACACAGTCATAAAAATTGAGTCAATACCTTGGTGATACAATGTATTACCAACTATGACATAATAATTTGCATGATGGGAAATGTGGCGACGATAATTGCAGGATAATTCAGGCCTGAAGTGTTGGGTTTGGAGATACAATGTGATATTTCCATACCACGAGTCATACGTGTTGATTAAGAACAATGACTCATCGAGGAGAGAGTCTGTGGGATTAGTCTCTTAGTTAGAACAGGCAAGATCACACATAAGCTCTGCAAAAACTAGTGATTTTTTGGAACTGAACTTAGCGAACTCTAGGTCAAGTTCTTGCAGGATGACTATCCAATAGGAATAATTTCCCCCCAGCGTCTGAGGGGTCAATATATAATGCATGGGGTTGGAGTCTACAAGAACAGTGGTTGTGTGAAGCAATATGTAGTGATAGAACCGTTGGACATCTATGACAACTTCTAGATCCAAATTTTCTACATGTGAATAATAGGTTTCAGAGTCAATAAGACTCTTACTAAGATAATAGATCACATGCTCCTAGTTGTTACTATCTTTCTGAACTAATACCATGCCAATAGTGGATATAGAAGCAACAAGTTAGAGGAGATAATTCTTAGTATAATTAGGCGGGTGTAACATAGGTGTGTGTGTGATTGCATTTTTGATATTGTAAAAATACCACTGAGCGAGGTCATCCCAAACAAAATGAACATCCTTTTTAATAAAACACATGAAACCGTGTGTTTTCTCCATGTAATTACATTAAGCGGTGCAGGAATTTTTCCTTCCCTTGCCGCAACTTTGAAGTTCAGTGATGTTGGTGGGTGGACATGGGGGTAAAATGGCCTCTGCCTTAAGGGGATTGATACATATCCCATCCTTGGAGACAATGAATCCAAGAATATGCTTGGATTCGACATAGAAAATGCACTTGTGGGTATTCAAGAAGATATTCCAACGACAACAATGAAGGAAAATCGTTGTTAAATAGTCAATATTAAAATCCTAACTATTTGAATGAGCTAGAAAATCATCATGGTACGGATCCACTGTATCCATAATGTCATGAAATGCATACGACATGGACCATTGGAATGTAGCACTAGCGTTTTTAAGGCCAAGAGGCAATTTATGGTAGGAAAATGTACCCCACAGGAAGATATAAGTAGTTTTGTCCTGGTCGGATGGGTGTATGTCAATCTAATTATAGCCAAGGAATCCATCCATAAATGAGAAGATGACACTATCGACATAGTTGTCAATAATATAGTCGATAAAGAGGGTAGGGTAGTTGTCCTTCGAACAAGCCTTGTTCATATCCCTATAATCAACACATACTCTAATAGTCCCTTGCTTCTTTGTGACATGAACTATATTGGACACCAAGTCATTCAAAGGGACAAGGTAAATGAACCCAAATTTCAAAATATTTTTAACTTCTTCCTTAATAGCGGTAGTATTTGTAGGATGCATAGGACAGAGCTTCTACAGAATAGGTTTTCCCCCAGGGTATGTTTTGATTTCATGAACAACAATAGTGAGGTCAATATCTAGCATTTCTTCATAGCTCCATGAAAAAATGTCACAAAATTGTTTGAATAAGGTTGTATATGCTTTTATTTACTCGAGGGAGCAAGTTTTTCCTATATGGATGTGTTACATGAAACCATCTTTCACCAAGATGTCGATGGGAATGGTTGGTGTAGTGTTCCCTAGATTTCCTTCAGTCGAAGTATCATGTATGAGAATAGGAGACTAAGTATTTGAGGAGATGTCTCGTGAGACAATGGATTTTATATCATTCTCTACCATTTCTAATGATGGGAGGAAATATGATTAATGGTGGTGGTCTTTCCATGGAAGTTAATCTAAGCTCATAATCTCCATAATTGATTCATCATAGGGAAAGGTTTGAAGGAGATAATCCAATGATGGTGAATATGGGTGTAACTATGAAAACAAAGAATAAGGATCTAATGCTACCAAGTGATCATCATCATAGTTGGGTAGGGTAGACACTGATTGGATATCATGATATGTGGCCTCGGCTATGTTGAGGGGCATGCGATCTCCAATCGATTCAATGTGGGTAGGGATTAGAACAACCCAAGGATCAATGGGATTGGAGGAATTGTAGATTGCAGATGAAATCATGTTCATCAAAGAAACTTGTAGTGGAGGATTAGGGGTTGGAAAGACTCCCATCAATTATGCATCTTTGAGGAGTTATACCCCCTCACTCTCATAGATCTGTGAATATTTCCCTAAAAGAGGGACATTGTTCACGGGGTGAGAATTTAGATAAGGTGAACAATAATTTAACTAGTCAATAGTGAAAATTTTCCCTTTTTGGAGAACTTGCATGATGCATAATATCGAGGATGCAACTGCGGTCATAACATAGAACCAGGTATGACCAAGTAGTAAACTATAATATAATGGTGCATAAAATACTTCGATGTTTATAGTGACGGTCTTTCCTCCTAACACTGCTGCTAGGGACTGTAACAATCCATGTGGTTGGAACCCATGTCCATTGAATGCTTTCAAAATGGTAGGAGAATGGTTCAATTCAAGAGAGCCAATGAATTTCCAATAGGATGAAGATATAACAGAGGTAGAGGCTCCTTCATTTAACATGTTCTGATGTATACTCTTCCCAACAACATTAGTGATGATTTGAAACACGAGTTGATGGGAAATCCTCGCCTTATAATGTTCCATCTTAGACATAATAATATTTTATGTGTTTGGTTGAACTCCTCTGATGGTAGATAATAGGTTCCTACATTGGGTAGGACAATTCTGTAATACTTTAATGGATGACATAGCACAAGGTGTATGGGAAAATATTCAACAATGTTGTGGTTTTGAGAAGCTCGGACATTAGGGTTGAAGGTTTCCTTACAAATATTACTTTTGGGTGGGCATAGTACTATATCTAAAGTGGGATTCTCTATTGTCAGAGAACTTTGGAGAGCAGTGGTCTTAGAAATGGAGGAATTTTCAATATTACCTCCAGTGGGTTGTTCGTCTGGAGAAGAGTCATATGTCTTGCTTCTAGTAGTTAAATCAACTGTCTCACTAGGCATCATGAGAACATGAGTGGTCACAGATGATTCTCCTTGTGAAGCATGGTATTATTGCACAACCATTTGTTGTTTTTGTTATGGTGAGAAGGGGTCAGTTAAAATGAGGGGTTGGGCATTTCCCTTAAGGAAATTTAGAATTTATTAATCATGGGGGCAATCCTTCATGAAGTGATCTTCTCCACACATTAAACAAGGATATTTTCCTTCCTTTTTGGCTTAGCATCGGTCATTTCTTGATTGCTTTTATTCTGCTTCTGGTTTGAAGATGTCTTAGATTTACCTTTGTTTTCCTTCTTACCGTTGGATTTATGGGATGAATTGGATTGAAATGCATTCACCTCACTAGTTTGAGCAGGACTAGGTGACTTGGTGGTGTTGTTATAGCCTCTATTGGAGCTGACTTTGAGGCTACCTAGCCTTGAGAGCTAGTTGATTATGTTGCAGGATGGGTTTGCATGAAACCAACTATGCCATCAACGTGTGATCCTGAGGTAGGTTTGGATGGGTCAGTTGTGGGACATGGAGAATTAGGAATTATGTAATATAATGTGCCTAATTGAGCATAGACTAAGTCCAAATATAGAGCACATGCGATGGAATTTTTTTCCATAACAGGTCCACCCATGGCTACACCTTTGGCCATGATCAGTAGTAATGATTTTGTGAACTAATCAACAAGTAATTGATCCGGGATGGGAGCCTTGATTAACCTACATCTCCTCCGCCACTCATGAATATGATCGAAAATCTGGGTGGAGGTAGATTGGTAGAGCGAGGTCATAAGTCTATACCATTTTCATAATGTATTATTAATTGGAAATGTGTAAGGAAAGCCATAGCCAATGAATGAAAATTAGAAAAAGAGGGGGATGCAATTCAATGTACCATTTAGCGGTGGTACCGGTGAGAGTAAGTTTATAAAATCCTTAAATGTATAGAATCATCCATAAAAGAGTTTGAGGAACACCACAGATGATATGTCATCATGTTATTCTTAGGGTCCTCATCGTATTTTACATCAAAATTGGCTATGTCAGATGGCAATTTAACAGGAATCAGTGACCATATCGGATCATGTCGAAAAGGATCATTAGTCAAATGTGACAGGTCTGGGAGATCTAAGCTATCCATAAATGGTAACTTTCAAGTTGGTTGTGGATACTGGTAATACTGATAGGGTATATGTGTACCAGTAGGACCATAAATAAATTGATCATGAAGTGTGGGTCCTCCCATGGGGGTTTGACTAGATGGTTGGGATCCTCCAGGTGGTTCCTCGGGTGGTACTCTAGGTGTTCCTCTAGTTGGTCCACTAGGTGGCCCTCCAAGTGGTCTTCTAGGTGTTTTTCTAGGTGGTCCTCCAGGTGCTGGGCGAGGGAGGGGGCAGGGAGGTGGTCGTGGTGTAGTGGGGGTTGAACGGGAAGCCCTCTGGCTGGAGGTCCAGTTGGAGGGAAATTGTCTAAGTTCGATTGACCCCATGGGTGTTCATGTTGATTATTCCAAAATTTTGAACATCTTTTAATTAAATTCCAAACCTAATAATGTATCAAAACTTAGCATTTTACTTGGCTTTATGCATTCCAATCACTTCTTTTGGCTTCAAATTAAAATTTTACAAAGATTTCAATGTAGAATATAAGATAAGGTAAATATTATGATTATTATATTTATTTTCTCATTTTTACATGAATTCAAAATGATCCCTAATATTAACCATTCGACATTAGACTCATATATTGTGCAGATGTAAGTTCCACAATTCCATCACTTGTTCCAACACTTATTCTGGTACTGATCCATATGGATCTCATTGATTGCCATGTATGCAGGATGATCTAGCAAAGTTAGGAATATGGGTTTTATTTCTCATGGCCACGAGATAGTTTCTTGTTGTTAATATTAGACCCAACTCCTTCAACATGAGAGTTGTTCTCAATTCAAGATTTCTATTAGTTCATGTTATCTTTCCAGGAGGAAATTTTTGAGATCACCTACCGATTAAACCGTGCAGAATATCGCTAAACGGTTGAGAACCCACTTCCCAAATATGGTCATTTACTTGTATGTAAGGGAATTTTCTGGAATTTCTTAATAGATATGGAGAAAAACATGCCTGGCCATATGTACATTTTCCAGAATTAGGGCTATGATCGATGGTTTTGTATAATTAAAAATTGTTGAACGACCCAAATCTATGGAGATAGATAGGAAATAGCTCTATGTTGAGGCAAACTCCTATCCTTTTCTTATTGCTAATTAATTGAGTTTTTGTATGAATTATATAATGTTGTAATTTATACCAATTGATGATGGATCTGATCTCTCTATTTTGAACCTGATCTGGTGCAATTACTCTTTCTAGTTCTGTAGAGATTTAAGGTGAGTTACCTGAGTGGCAAGGGACCACCACCTAGGTAATCTTTCCTTTCTTTTATTTTGTTAGGCATAGACTTCATTTTGTTCATAGATTATTGAAATTTGATTTCAATCTTTATTAATTTGCTTATTATTGAAAATCATTTGTGTGGTTTACATTTGATTAGAAACCAATTTGAGATCAATTACATTTACGTTTTTAACATAGAATCAAAATCTTGAAGTAGAGCTTGAAAATCACTTTCCTTTACACTATTTGTTTGATGTGTGTTTCATTATTTGAACTGGAAAGCAATGAAGAGAAAGAAAATTCAGTTTTCAAGGTTTGAAAACCTTGATTTGATGAAAGACTACAATTCGAACTAGTTAAATCCAAGCATATTGAACATTGGGTGGAAATTAAATTCTAAACTTGGGATTATAATGCAATGTTTAAATTCAATTTGATGCCTGTAATTGATTGTTGAAAGCATATAAGAGTGAATTTATTGCAACATAGCACAACATCTAATTATTGAAGATAATGGAGATTATGAAATGATTAAACACAAATATTTTGCTATTAATTAAATTGAGTACTGATAAATGGTCTGTAAATTAAAACTAGAATTCAAATTATGAACTAGACTAAATTCATAGCTCTGTCTTCATTTTAAAACATTAGTTTGAATTGTACGCTTGACTTAAAATTTGGTCTTTGAATTAATAATTGGAAGTATGGTTTAATGCACATAAATATTCTCTATAGTTAGTATTTTGAGATTTCAATTAACCTTCAATTTGATCAGTGGATTTTGAGTTGAAAATAAAAAGGCTTGCTTGACTTTTGGTTTGGGAGATTTCATAGACTAGTTTTGAGTATCCATTTATTTTTCTTATCTAATGCTTGTTGGTTCGTTTTGAAAACTATGCCTCTATTTCAAGAATACATTTGTGAGGATTGGACAACTAAATCACACTCAACAATTTCATTTAAATCAAACTTAAAGTGTATGACTGGTATTCAAATTTAATTCAATTTTGCAGCTAGCTTTATTTCCATTCAAGATTTGAACTTTTATTCTCTTTGCATATGTTTTATTGAGTTTTATTTTTGGTTAATTTTTTTGTTTGATTATATGATTTTGAGTGAAAGGATGTTTGTCGACACTAGGTTAGGCTATACTAGGATTTGGGCATGTACATACAGTACGACACCTCTAAGCTTACGAGCCTCGAGTTGACAATTTAATGTAGAAATAGATAGCATATATTTTACTCCACACATGTTTCCAGGTTAAGGAGATCAAGGGTCAATATTCCCTGAAACAACAGATTGCTAAAGTTGATTCATGGTCGTACTCTAGTTTCCTAGGTATGTATAGCCCTATGTGGGTTGAACCCAAGTAGGTACTCCCCATGTAGATCTTGAAGGTGAATATAAGGGTGGTATAGGTTGTCCTCCATTCATACTATAGATGGTAGTTGAAGGTTGACTTCCAGTTACACTTGGTCTACTGACCACATGTTTCCCCCAATTAAAATTTGACTACTAGTCAACAATTGTCCTTCTATAGCATTTTGTATTGTGGTTGAAGAGTGTCCTCTTGGTGTAGAGCTAACATTGGATGAAGGTTTCCCTGTAGTCATTGTAGTTACAAATGGAGTAGAACCAACCATTGAATGTTGGGATGACGAGTTAGGAAAAGAATGTTGTCCTGATTGATAAGAAACCACGTTCGATATCGATATTCCTGGTGAACGAATAGTGTAAGAACAAACTAGGGTGTTGTATTTATTATTTTACTTTTGAAGTGGATGGTAAAGAATTACAACTTATGCATCTCACACTCTCATGTATACAAGATAAAGTCTTAGTAAGTGCTCCAAAAAACTCTTCATTTGGGATGGGTCTAGTGGAGCACAAGGATGGAGATGGAGTTGATGGTGTACCAAAATCAGAAGTACCATGTCCTAAAGAAGTATCCCAAAATGAAGTTGTTGTACCAAACATAGTTGGCATTGGGACACCTAGAGGTTGGGTAAAATTGCACTCTACTACTCTAGAATAACCCTTAAAGACATGTGGAAGGATGTACCACATGAATAAGGTTATTGTACCACTAATGGTCCAGTGTAATAAATGATAGGTGGGTTTT
This sequence comes from Pseudotsuga menziesii, assembly GCA_001517045.1. NCBI lineage: Eukaryota > Viridiplantae > Streptophyta > Pinopsida > Pinales > Pinaceae > Pseudotsuga > Pseudotsuga menziesii. The sequence continues at coordinate 373,536 of LPNX010299088.1, forward strand.
GAGGAGAAGAATAATATCCTTGTGTTTCAGCTATAATTACTCCTTTTTCATGTGGACCAGTTTCACCAGGTTGTTCCATGGTTTCCCTTTTAATTCCCTCCCCGACGAGGGGGTAAATGGGTGGAAAACCTTGCTTCCTATGGGATCTCCTCATAGGTTGCTCAGTCAAACTTTCTGACATCAATCCTCTTCCTAAAGGTATTCTAATTGAAAGCACACATAATAAGTCATACGTAAGATAAGGCCATATGCAAACTTAGGTGATATGTGGTTTTGAATAAGTTGGATCCTCATGGGAGTGTCAAACTACCATAACTCACGATATACTGCATGATCTAACAGTAATATGAACCAAGGAGGATTAGGAATGTACCCTTGGTTGTATACCCAACTACCTAGACACTACGTGCTTAGTAGCTTCCCAAGTGTTGTTCTTAGTGTATTGTAGTGACAAGGCGACCAAAGGGTTAACTCAATTAGTATCAGGTTCCTAAAGGGGTCTCCTGATATATGGAAGGTATGTCAGAGCTCAAATTCATGTTATTATTGTTTGATGCACAATCATTCGAAAGGGGCATCCCTATATACCATCGAGTATAAGAAGAACCTTTCTATATACCATAAGAGTACGTGAAAGGCCATTCGATATACCGATTAGTACATGGAAGAACCTCCATACCTCAAGATGTAGTGCAAGAAATATAATGATAGCTCCTATGTTTATAGACATCGTCGACACACCTTCTAACCTATCACTCAAGTTACTAAAATTTTTAATCTAAGCTACCACTTGATTTTATCTTGAATGCTTAATGGGTTTGTGGAGTGTGGACTGACTGTAAAACCGTGCAAAATATAAATGCAATTCTAGTCTTCTTTTCGATGAGATATAACTAAGATAAGGAGAGATATTTGTCTTTCTTAAAGACAAACAACTGAAATACAACAGTAATCTTTCACTTTTCCTTTTTAAGCCAAAAAGAAACACACAATCACACTCTTTCAATCAACTCAAGCAACCCAAAACAACACCAAGCAAATTATTTTTCTTGTTTTCACTTTTCACAAACAAAGTTTGAAACTAAAAACTTAGCAAATGAAGGAAATGAACTTCTTTTTTATTGCAAACTATCTTACTTTCAACAAAGAAAACAAAGGTTATTTGAAATGCACTATAGATAATTTCTCCCCTTTGTTTTTAATAAAAGATTTGAAATTGAGAATAATGCAATTTACGAAAATAAGACAGTTCCCAAGAAAACAAACTCACCCAAAGCGATCAGATTCACACTATCCAAGCAAGACTTGCACACACACAACTTTTGCAAACAACACACTTTTTTAAAATCAAAGACCTAAAGGAATACAAAGAAGGGATACTAAAGAGCCACAAGACTAGCTGCTATGAGTAGGGATCAGAGTCACCTTAAATAACCTGAAAAATGGCTTGACTACATACACTCAGCAGGAAAATAAGTGCAAGCTTGAAATCCCATAAAAAATCAAACAAAGAAATCTACTAATAGGTCTTGAGAGAATTAGACCGAGACAATTTCAGATAGACCTCAGGGAGAGACCTAAGCCATCCTAGAGAGGAGGATGGGCCATACTACAAAATTTTGTAGCTGGATGTAGTTTGTTGTGCAAGGCAATGCATCTAGACGGGTCGACACAATTGTATATAGAAACCAAGTGCGTTGATGATGCTCTATGAGTGAACGCAAGACACGTCAATGACATAGAAGGCGCTATACTCAAATACATAGTGCATTGAAGTATGTAAAAAGTGTTTTTTGAATTAAAAAAGAATGAAATATGCCTTGACCTTTAATGATATAAAATAGACTTCAAGGTCTAGAAGAGATCTCGATGACCCATAGACTCATACAAGCCAAACAATGCTAACAATTAAGCAAAAAAAAATAGATCTAAGGATCTCAGTGTAAGTGAGGGAGATATAAGATGCTCCCCGGAGGAGACGCCAATTTTGTTAGGCGGATTAGTACTCAGCACAGATGCATGTGTACCTCCCTAGTCTATATTGCACAGATCTAAAATAAAGTATGACAAAGGTATATACTTTCACCTAGTTGAATCCAATGATGACAAAAGATAGAGTAAGAGAAACTCACTTTCAATCTGATTTTTGTCCTCAATATCTCTACACAAATGCAATCTAACTTTGTGCACACTAGTACCTACAACTGATCGGATACAAACAAGATAAAATTAGCTTTTAAACTAGTGGTAATAAGATTAATCTAATCAAATAGCCAAAAAGATTTGATATAACATGGTTAGCACAACCAAATCATGAAAAATAGCATATCATTTGTATTAAAAGATATTAATGAAAATAATACAATTATTTAGGACTTGGTGTTGTTCTCTTTCCAATCGTCTCCTTCCACCAAAAAGTCACAAGCAATGAGATATACCACACCACACAATGTGGACAATGTGGATTGAGGTTGGTTGAGATTAATGTGGGAAAATGCCTCAGTTTATAGGACAATGGAAATAGGGGTTGGTTGAGATTAATATGGGAAAAGGATGATACGCGATCCCATTAAAAACATTTGATGGAGATTTGGTAAGACAAGGAAAGATGTTTATTTAGTTGGTCAAAAATTCAAAATATAGCTACTAAAATAGCCGCTGGAAATTTGGTACGACGGGGTGAGGTATTCCTTTCATTAGGTCACATTCACGAGCAAAGAGACACGTAGGTCACCTTTCACTTGGTCACATTCACAGCACGGAGATTAGGTAAGCATCTCTGTTTTGCGGTAAAGTGTTGGGCTAAAATTCGTGAACTAAAGGTAGCCACGGGTAGCCTGTTACTGTTTTTGTCTTCTGGCCAATGGAGTCGATCCTCGAGTATAACGTTTGATGTTAAATTAATATACGTACCACGTTCTTGGCCTTGCATTTCATGGTGACAGGCTTCCATGAACTGTCATTCACTTACCATGGCAGAAAGTTGTGATATCATAAGAACCCAGATCCTTTAACAGAGTAAATGTTATCTTAAATATGTCGTTGGCAACACGCCCGAAAGATTTTAATTCTCACCAACTTTCTGACGGTTCAGTTATATCACGAATGTCATCATTTCAATCTCTTAGAAACTCCACACTCTGATATTTATAACATCTATTGTTATATTTATGTTTTTCATATCAATTGCTCCTTATTAACAGAATCTCGCAATGAAGAGGTTCAGATCTTTAGCTTCAGCGTCTACATTGGGCACTTTATTTGCCATATCATTCTTCCAAATATGGAAGTTTAAGTTACTTGCAGAGGCTTTGAATTTGTCCGTGCCTGCAGTTTTTTTCTTCGGCGACTCCTACGGCGATACGGGAAATAACGACTACATCTCGACATTTAGCAAAGCCAATTTTGCTCCTTATGGCCGAGATTTCATCGACCATATTCCCACAGGACGCGTATCAAATGGAAAACTCATCCCAGACTACTTTGGTAAGTGTGCTTAATATTTATGTCTATGCCATTCAGATATTATCTTATATTATAGGTTTGATTTGAGAGGATCAATAAGAATAACAAGATGATAACAAGTGTACAGCCAAGAATCATAAACATTCAGATATTATCTTATATTATCTTATATTATAAGTTTATTATAAGTTTGTTTTGAGAGGATCAATAAGAATAACCAGATGATAACAAGTGTACAGCCAAGAATCACTTTATGGTCGTTTTATATTGTTATGCTTAAAGAATAGCCATTATGGTCGTCTTATATTGTTATACTTAAAGAATAACAAGAGGGTAATAAGTGTACAACCAAGAATCATTGAATCATTTTATGGTCGTTTTATATTGTTAATGGTTAAATGCATCTGAATTGAAGTTTTAAAAATAAGCTTTACTTAAGTGGTATTAAAGACAGGGATAGCAATATTAACAATCAACAAATTCCAAATGGAAAACTCACCCCTGACTATTTTAGTAAGTGTGTTTAATATTTATGTCTATGCCATTTAGATCTTAGGGATCAACAAGAATAATCAGATAATATCAAGCATAAAGCCAAAAATCATTTCATGGTAATCTTATATTGTTTTGCTTAAAGAATAATCAGAAGATAACAAGTATACAACTAAGAATCATTTCATGGTCCTTTTATATTGTTATGCTATCATTTCATGGTCGTTTATGGTCGTTTTATATTGTTATGCTATCATTTCATGGTCGTTTTATATTGTTATGCTAATTATAAGATTGAAAAATTTGTTAAAATTATATGATAAAAAAAGAGTTTGAAATGCAACTTATGTTTACAGTTGAAGGTCTGGGTATCAAAGATTTGCTGCCACCATATCTGGACCGCAATCTTCAGGATTCGGACTTAATAACAGGCGTTAGCTTTGCTTCTGCGGGATCTGGTTTAGATAACCTAACTAGTAAAATACTGGTAACACGTTGTTAATTACTACGTAATGTTGACTTTGATGATCTCTGCAATCTTTTAGACTAATTTCCAAGCTATTATGAGGCTAACGGCCGCTAGTGTTTAACTATAGGAGGTTATACCATTCTGGAGAGAAGTGGATTACTTCAAAGAATACAAAACGAGATTGATAGGGTTGGTGGGAGATCAACGAGCCCAAATGATTTTGAATGAGGCAATTTATTTCATCGTCATTGGCACAAATGACTTCGTTGCGAACTACTTCACATTTCCATTACGTTCTTCTCACTTTACAGTTTCACAGTACACGGATTCTCTATTGCAGACATATGCATCTTACATTAAGGTATGGAAACAATAAATTTCTATTTACAGATTTACAGTATGGTGATCGGCAAGCTTAAAGAGATTTGCATTGATTCTTACAGGAACTATATTTGTTTTGACAGGAACTATATAGTCTGAATGCACGCAAAATAGGGTTGATTAACGTTCCCCCTTTGGGATGTCTACCTATCGTGAGAACACTGCATTACTCTGAGACTAAAGGAGAGTGTGTGGAGGAAATCAACGAGGCTGCATCTGGATTTAATGAAGGGCTGAATGTAATGATCCAACAGCTGAAACCTGTTTTTCCTGGGCTCAACATTGTTTCTCTTGATTATTACTCTCTCATTTTAGATTTCATACACAATCCTGGCAAATCAGGTAAATCTCCATCGTCAATAACATTCAATTTGTATATCCATATTAGTGCCCTTAGCTTTTATGCATGAATATAATTATAGTCAATGTTATTCCTCATGAGACTTTGCATGCAGGTTTTGACGTGACAAGTAAGGCTTGTTGCGGGACTGGAGATCTAGAGCTTGGGTTCCTGTGTAACAAACTTACTCCATTCACCTGTGTTGATGCCGATAAATATCTATTCTTCGACTCTGTACATTTATCTCAAAAGGCCTATAAAACCATTGCAAATACATTTTTAAGTCGGGAGATCTTACTACTACTGTAAATTTGGACAGAGTACTGGAATAACAGGTTTTGCTAGGTCATGGGATAAAAGTTTTTGAAGCGGCAAATGATAATGTATATTTATGTTTATTCAGTTTTTGCTAGGTCATGGAATAAAAGTTTTTCAAGGGTCAAGGGATAATGTATATTTATGTTTACTCAAATATCATGGATTAAAATTTATGTTTACTCACTTATCATGGATTAAAAGTTTTTGAAGTGGCATAGGATATTGTATATTTATGTTTACTTTGTATTTTTGAAATTGATATTTGATTAAAATTTATGTTTACTCACTTATCATGGATTAAAAGTTTTTGAAGTGGAGTAGGATATTGTATATTTAGGTAGATATTTTTGAAATTTTAACATTTATATTATAAACTATACATGATGAGTTAAAAAATTAATATTTTTTAGTTAAAATAAATGAATATTAAATAATTTTTATTTTAATATATAATTATTAATATTTTTCATTTTTTATTATCAAGAATATATTTTAATTAAAATATATAATTTATAAATAAACTAATCAAAACAAATCACAAATTTGTAACATCTAAAAACTAAATTTATTCCCATATTGTTTACAATAACATTATATATAAATAAAATACAATAATAAGTAGAAATTTCTAAGATTAATGTCTTATACTACCTATTTACATGAAAACTATAAGAAAAATAAATAAGATTTATAAGCAAGATTGTTTGTTAAATGTTTAACATCTATCCTAGGTTTTTAGATTGTTGAATTAAAATGTAAATATATATAAATGTAATCTAAATATTTCAAGTGAATAATAATATTTATATAAAAATTATAAAAAAATAAAATTTATCCAGTGCATTAATATTTATCTTATATAAAAAAAATTATACAAATAAATTAAAAAAGAAATTTATAAAAAAAATTAAAATGTTTATGTAAAATAGTCTAAATACTTAAAAGTGAATAGTAATATACGTATATGAGAATTAAAAAAAAATTTGTTTAATGCATTTAATATCTTTTTATATACAAATAGATTAAATGTAGAGCCATATAAATACTTTAATGTTGATTTTTTGTTTATATATACAACTTATTATTGATAGAAATGTAATATATAAATTTTTATATAAAATTATATAATAAAATAAAATATACAATAAAACTTAATAAAAGAAAGGGGTCATATGTTTTAAATAAATAGGGTATATACAACCAAGATAAGAACGAACCTTCATAAGCTCCATATTGAAAGAGGTAGTTGGGCATATACAACCAAGATAATAACAAACCTTTATAAGCTCCATAGTGAAAGGGGTAGTTGGGCGTTTCTAAAATATCATGGGTGGAAAGGATGTGCCATCTTTGTGAGAATATGAACATTGAGGATGAAAATCAATTCCTCTTAATCTTTGCTGCAATACCGACCTTCCTAGCCTTTTAACATGTCAAAATTATAGTGAGCTTCGGAGGCTTCTCTCCAAGCTCTTTGAGCATAGAAATACAATTTTAAAACAAACTAAAAAAATCATTTCTTTAGGTCCCATCTAGACCAAAGTTTGGTCTCAAGAGGAGTTAACCACCATCATCATCATTATCACATTTTTTTTATAAATAAAAATATTTTTATTAAAAGTAAATTTCATACATATGGTTAAAATTTTACTTTAAAAATAAATTATTATTATATAATTATTAAATATACTTAAAATATCATTTTTAAATTTTATTTTATTTTTTTATTATTTAATAGATTCAAATTGTTAAACTATTTAATAAATTAAAAATAAATAAATTTTATTATTATATAACTTTGAGTTATTATAAAATAAAATAAATTTAGTATTTCTCATTTTTGATAAAATGCTAATTTTAATTTATAAAATAAAATAGGCGTGGGCTAACTATGGAGCGAACCTCCCTCCATCCAGGGAGGAGGAGCAAAGTCAACGTTGACTTTGCTCCTCCTCCGTATGATGGAGGGAGGTTTGCTCCATAGCTAGCTTATTCCAATAAAATATATGTTTATAAGAAAATTAATGTTTATAATTTTAGATAAAATTTTAATTTTAATTTATAAAATAACTATAGTTTCCTAAAACGTACACACGTTTATGGAATGAAATATGGAAACAAAATTATGGGAACACATTAGTTGGAACTTACCTTATTGTTTCCACAACGGTAGAAAAATGGAAACGAGTAATTCTTTGTCTGTGCTAACGGTTAAATTGGGGCCGATAAAGAAGTTCAGCTTCTCTTCAAGCATTAAAATCGCATTTTACCAAACATATTGGTTTCTTTGGTTTGTCCATAATTTATATATTTATGATCTCCCTAACTTTTTGATGTAAAATAAATGCTTTGTTGTTGGGTTTATTCATAATGAATGCTATGGTTTTCGGGTTTATTCATATGTACTTACTTAAAGTATATATTGATTTGTGGTTGGGTTTATTCAGAATGAATGCTATGGTTTTTGGGTTTATTCATATGTACTTAAAGTATATATGGGTTATATGGGTGCAATTTTGATATCAAAGCAACTATATAAATTAATATTTTAACGTGAAATTAAATTATATTTATGTAATGTGTTATTATAATATTTTTTAACATAGTTTTATGTATAATTAGTATAAATTTATTTTAAACTAGAATCTATTAAGCATTAATAAATTTAATAACTTTCAATATTAGATGGTGGTTAAAGATGGATATATGTTTGAATTGTGTTTTTGTTAGAATTTTTTTAATAACTTTTATTTGTATTTAAATATTTATGAACTAGTATGGTTTATTTGGTTTTATTATTTTTATTTTTTGAGTTTATATATGTATTTTTTTAATTTTTAATTTTATTTTTGGTAATTTTATATTATTCTCCATACAGTGCAATTATTTACAATGAGTCTTATAACTAATTATTTTATTTTAGGTGGATTTTTAATTAAATTCTATATATACATATATATTTCAGAAAATTTTAAGGATTAGTAATTTTTTTAAAGTCTAGGAACCTTACCTAATTTTACTAATTATAACATTTCCAACCATAAAATGTTTGGCAACATTTATTTATTTTTAAATAACTTAAATGTCCAAGGATTTTATATAGTTTTTAGAGAATTTTGGGGATTTTTAGAATAAACAATTTTAATGCTAGGAAATTTAGGCACAAAAATGGAAAATGACAATTAATTTTTGGAAAAATAGCTCATGGGCTAAATCCCATGAGCATAATGGGATAAATCCCATGATCATAGTGAGGTGCTCTAAAGTATTGAAATGCCAATGATAACATTCCCTAGTTTTTTATGATATTCTAGATTATAAGTATTAAACACTCGGCCAAAAGGAGAGGTCTGAAACCCTTGGAGGGACCCGTTTGGCCCATTCTTGTGAGGTAGACACGTAGCTACTTTCTTTCTGACATTACTCACCTGACTAGATAAACAATGAAACATGTGCGCTCACCAATACATCACCTCGTCCTTGATAGGCTGTGGTTCCGCCCAACAGCCCATATATTTCCTCCCTTTTGACTATAGGAGAGAAAAATAGAGGCAAAGGAGATTACTTGTAATCAAGTTGTTGAAAGTGCCTAAGTAGCCCAGCCAATTCAATAACTAAGGTGAGGCGCAGCAGTCAAAAGTAAAGATAACAGTTGACACTGCTGGTAGTAGGATAGTAGGCAAAGAACTATCTGATAATTGTGTATATAAATAAAAGCTGCGCCTTTGGGCCTGGAAAGATTAATAGTGCGTATAGAGAGGAAAGAGTGGGGCAGACTAAAACTTTGCATTTTAGATTCGTACATTTGGATTGGGTACTGAATGTATGATCGGTAAGGCTAGATTTTCACCCCCACATATGATCAATCCTTTCCATCTAATAAATAAATACTATCAGTCAACTAGATTCTCCACATGGCAGTATAAATTTTTCTTTTTAATCGTAACTTTCAAGATTAGGAATCTACCAAACACAATCACTTTAATGTTGATTTACATAAAAAAATTGTAATAAGGCACAACCGTTATACTAGTCACATTACTATCTTTGGAATGAGATACGTATTTACACATTAACCCTATCTTTTAAATTATGGTCCCTAAATAATAAGGTACCATACTTTGTACTTGATCTCGTGGGTGCAACAATCGGAGATGACAAATGAGTCTCTTGAGTATATCAAAAAACAAGGTTAAATATACTTTACATGTTAAAAGAAATTATCTAAAAAGTATGCACATATACAACGATTTTACTCTATAATGTCTTCTAAGATTTATCTCGATGTTTTTCATAGCCTCTGCAACCAACACTTGAAGTCATGTAACTCAACATACATATTAGTACTATATATTACTGTATAAATCCAAGAACATAAGCTCCATAATAAACTCATAAACAAGATAAATTTAATCCTATAAACAAAGCTAACCATTTCAGATACTTATTTAATCTGATTTTAGCTTAGAAAACTAAAAGCGTGTCTACAACTTTCCTCCCAACCATAGGCTTCATTCGATGTATGTTTGTCCGTCTAAAGCCAACCCTGAGTTGGGAGATGAATCCATTAAGGTAAGGTTACCAACAAGAAACTCTTTTTAAAATGTGGTAGATCACAATCCTTGTTGTTATTCAATTAATTCCATCATACCCCAATATATATTTATTCCATGTTTCCTCAATATGTTCAAGACATGATTTCTTAAGATAAGCATAAAACAATTAATACAAAAGGTTTACTATTATAATAAGTCATCAATAAATTGCATTGGTAACCTTTCCATCTAACCCCAAAGTCCATCTTGTTTCCTTTTAATTCCTTAATCAAATTTGTTTCATTCTATTAAAAGTATCTTAATACCCTTTACTTTAATAATAAGTTGATTATAGTTTGCATATAAAAGAAGATATTCTCATATATGAATTATAAAAATCAATGATATATAATATCAAGTATATGATGGAACATAAGTCACATATAGGAAAAGATGGGCATTTTTAAAGAAAGGGAAACCTTTATAAAAAGGAAACACATATATATCTCTTCAATTAAATGTTGAACCTTTTATTTAAAGGATCATAAGACAAATTCCTTTAATGTCATATAAAGATCGAGGTCTTCCAAAAGCATAACGAATTATGAACAAGATTATGATATGTAATCTTACGACAACAATTGCATATAACATGTCAAATCAAAATAAAGTGCTAGCAAAAACTCAAAACAGGTCAAATAAAAACCGAGTGGAGGTTACAAACCCCGCAGTTACTAAGACTCAGATTCAGTCACACACCTAGAATCAACACAAAACACGGCCAAGGTAAAACTTTCATCGAATCACGGATCAGTTTAACCCATGAACGCATCTAAAGGGATAAAATGAGAATCGTAGGTGTAAATAGGTAATCCAATTCACTGGAACAAATCCAACATGCAGACCTTATAGAAACTGATTTTAAGGCAAGGATTCCCTCCATATCGCAGGTGTAGATAAAAGGTAAATTAATCTATTGGTTAAGATCCAAAAGCTATTGAAAATCATAGGCATAAAACTGAACTTAGATCCATACTTACTCAGAATCGCATGTAATATAATTAGTTCATAAAAGGAATTGAATCACAGGTAGCAATAGATCCCAACCAGCAATGACAATTCAAAGATAGTCAAAACAAAAGTGATTAAGAAGCGGTTCAGTGATAGATCCAAACCAACGATGTGATCTACACATGATGGATCTATTTAGACAACGATGGTGGTTTTAACAATGCAACTGTAAGAAAGTAAAACCAACGTGTTGGTCCTTGGGTTTTCTCCATCGTCTTTTCTTCTTAAAAACGAGGGCATTTTTTCTGGTGCGTAGCAGTGTTGGTCTTTGGGTTTTCACCATCCTGTTTTTTGAATAACGGAGGGAATTTTTTAGCCGTTGGGTTTGTGGGTTTCTCTAGTGCATAGCAGTGTTGGAGGAGGCACATTGGAGAGCCACTGCATAGCATTCTTATTCTTCTGCGCCACCAATTATCGCCCTCGCACTGTCTTTGCTGCTGCTGCTGAACAATCAATCGGCTAACAAGGAATTATGTGATGAATTTTGCAGGAAACCTATAAAATTATGTTATTAATTATATCGGAAACCTGCTATAGACATATGTTCTAGTGGAAATTACAGGCAGTTGGATGGACTCCATTATTGTTTGGAAATATTAGGGTTTGAACCTGTGAGTATTCAAAGATCTGTGTAGATAAGAAAGCGCTGGTAATATATATTGACACGATAGATTAAAATTTAGCAGTTCCATGGATAACCAGTGGAAATACTAGGGCTTTAACATGCGAATAACACAGGACTCTGCAAAATATTTTGATTTTAAGAAAACACAGGTTATATAGGTTCAAATGCTATGATAGGTTAGAGATTGACAGTTTCATGGATATTTAGACAATGGCAGAAACCATGGGGAGTGCTGGAGAAGAGGACACAGCTCTTAGCGATTTTGAGGATGGGGACTTGGAGGCTGCACCAGTTGTATTGCCAAATTTGTCTTTCGAAGCCTCCGATGAGAGCTTAAGGACAACTCTTTTGGAGCTCGAATCTGAAAAAAAAGCAAGGAAGGCCATTGAAACCTCGAAGGCTGAATTGGAGAGTGCATTTAGTCACTTGAAGGATCTTGCACTCAAGGCACTTAATAAAAGGGATGAATTTGCAAGGCAAAGAGATGATGCTCTACATCAAAAGGAGGAAGCTTGCTCAGGAAAAGAAATAGTTGCACAACAGTTAGATGAAGCTTTAAGATTGAAAGAGGATGCGATTAAGCAAAGAGATGATATTTTGCGGCAACGAAATGATCTTACAAGACAGAAGGATGAGATTAATCGTCTCAAGGAGGAAGCAACTAAAAAATGAGAGTTGTCAAGGTCAGAAATTGAAGCAGCAACTCAAATGCTGATCAATAGTACTGAAAAAATTACTAGCAGAGTTAGTGCCATTATAAGCTTTGGTGTTGGGCTTCCAAAGAGTTCAAAACATTCGAGCTTAGCTGCTATTGCCTATGGAGCAACCAAGAGAGCAGAGGAAATAGTTGAAGAACTCCTTAGGCAAAATGAAATTATTACGAAAGGAAGAAATGATGTCCATGAGCAGATGGAGCAGAGGACCTTGATATTGATAAGGATCTGGTGGCTTCATTGGCTGAAGTAATGTTTGTGTCAGAGCTAACCACAGTGGCAGAGAAAAAAATAATTATAGATCAAGAAAAAATGAATAATGAAAATGAAGAGTTAGAAGATAATATTGTCTTTTTAGTAGCAGAGAAAAGGGACATCAGTGCTTTGCTTCGAAGTGCCATGGGAGAGAAAGAGGGAGCTGAAAAGGGCTTTAAGGAATTGCTAGAGAGCAATGGTGAAAATCAAATAGATTCGCCTCAAAGTAATGGTATTACTTTAGATGTTGCAGAAAGGAGTCTTCAAAATACTGGATTGGATTTTAGGGCCGGTTGCCTTGCGAGGGATCTAGACATTGTATCTATTAATGTAAGAAAAGGAGGAGAAGATGGTTTTGGTCAGGTATGGATACTTGTCTTTCAAGTGTGTTGTGATGTTTGTTTATAAACTATGTTTCTTAAATGTATAAAATGTCACAGTTTAAACTTTAAATTCTTCAATGAATTTTGTATTTGTTTACTTCTCATAGGCCTCTGCCTTGGGGAACATAATGAAAACATCACGGCTTGAAATTGCAAAATTACAACGCACACTAGAAACAATGAGGTATGGTCCTATAACTAACTAAGATGTGTGTGAAGTGCAGAACTAGAGCAACAAACCATTTAATTTCTATGAAAGAATGCATTTATTGTGTTCTATTACCAATTTATTTTATAGACTTAAACTGTTGCATAATGTTTTGATATTATAGAGTTGGCTTACTATGCATTCCTTTTTTATTTCTTTGTTATGCCAAATTCATGGCAGAACTAGAGCATCTAAGAAGACTTTCTGAGACTCAAACCAAAGATCTGGCTGAGAAAATACTACACATACAAGGACTTGAGGAAAAGGAGAGGGCAGCATCTGAAGATGTAATTTATTGCTAATAAATCTTTTAATGCCATCTTACTCTGGAGCTGCTTTGATTTCTTGAAATTTATGTGCATAATCTTTCATTTCTGATCTAAGTTTCCTTTCAGGTTGAACAAGGATACACATTTTATTATGGAATTTATAAATAGAATGTTTCATTCAGAAATAAGGTTTTTATTAGCCATATCTAAGTTTCCTTTCAGGTTGAACAAGGATACACATTTTATTATGGAATTTATAAATAGAATGTTTCATTCAGAAATAAGGTTTTTATTGGCCATGTTTTCTGTGTTTTAAGGTTGAAGGTCTCATGATGGACATTGCAGCAGCAGAGGAAGAAATAGGCAGGTGGAGGGAGGCTACTGAATAAGAAGCAGCGGCTGGAAAAGCTGTCATGGAGGAGTTCCAAGAAGAGGTATTTTGACATTCTTACATTTTCTACACATTCCTTTCTTTGCTGATTACAACAGTGATTTCTAGGTATCAGACTTACCAAAGTTGCCCCTAGGCATACCTACACCCGCACTGGAGTCTCATTGGAAATGTGGAATCATTGATCTAGATTGGATTTGTGAGAATGCCATTTCATAAATCAGATCTGTTTCTAGTCTGTTTGGGTGTGGAGACTAGACAGGTTCAATGGAAGCTGCTGTTTTTTAACTATATTAGCATTTAACTGTGCCTCTGTGCATGTTGGAATGGGTGCCTTTGCACATCATGGAATTTGAATTAGTTGAATCACTGCACCAACTGTTTGTTGCATCACAACAACAACAGCTATGGACTGAAAGGGCGAGTCTATTGAAATGGACCATATGTTTTAAAAGCATTTAGTGCTACGGTAGGTACCTTGATAGCTCACAGCACTTGTTGTTCTTGGAAATTGGGTTTCTGGCATCTGCCAGTTCTCTATTCCATTTGCCATTGTGGCATTGAGACATGTCGTGTTTATGGAATGCAGCAGTTAGGGAGTGGATGCTTGGCAATAACTTTTGACTGCCTACTTGTTTATATACTTCTAGTGCAATTGGGAAACCAGATGGTTCCAAAGGTTTGCACAGTATAAAATTGTATGATGAATTTATTTTTCTCCACCTTGGCTATGATTCAGTTGGAAGGAATGACCGTGGGTTCAACGAATATCCATTGCACCAGATTATGTATAGCCTTATGGATGGATGGAATTTGCAATGATTTTTTATTTTATGTTAAGTTATATAACATTACAGTTTCAATCCCATTGGAGGCTGGGGTGTAGATTGGATCATGATAGGGTGCACTGTTAAGGCACTCCTTGCGATGTTGCTGGTTCAAACCATGCCGTCCTGTCTACTGCATGTGAGGTTGTCTTTACACGTGGAGGTTATAGTGGCAGCGAACCGGAATTGACCCCATGTCTCACGAGTACTAGCCTGGCCTAGTTACTGGTTTTTTCAGTAAAAATATATATATTACAGTTTCAACACTTTTAATGGTTATCTTATAGTTCTAGACTTTAGATAATATAGGTTATTAGAAATTAGAAATATATTATATATATTAATATAAAACTATATCTATTATATTAAATGTTTATAGAATTGAATATTACATTATATATATATATATATATATATATATATAAAGTAAAATATGCTTGGAATGGTATCAATAGGAGATGTCATTTGAGTAGAATATATACCTATGAAAAATTAGGGTTATGATTCCTAATTTTGGGAAGAGTGCCACAACTGCACCAGATTCTTCTGCTGATTCTGATTGCGCCCACAATTCAAGTAATTTTGCTAGGTATTTTAGGCTACAACATTAAGTATCCTAATTGAGATTTAGTCTGGGGTATTTATGTAAACTGTCTCTGCGTATGACTACCTGTTATTCTAAGGTATTTCATATTTTGTTGATTTCTCACCTCTTTCTTTCTTTCTATGCCTGGGTTACAAATTTCTTGAATGTTTGGATTTTCACCCTTTCCCTGTTGGTAGAGCGTTTAGGCTCATGCTGATGTTGTTTATTTATCGTTTTTCCTTTGTCATAATCTTGCTGTCCTGTGCTGTCTTTCTAACAAAACAAAATCTCCATTAAAGCATAGCATTTCTCGTTCCTGGGTGCAAAGTTCAAGCATACATCCTATGTATTGTTCTGTGGGAAAGCAGCATCAATTCAGTTGGACCAAGTTTTTTGAACAAGGAAAATGCCTTAAGTGAAACTCTATGTTAATCGGTGTTGTTGGAACTGGACTGGAACAGGAAAAATGGGATGGTCCAACTGGTTTGGGCATTTTCTGGTCTGGGTCAATGTTTGGGGTCAGAGATGGCCATTTCCATACGGAACCAGACATAAATGCCTGAACCTGCCAGTTTTGTACAAGTCTGTACACCATGGCTTTGGACATGAATTTATATGAAAGAAGGTAAACCCTAGTAATCATCAATGGCATTAAATGGTAATCTTAAATTCTTAAAGTAAAAGGATAGAAAATGAAAGATAGGGAGAATGAAAAAGGATAGAAATTGAAAGATAAGGAGAATGCCACTTAAAATTTTAACATCATCATTAATTGTGTCAAAATAATTGAGAGTGGTTCCAACCTTGTTGGACCTCATAAGCAAAAAGTAGAATTTTAAATCCCATTCAGAATTCAACAGACTTAACAGTTTATAGGATTTCAGGATTTAACCACAAGATTCTATCATGTATGAGATATGGGTTTGGCATTTAATCAAACACATCAACCTCTCTATGTACCTTGATGTTGGTGGTGCTGATTGTTAAACTTTGTCACGACCTTAAAAAAATGTAACCTTGAATTAAGCAGTATCACTTATTAAGAATGGGATGCTTTTTCTACCTTAGTTTAACACTTGGATTAGGAGGTTCCATCAAAATTGTAAGGTCTTGACATGTCCTTGGAGGATTGACTTCGAGATTCCTGGTAGAGGTAAGGGCCAGAGCCTAGAGGAGGGCATAGGGTTCTATTCATGAATAAGATCCCTATATAGGCAATGATTTTGATGATATGTAGTTATTTGTTGTAGGATGAGGGGGGCAAGGGATGTTACTGATGAATAGGATCCTTATATAGGCTAGTGTAATGGGAATCGTGAGTTTGACTTGGATCCCCCTCAAAATGAGCTAATTCAATTTGGGTTGAGTCAAACTTGGGTTGATTGAGCTTGGTCAATTGCAGTTCAAACTCATGTTTTTCTTTGTCTTGCGATTTAAAGCTTTGATTTTTTGAATTGTGTGCCCAGGAAAAGTGTTTAACATTTCCATTAATTGGTTCAGGATGCTTGAGAGTAGTTTGAACCTCATTGAAGTTCATATGCAAAAAGTGGAATTTTAGATCCCATTCAGAGTTGAACAAACTTAACTTTTTTCAGGATTTCAGGATTGCAACATTTCCATTGGATTCTATCATGTATGAGGGTAAGGTATTGGCATTTAATCAAGCACATCAACCTCTCTATGTACCTTGATGTTGGTGGTGCTGATTGTTGAACTCCTTTGTCACGACCTTAATAAAAATGTATCCTTCAATCAAGCAGAATCACTTATGAAGCATGGGAAACTTTTTCTAATTCTACCTTATTTTCACGCTTGGATTAGCAAGTTTCATTGAAATTGTAGGGTGTTGACTAATGTCTTTAGAGGATCAAATTTGAGATTCGAAGGAGAAGGCAAGGGCTAGAACCTAGAGGAGGGGGGCATAGGGTGCTATTGATGAATAGGATCTCGGTATAGGCAATGATTTGTCTATCAAGACTCATCATATGGATGAGAATTGATATAATTTGGAAATCTATTGATATCTTGCAGTATATGGACATGGCTACTTTGAATATCAATGAAAAATGTTTTTTTTTTAATTCAAAATATGTGTATATTTTATTTTTTGTATTTGCCAATTTTTTTATTTTTTTTTTATATTTTTTTATATTTTTTATTTTTTATTTTCTGATTCATTTCAAAACTTACTCTTTTTCCTCGTTGATTATTGTTGATTTCGATTTTGGTAACATTGATATAGGCAATGATTTTGATTATATGTAGTTATTTGTTGTAGCATGAAGTTTTTTGGACTCTAGAGGTCATTTATAGCCTCTTTGTCTTATGTATTTTGGGTTAGATATTGATTGCACTCAATGCATATTCTAGTTATATGCACCCTTGCAATATATATGAGAAACTTTGCATATTTGTGTATAATGGTTTGGATTCATATGGATGCATGTGAACACTGAATAAATATGTTTTTTTTTAAATTTGAATATTTTATATATTTTTTGGTTGAATGGTTTTTTGGTCCATTTTTTTAATTAATTTATTTTAATATTTTTGGTTTTGGTTTGGTTCGATGACCAGTGTGGTTTTTTTATAATTACCATATTAATAACCTATATGTTCTATTTGATGTTGCTTATAAAAGACATTGATTATGATATTTATTGCTCTGTCTTCATCATACTTCAATAATATGCAGTTTAGAAAATCTGCTTACTCCATCTTGAAGTCGTCAATCAAGCTCTTGTTATTTTGTCTCGTTTATATTTGAAAAGGGGACAGTGGTACATCCAAGCAGAGTTATTCTTGGACAAGTGTTACATTAACTATGTCAAATACATATTAAAATTAAAATTATTGTAAATGTAGTTGACATTAATAACATTTAATGTTTAATTTTCATTTGATCTGACCATTTTTCCTTTCAAGGTTTAGAAAAAGGGAAATAGCACTCCCTTTACCACCCACTTGCACTATTTTCTGCTACACCAATTTGATATATTTCAGAGTCCAAACCCTAGAATGCCACCCATTTCTCTTGATAGATTGCAGCCTGTAGAACTTCAACGTAGTTCCCTTTGTCTTCAAGGCTTGAAATTGATGATGTGGTATTGCACCCTTTAGGGGAAAAACAGCAGTGGTTAGCCACATAGCTTGATTGGTTGCAGCATATATTTTGGGGAACCTTTGATGGACACACTTAAAACACAGGTTGTTATTGCAAAAAATGGGACTATTGGAGAACATTATACAAGTAGTAATTAATCCATTATTAGCATAATTTATTGGTGGATTTCAGAATTGGATAATATTTGAATCACAGTTATAAATTTTGATAAATTTATTATTGATACCAAGAGCTGATCTGCAGTTCAAGACTGACACTACTGTGCATGCCTGTGTTTTCACTGCATTGTTTAATCGGCCAAAGCAGATTTTATATATAAATAGGGTATGGATAATTGAAAATGGTTCTGTGAGAGGAGTCTTCCAGTGACTGACACCTAGGAAGGTGTTGATGAATTTTTTGAAACGTTAGTTATAAATTTTTTATGTTTACAGATTAAAAAAATGAGGCGAGAGCTGGAAGAGACGAAACAATTTTTGGATGAAGCAAATAAAAAATTAAATTCTAAAGAAAAAATGGTAGCTGCTGCTATGGCTGCCCATGATACAGCAGAAAAATCATTGCATTTGGCAGATGCGAGATCTTCTCATCTAAGGGCAAGGATAGAGGAATTGACTAGATAGTTAGAAGAGCTAGATGGTGGGGATGAGCAGCAGAATCTTAGAAATACATGATATGCATGTTGGCCTTTGCAGTGGATTCCAATTGGTATGCTTGGAACTTACATGGGATCTGACAGAGATGAAAATAACAATTCAGCTAAGATGGAGCTTTCTGATCCTCTTTTTCAAAGTAGCCAATCAACTTGAAAGTTGACAGCAAATTACAAGTTGTATGTGATCTCCTCAAATCAAAAATCCTGTAAAAAGTTACTTCACTAAACATCAATAATTTGAGGGCACATTGTCCTTGTTAGAGATTCTTGTCGGCTTTTGTCTCTAAGATTTTCATGTGTTTGAATCATGTATGTTGTATGGTTCTAAAAGGATTCATTCCATTGCTTTCAAACTGGTGGTAGTTACCAAATTTTGGGAAGATCTTTTAGCAGCTGTTTTGTTCCTTGTAAATCTGGGAAGGGGTGCAACCACTTTCTGAGGGAAGGTTGGGAACACTATTTTTTTAAACTAAACTGTCAATATTTAGCAACTAGATATGGATAAATTTAAAATAAAATGTCATTCATTGCTTTTGTTAACCTAGGTTGTTTTAGAGCCAAGTTGTATTTGAAGTATTGGAGGGTTTATTTATGATATTTCAAGGTGATTCTATGCTCGAATGGAAGTTTAGCCTGCTTTTAACAGGATGAAAGAGAAACTCAAGGGGCACAATACGTCTGTTAATGTACCTGATTATATTTTTTTTGAAGTTTAGTTTTTTGTCCTTCACCATCTTTGTTGATCATGTTCTGACAATAAAAACAACAATTTGGCCTATGATCTGTCCAAATACCAACACAATCATTTCTTATATTGTTTTGTAATGAGAATGCCAATATATGTATGCACATGGAATCTTGACCAGAGTCTACCAAAACTGTATCCCAAACCGTGGTTACAAAAGTTCAATAATCAATCGAGTGCTGATACATTTAGAAAAAGGGAATAGTATGCTTTGGTGTCTTGATGATAGCTACCATGTTGACTACAAAGTTGGCATAATTGTCAAACTGTTTCATTAAGAGAGTTGGAAATATTATTTTTAAGATACCAATTTCCAAAATGGACATGCTTCAAAGGGAATGTTATCATTTAAAATGGTATTTAAAAATTGATGTATTTTTTATGTTTTAAGATTCTACTTTTTGTTTTTCATTAATATTTGTGAGCAAAGAACTTTTTGTTTTTTCAGTAAAAAGCTGTCTCATATGTATTTTATAAGGATCAATGTTTTAGATTGGTCCCTCTCTTATATCTATTCTAGGTCCTTGCCTCTTAGGTTGTGTTGGGATTTTGCTAAGATTGCAGTAATATCATAGAGCTATATAAATTTATCTGCTGTACATTAACTAGTTTGAACATTGCATGTATAGAATCCTGTTCTAACTCATTGCAGTTCTTGCAAACTATATGGATGCTTTATATCTACTGAACTAATTTCGTAAAGTTTATCTTAAGCACAAAGTCATCTACTGATGTGGCGATGTTCATATGGATTTGTTGATATGTCGATGCTGTCAACCGGAATATAACATGGGCATTAACTTATAACAATTGCATCATTTGGGCTATGAAGCTTTGATTTCCTCATGTGTTCAGCCATGCTATGGCCTAGCCTTTTTCTAATAGCTTTATGGAGAAAATCTAGAAAGTGTAATTGCAGAGCATATTACTTTATAAATATCTTATATATGTTAACTAGATTTAATTGGATAATGCATTTGATTAGGTCTTGGAAAATCAATGTCTATATGTAGGTTCATAATGATGAAGAAGTTAGAGCCCTATTTAATCAAGTACAGGGAGAGGTTCCAGGTTCACCGATATTTATCATGAAGGTTGCATCTCAGGTACTAAAATAATTCAAGAAATAATGAATCCCTGATAATAGAACTTGGATGACATTTCGGTTGTTGCATAAACACCACTTATAATGGTATTGATGATTGAAGTGGAAATGGTTATTGATTTATGAGATTTTGTAGTGAGTGAAGCATAGGTTTTTCTCTATTGTTATGTCTAATCCTGTATGAGACAAGAGGTGGCAAAGTTTACTCTGGACCTACTTTTCCGTTTATTCATGAGCAGTTAATGCTTCTATAACACATCAGTAACATACATAACTCTGCCTCTACAGAGTCGACATATAGAAGTGCAACTACTTTGTGACCAGCAAGGAAATGTGGCTGCTTTGCATAGTCGTGGCTGCAGTGTTCAAAGAAGGCACCAAAAGGTTGGGATTTCTCTCCATTTGTCTTATATGAATTCTATTTTTCAGTGAAATAGATTAGATGGAATATGATGTTAATGTATTTTTTATGTCTTGTCAAGTTAGACATCTTAAGCACTGTGTTGAATACTGTGTTACTCTCAGGATGCAGTGGACTCTCTATTTCACTGACATATATACATATAGAATAAGGAAACCTGTTACCATTATCACTAAATGCACATTATTTCAGCATTACTACTAAGCACCGGGTATGCAATTTTTGTTAAGGATGTCAGTTCTTTTTTATTTACAGATTATAGAAGAGGGTCCAATTACAGGTGGAGCCCACCTGAAACTGTGAAGCAATTAGAGCAGGGTGCACAGAGACTTGCAAAGTATGTAAACTATATTGGGGCTGCAATTGTTGAGTATATTTATAGCATGGACTTTGACGAGTATTAGTTTTTAGAACTGAATCCTCATTTACAGGTATATAGAATTTGCTTCAGTCAGCATTATGAGCATGGAACTAATAATGTTGGATTTGAATTTCTAGTTGTCTTGAGGTGAATAGAATGGTTGCTTTATTAAGTTGGCATGCCTTCGTAGGTTGAACATCCTATTACAGAGTGGATAGCTGAAATGAACTTACCTGCAGCCCAAGTTGTTATAGGCATGGGCATTTCTCTTTGGCAGATTCCTGGTATGCACTTAGTAAGGCTGCAGGTTGAATTATCTTTGTTGATATTATATTATGATGACACTGATGGAAACCTACTATGCACTGATGTTCTTGGTGTTTGTATGCCTTAGAAATAAGACAATTTTATGGAAAGGAAGGAGGAACAGGCTATGATGCTTGGCGGAAGACAACGGTGACAACTACTCCATTTGATTTTGACTTGGAAGAATCTGTTAGACCAAAAGGACACTGTGTAGTAGTCCATGTGACAAGTGAAGATCCATATGATGGTTTTAAGCCTACCAGTGGCAAAGTGCAGGTCTGAAACAATGCTATTAGGAACACTTATAGAGAGATATTAGTGTGGAAATAAATTGGAATTTTTTTTTAGAAATTAAAACATAGATACCTTTTGTGGATAGTTATTTTGTGCTTGAAATTTGTCTTGTATTTGTGAAATATTTGCAGGAACTCAACTTTAAAAGCAAGCCAAATGTATGGACATATTTCTCTGTTAAGGTATTGACCTCTCTTTATACATAATATAACTTGAATTGTTATTTCATATTTTCTCTTGCATCTCACCCTCCAAATACATGGAGCATGGTCTTGCCTCATGGAACGCCATATGGGATAGGAAGTAGTGGGTCATTGCAATGAATTTGTGATGCAAAAGCTCTCTACAAATTGGTAGGATCTGTATAAATTCATCTACTTCATGCCCTTCTCTATAGCAGCGTTATTAGTCTTCACTTGCCTTGGTGGTAAGATTCCAACTTCAATCACATACAGTGAAAAGTGGGAAAAACAATTCTTCATGTGCCCTATGATTCCTTTTAGCTAGCTATTGCATCACATCCTCTGGTTTCCATTTGCACATTCATGAATCATGGATTTCAGATAATGTAGGTGTCAAAGTTTCCCCAAAATACTAAAATTACCATGCCATACCTAAATCCTGAAAGTGTTGAAATTTGTAACATGATTTTGACTAAAATAAACTCATTTGCTTTTCATGTTCATTGCAGTCAGGAGGAGGAATCCACGAGTTTTCAGATTCTCAATTTGGTATGTACACATTTATTTTTTAGTGGCTTAATAATTGCTTTAGTTAAAGGTATGTACTGTTCATAACAAATAGTTATGAGTTTCAGGTCACGTGTTTGCTTTTGGAGAATCTCAAGCTTTGGCCATAGCTAATATGGTACTTGGACTAAAGGAAATTCATATTCGAGGAGAGATTCCTACTAATGTTGACTACACAATTGACCTTCTCCATGTATGTTAATAATTTTAGATATGCAACATTAACAATACATCGTGCTATGAAACTTTATTAGGTATGGTTCCAAGTAAATCACGTGGGGAAATGTTTAAATTGTTATATGATAGTATTGTTTATTATAGAGCTGTGTGAAATATGGGTGTTCATTTTTTTACAGGATGTGGAATATAGAGAAAACAAGATTCATACAGGTTGGCTTGACAGTCGGATTGCAATGCATGTTAGAGCAGAGAGGCCACCTTGGTATCTTTCAGTGGTTGGAGGAGCAGGATATGTAAACCTTTGAATCAGTTCAAGTTTTGTAAAAATTTGAGGGACTAGTATGTCCTGTTATTGCCTTTGTTTATCATTTACCCGATATTGAGCTCTAACATGATCATTTTATATAAAAAAGCATCAGCGACGAGTGCCGCAATCATTTCTGAATATATTGGGTATCTTGAGAAAGGACAAATCCCTCCCAAGGTAGGCTGTGTAAAACTTGTACCTTTATGGAAGGAAATTATTACATTTACAGTATAGCTTGTACCTTTATGGAGGGAAATTTGTCAGAGACGTGTCTTATGTGACATTGTGACCCTTTTAATCTTTTAAATTTGTATTAATGTATGTTTTTGAAATGCAGAATATCTCTTTGGTAAACTCTGTCTAGTCTCTCAACATTGAAGGGATCAAATATATGATATGCATTCCTTTAAAAGTTGAAAGTAAGTTCTATCTGTTTTGCTAATTACTTTATTATTTCAAAGTGGAATAACAGATATTATTTCACAGTGGAATAACATAAGCTCTATTTGTATATGGAATTTCATCTTTATTTGTAGATTGAAATGGTAAGGGGAGGACCAGGCAGCTATAGACTAAGGCTTAACCAATCAGAAGTTGAAGCTGAAATACACACACTATGTGATGGAGGGATACTAATGTAGGTGCCTCTCTCTATTTCCTTATGTTTTACATTCATACCCTTTGCATTGTATGTTACAAAATAACCTCTAGATATTTGTCCTAACATGGAGTTTTTTATTTTTCCCATTTAATTTTGTTGAATTGAATGGGAAAAACAAAATTGAGCCTTCAAAACATTTGAAATGCATAGCA
>LPNX010299088.1:398025-450533 GCA_001517045.1 Pseudotsuga menziesii
AGTTTCTCTCAAGTGAAAGGTTTGATTTTTTGTTGTTGTTCTCTAATAGTTATTTGAACATTGATTTGCTGATATCATTTGACTTCCCTTCTTGCTATGGTAAAATTTCATGGTTCATTACAGTGGCTTCATTTTGAAATTATTTCAGTCTTCTTTCGTAATGTTTCTTTTCTGATCAGTCTTAGCCAAGGTCAAGGATATTATAGACTTTATCATAGTAGGTAAATATTTTTGTGTTTGAGGCATACACGAACACCTGGAAATACTTGTAAGATGGCATAAAATATAATTAAATTAACAGAGTAATAGAAATAGTGAAATATAGTGATAAGGAATGAAGGTGATAATTCTTGTAGTAATTAGCTATACAGTTGTTTGTGGCAAGAAAATTTGTAATGAATAGGATGTTTTGCTTCTAAATTTTTAAAAGTGATTATCCCATGGCTGTGGCAATGACTGCAGTGATATCCCTCTTCTTGACGTGTGAACCTGCTCCCCCTCTATTAAAAAGTCTTACAATGCTGTAGTAGTGGGGACTCGACGTCCAAACCAAGCCCTTCCCACCTGAGGGATGGCAGTGACCTCAGATATAATGGCCTCATAAACTTCGATGCGCAACCCCCAAACCTCTGAGTAATTTTCTGTGAGGTTCAGATCAAATTGTAAGGCTGCTTCATGGTTGAATCCATCCAGACACTCGAAAAATTCCATCTAACCGGTGGCTTGAAAGATGGCGAAGACCACAACATTTTTCCTGAGCGCATATGTATTTGAAGGTTCATAACGAGCTGGAATCCCCATGGTTCTGGCTTCAGACTTTGTTTTCTATTCAACATATTACAGACTCTGACAATGGAGGTTCCGGCAGAGAAGATGCACGAACCGCTGAGAGGAGATGTTAGGCAAATTTGGAAAGTTTCAGCACACTATATTATTTGAAATTTCATTCCGAATTGGGGAAGGTGGCGGTTATTAGTCTTTACGTCGCACAGGAAAGGAGTTAATCAGGCAATAATGGGCATAAAAATAGAGGTACGACTGACATTGTTAAATCATATCAATACTTAATCACATGATTAATCAAAGCCACACCTTTGAGACTGCGTGTTGGATATCCTTCGGAGAATAATGGAACGTGTGGTTGCTGACGTTACGAAAGCCGAACTTGTGCACAGTCATTAATTATAATCATTATAACCAGGATACTACAATAAATATATATATTTTTTCGCCAGTGAAGCACAAACCATCACGTCCAAATGGTCGAAATTATGAAAAAAAATGTCACCTTATGGACTAGATTGCCGGCACGAGGAGGAGGAATCAGAGCCATATCTAGAGGAATGAATGGCGTACAAAGCAATTTTCCAATAATACAGGAGTTACCACCATAGGTAATAAAGAAATTGAAACAGAGATACGGCCCTTAATGTTGGAAATATCAGCCAAATATAGTAGATTTGCAGCTGCTAGGAAAGATGTCACGGCCATCGGAGAAAGGATCACGGCTGCCGGGAAAGATGTTGCAGCTGTCAGAAAAAAAGGATCACGGCCGCCGGGAAAGATGTCGCAGCCGTCGGGAAAAAAAGGATCATGACCGCCAGGAAAGATGTCGCAGCCGTCATAAAAAAGGGTCACGGCCGCCGGGAAAGATGTCGCAGCTGTCAGGAAAAAAAGGATCACGGCCCCCAGGAAAGATGTCGTAGCCGTCGGATAAAGGATCACGGCCGCCGGGAAAGATGTCTCAACCATTAGGAAAAAAAGGATCATGGTCTCTGGGAAAGATGTCGCAGCCATCGAGAAAAAAAGGATCACGGCCGTCGGGAAAGATGTCGCAGCCGTTGGAAAAAGGATCATGGCTGCCGGGAAAGATGTCGTAGCCATCGGGAAAAAGGGTCACAGCCGCCGGGAAAGATATCGCAGCCGTGACATATTCATTTAATGAAAATAAAAAAAAATAGTGCGGGAAGGCACAGAGATGTGACTTCTGGTCGACAGGCCCAATCTGATGCTCATCTCTGGTCGCTTCTCTACGAATCTTGAAAAAAAAAAAACAGAAAACAAAGAAGATCAAATGCAAAACGAAAAGATAATATAATGAAACAGAAAAAAAAAAACAACAGTTATTTATGTACAATGATTCCTGCATGATTTACAGTGATCAATTAAGGATTAACAGAGGCAGAGAAAAGTTCCTGCCCTGGTGCTAGCTGATAATCTGGGTCGGCAAAAATTCGCGAGATAAATGCATCCTTTGAAATTGGCTTATGGTACAGTCGTAGCCTATGACCATTAGCAAAAAATGGTACATGGTTTTCATCGATGGTTACCAGGCGGACTGTGCCGTTATTAAACACCCTGTCTACTAGATATGGGCCCAGCCACCTTGTGCGTTATTTACCCTTGAAATCTCTTTTGAATCTGGAATTGTATAATAATGCCCAATCTCCTTCACAGAAGACTTTCTTTTTAATGAATCGGTCATGCCAATTGGATCTCTGTTGTTGAATTAACACGGTCTGGTCTACTGCAGCTAACTGATTCTCGTCCAATTCGTTCAGTTGATTTAATCTTCTTTTCTGGGCTTCAGTTACATCCAGATTCACTTTAGTGGCTGTCTTCAGGGTCTTGATTTCAAATTCAATTGGAAATATGGCACTTTTTCCATACACTAAATCATAAGGAGAGAAACCTGTGGTGTTACGCCATGTGGTGCGATATGCCCACAGTGCTTCCAGAAGCATGTCAGCCCAATATTTCTGATGGATCTTAACTGTCTTGGTAAGGATGGCTTTGATAAATTTATTAGTGCTTTCCACTTGGCCATTGGCTTGGGGATGGTAAGATGAAGCTACCCTATGCTGAACATGATACTTCCGTAGCAGGGCATCAAATTGATGCGACATAAACTGCGGTCTCCCATCGGTAACTACTTCCTTAGGTACCCCAAAACAGGTAAATATTTCATTGTATAGAAAATCAATCACAGCCTAGTCGTTAGCCTTAGCCAAAGCTACAGCTTCTACCCACTTGGTCATATAATCGATACATACCAAAATGTATGCTTTCTGTTTGGAATGAGGGCTAATAGGGCCAATGAAATCCAAAGCCCATCTATCAAACGGTTGAACTACTGGTTGAGGTTGTAGAGGCATCTGATCTGATCTGTTGGGATGACCCATCCTTTGGCAGCTATCACAGGACTGAACATACCTTTTAGCATCCCTAAAAAGAGTTAGCCAATAGTAGCCCATCCTCAGCGCTTTGTGCCTTGTCCTTCTGTCTACTAAGTGTCCCCCACAAGGTTCATCATGAAAGGCTTTCAGTATATGAAATATTTCATCTTCCCTTACACACCTTCTAAGCCCAAGATTAGGAACTGTGTAGAAGAGATGACCACTTACCCAACAATACTTGGCACTTTGCTAGACGATTTTCCTCTTTTCTCTTTTAGACATATGTGGCGGGAGCTTTCCCACAAGAAGATAATTAGCGACGTCTGCATACCAAGGGGAATGAGATGAAAGTGTGAATAGATGTTCATCTAGAAAAGAGTCCTCAACAGGAAAATTATCATCACTATTAGTGAAACGAGATAAAAATCCAGCGACAAAATTTTCTTTCCCAGGTTTATCTATGATGGTGATATCAAATTCTTGTAATAATAAGAGCCACCTGGTCACTCTTTCATTAGTGACTGGTTTGTTCATTAGATATTTAATGGTAGAGTGGTCAGTGTGCACAAATGTAGGATACCCAGTAATGTAATGTCGAAATTTATTAATGGAGTAAATGATAGCTAAGAATTCTTTTTCAGTGACAGTATAATTAAGTTCAGTAGGGGCTAAGTTTTTACTAATATAATAAATTGCATAGGGTACTTGACCATCCTACTATCCTAAAACTGCTCCAATGGAAATATCAGAAGCATCTGAAGAAATATGAAAGGGTAGGGTTCAATTAGGTCCTCTTAAGATAGGAGTTGTGGACAACTTCTCCTTAAGCTTAACAAACGCTGTCTGGCATGCTTCACTCCAAACAAACTGTGCATCCTTCATTAACAGAGAAAACAAAGGAGAAGCAAGTTTGGAAATTTTTTCTATAAATCTTCGGTAGTATCCAGCATGCCCCAAAAAAATTCACACCTCTTTTTGAGTTGCAGTAGTAGGTATATTTTTTATCACCTTGATTTTTTAGGGGTCCACCTGAATGCCATTGACAGAGATGAAGTGCCCCAATACTACCCCTTCACTCATCATCATATGGCACTTTTCAGTGCTTAAAGAGAGGTGGGTCTATTCACAGCGAGTTAAAACTTTCTTTAAATTTTCCAATGCTTCCTCAAAATCCTTGCCGTAAGGAGTAAAATCGTCCATAAATATTTCCATACTATCATTAACTAACTCAGAAAATATGCCAATTACAGCTCTTTGAAATGTTGCTGGTGCATTACATAAACCAAAGGGAAGCACTCCGTAGGAAAACGTTCCCCACGGACAAGTGAAGGTAGTTTTATCTTGGTCCTCAGGAGCAATATGAATTTGATTGTACCCTCTAAACCCATCTAGGAAGGAGAATAAATTCTTCCCCAATAGGGTTTCGAGTACTTGGCCAATAAAGGGCAAGGGGAAGTGGTCCTTTTGTGTGGCCTTGTTCAGCTCCCTATAGTCGACACAGACTCTCCATTTACCATTTTTCTTGGGTACAATTACGAGTGGGGAAACCCACTCGCTATCTGAAATAGGATATATAAATCCTGCTTCCAAGAGTTTCTGAATTTCTTCCTTCACTATGTCCCTCAGATTGAGGTTCATTCATTGTTGAGGCTTACACATAGGATGGGAGTCACTTTTAATATAGATATGATGGGTGCACAGGTTAGAGGGAATACCCCTCATGTCTGTATACTCCCAGGAAAACGCCTCCTTGTGTTCTTTCAAGAGACTGATCAGGCGCTTATGTTCATCTAAGGAGAGATTAGGATTAATATTCAAGGTTTTTCTAGACTCTACCTCAATAGGAATACTTTTCAAATTTTTCAATACTGGGATTATGTGTGTGTCACCAACTAGTGTTTCTTCTATGAGATTTTCTTGTTCTTCCTTACCCAGAGTAATTTTCAGGATTTGATAAACTTCTTTATTGACTGAAGTGGGTTCACTGATGAAATTATTAATGGCATCATCTTCTGTTTCATTCTTAAAAGTTAAGGCCTTCCCTATAGTTAATAATGGCTGAACACCCTCCTCTTCCTCTGGCTCCATCCAAAAAGAGGTTTCAGCCTCTAGTCTCAGTTGAGCTGGAGGATAAAGGGTGAGGTTCTTAGTCTCGGTACCATCAGATATGGTCATAGACCCAGATCGACAGCTGATGCAAGCATTAGCTGTGGCCAACCAAGGCCTCCCTAGGATTAATGGATGTCCTCCCAGCTAGGAATTTGGTTGTAAAACCAAGAAGTCAGTAGGATACTCCCATGAATCAACTGAGATGACGAGATCGTCTAGAATTCCTTTAGGTTTAATGGTGGATCTGTCTTCCAGTTCGAAGACAGTGGGGGTTGACCTAATATTAGTGAGCCCAAGTTTTCTTATGGTCTCAATTGTTATGACATTAATCGTTGCTCCTAAATCTACGAGTACGTTGGGTATCTGTGTATGCCCAATCTGCATAGTGATAGTGGGATTTCCAGGGTCGTCATACTTAGTCACTGGGGTTTTTCCTATTATTAATGCAGATAATTTCCCTATGACGTGAACAGTGGGAGGATCTCTGGGCTTCCTTCCTGGTTTTTTGGTGCACAGGTCTCGAACAGTTCTAGCATAAATAGGTACATCTTGAAGAGCTTGAAGGAGGGGGATTTTAACATAAAGATTCCTTAACTCTCCTAGGAGGTTAAACTGAGGTTGCCCCCTTGCCCTTGGTAGCATTAATCTCTCAGGGTACGGTGGTTGCCTAATCAGCTGGGTAGGCTACGCATCACCAGATTTATCATTTTATGTTTCAGCCGTCCCATCTATGGGATGTTCAACATCTTCAATAATAGGAATTGTATCAGACGGATGCTGTGGACTCACCCCTTCTTCATGCACAGAAGGTGAATCATCTTCTACAATTACAGGTTCTACTATTTTCCCTGACCGTAAACAAATATCGTTGCAAGGTACAGGGGAAAGGGAGTAGGCCAGCATGTTGACAGTTTCCAATTGATGGACTATTTTATTATTTGGGTTAGGATTAGGTTGAGCAGGCACCTGAGGTCGTATTGATGCATTAGGGATAGAATTTTTCTGCAATTGCAGCTGCGACTGCTGATGAGGGTATTGAGGATATTGAGGGTATTGAGGGTATTGAGGAGAGTATGGCGACTGTTGCAGTCGAGGTTGTTGAGGAAACTGGTTCCCTGGATGGAAATTCCTCCATCAAGGAGACCAGGAAGTAGGTTGGTGTGGTGGCTGTGTCCAGGGATTCCATGAGTTATAATTTTGTATTGCAGGTTGGGAAGGATTCCACTAAGCATAATTTGAAGGGAACTGTGTATTCACATTTTGCATATTATTCAAAAATGGAAATGAGTCTAGGGGCATACCTTGGTTTCGAGGCTACCAAGGTTTCTTTTGTGCAATGAAATAAGTTGATTCCACCTCTGGAGTTGATGCCTGCAGGACAGCCTTCACTTGGGGAAGTAAGGGACATTCTTTCGTGTCGTGGTTTAGCTTGTACAGCTGACACACCTCTACTTTATCAAGTGGGCACTCCCTTAGAGGATGGTTTTTTCTACATCGAGGGCAGAACACACCTAGTGTGCGGTCCTCCACTGCCTATTTTTGTTTTTCCTTTAGGACGTTGATTTTCGAGGAGATAGCGCTCATCATTTCTGTTTTAAAATTTTCGAGGAGATTACCTATCTCTGCACGGGTGGCTCCACCATTAGATGAATTCTAAGTTCTGTCGAAGACATCGCATTCTATCTTATCCCGTTTTTCCCACCTGTTGTTCCGAGAGGATCCCCTGGAATACCTTTTACATAATTCCACAATCTTTCCGAAAGATTCCTTGGAGATATCCCCCTTTCCTAACAGGTTTAACATATCTAGATAATCATCCCTAATCCCGCGAAGCAGGATTATCTTGAGCACATCTAGCCCCATGTTCGTCTGCCCAGCTCTTTGCATGTTGTATAAAATCCTTTCTACAAAATCCTCTAGACTCTCATCCTCCTTATGCACCATTTTGAACAATTCTTCTCTTTTGTCCTTGGTGTTGCAATATTCCTGATATTTCTCTGAGAACACCTATTTCATTCTATCCCAATTAGCGACAGTTCCTCCTCCTAGGCTCATGAACCAACATAATGTGTTGTCCTTTAGGGTGGCAGGGAAGAGTTTTAGATTTTGTGCATCGATGACATAATCATAGCTGCGACAGAGGATATCGAATTTGAAAATAAATTCATCTGGATCCTCTTCTGCTTTTCCATGGAAGCGAGGCAACACTGATGGTGAGATATTTTTCATAGGGGTTGTCCCTTCTAGCTGCTGAATCAGGAATTGCAGTGTAGCCACCATTCCTTCAGGCAGGGAGTGATTTTCATGATGATAGTTTCCCCCCATTGCCTCTTGCTCATTAGATTCGTGTCTGTTACTCATCTCCTCTTCTGTTTTCTCTTCTTCATTCATTCCTGCATTCTTTTCCTCATTATTTTCTTCGTTCTTTTCTTTGTTCCTCCACTGATCAGTAATATTTTGGTGGAACTGCATCAACTCTTCTTCAATTACAACCTTCCTGTAAATGTGGTAGATCGGGACTCTACCAACAGGTCCAGTTGTACCAGCTTTGTCCTCTTCTACAGGGATATTTGAGGAAGTCACGGCTGCTCGTGTGTTCTCCACTATGGAACCTAATGTGGGCACCCCAGGATCGACAGGGTTTCTTCTAATAGGATTTTATTGATGGCAATCCCTGGTGGATGAATCAATTCTGTCAATAAGATTGTCAATGAATGTCCTTCTGCCCAATTGTGGACCTCGACCGTGACCCAAGCCACCAGCACTGTTAGTATTTTGTGGGGTATTGGGAGTTGAAATATGATCACGCTTTACCCTTCTCGTATTCATGCAACCCAAATCATTACAGCAAAAAAAATAGAAAATACTAACTAGAAACAATTACAAAATGCAACTAATGATGGTGTTTAATCTTTATCCTTCCCCAACAATGGCGCCAAAATGTCGAGCACCCAATCTGCAAGTAGATTACTACCAAGGTACAGAGTGTACAATATTTATTGTCAACCCAGGAAAGTCTTGTATTTCAAGGATAAAATCTACAGTATATGCTTAAACACAAAGTCACTGTAATTGAACAATACTATCCTCTGTTCAACTATGCTCATCCCAAGAATCTACGTAATCCCATTTATCTTCTAAATACTACAATCACAATTACCTTCTGCTATGCTTTGATCTAAGAATGCAAAGATAAACATAATATCCAAATTACAATTGCAGATGAAAGGAAATCCTATTCACATCCCTGAATGATTAATCCACCTATCCAATCTGATTATTCTAGGAAACCACAAGCGTAATTTAAATATTGATCTAGGAATTCAAATGCAAAGATTGAGTTCAGCTACTCTAGGAAACTGAAGTGCAGGAATGAGATTCGGTAATCATAACAATAAAGACAAGTTGCAAAGATTCATGGAATGACAACTAAAGATCTCAAGATGAACAGAGCTATTACAGTTACCACACGAATTGCATAAGAGATAATTACCTACTCAGTCGACGGTCACGCTATACCACTACAAATCTCCAAGGAATGCAATCACAACACACTGTAAATACACACTTACTATAGCTGCTTGTGAAAGGAATAAAATTAACACAACATCACACGACAATTGAATTAAAAATTCCTAATTTAACTCAGCAATCTTTGTGGAAGGCGGGCCCAGCCTTCACACAGAGATGCTGGCTGAACAAGCGTAAAACCCTTAAATCAGAAGTAACTCTTTGTATTAAAAGGAAAGAGTAATTACACAATTCCTCCTCACAGCTAATACAATGAATTGATTATATGTTCAACAACCCCCTGGTTCGAGACAATTCTCCATATTTATACCATGTGGATCATAACATCCTATCCTATTATGGGGAAGCCATGAAGATCTCTGATCTTCAGGCGCCCTAAATAACAAAAGTTGTTACAAACGTGGCAGGATGAAAATTAGGGAGCACAGGAAAACTGTTAATCTCCCCAGGAGTAGCAATATTTTTAGATTACAACTACACCCAAGCAACAATGTACTATGGATCTCCAAATATGACGCATTCTGTTATAGCTTGGGTGATGATAGGATGGCTGAATATCCATCCTTTTCGAGACTTGTTCAACCCAATCTTCCTACAGTCCACTTATCTCAAAATACCTTTATAAACCATAATATGTTAGCGCATCGAGAGATACAAAGCCTTAATTATCACAATCATAAGTATTAATAAAAATAAAACAATGACCAGCATACCTTGGTAGTTTGAAGAGTAGAGTGGGGATAACAGGTTTAATTGGTATGCTAAATGGGGTAGGGTAGGACAAGAAGAGGTAATTAAAGGTGGTCAAAAAAGGCCATTTCCGGGCTCAACAACAACACTTTCTCCAACAGGAAAAATTGTAATTATATTATTGCAAAACGAAATAGTTCCTCTTACAACAAGTTTTTCACAAGTCTCACTTGGGAAAAACCCCCTTACTTTCCTCCATTTATACAAAAACTAGCAAAACCTTTGGGTTCCCCCCCGACTCATAAGTTTTGGGTTCCCCAAACCATTTTGTCTTTTGTGAGTGGTCATGATTCATAAGAACATTACATTTCAAACCAAGATTAAGATTTACAACACTTTGTAAGAAAGACCGGCCTGGTAATCGACGAACCCCCAAAGCCCGAGACCGTGTTCGTAATGATTATGCTTCATAATCTGATGGTCCTTTTGATATCCTATCAGTCTCAGATTTTCGCTTTCTTCTTTATGCTTCAGCTTTTCCTTTCTGCAGCAATAGTCATCAACTGAATCTAGAAAATCTCCTAGGTTTGTCTGCAATCAGATGAACAAATCATGATTCATCCGGAGTATCTTCAATAAACATAAACCAAACTACCAATAAAACCAGCATTAAAAGTGAAACCTCATACTACATTTTCAATGTGGAAATCTTAACTTGATAAAAACAAAGAACATCTCGCCATTCATGAAACAAGTTACAAGCTCATAACAACAATGGGAAAATGACCAGGAATCAGGCATATAAAAATCCCCATCAGCGAATCGGAACACTTGACATCTGTCGGTTAGTTCACTGGAACACCGCAATGGCGGGTGACCCATAGCCTAGGGGTTCCAGAGCACAAAAACTTGTCGATGAAAAAATAAAGTACTAAAACGGGTGTCATACATCGGTGGTAGGAAATTTATTTAATCGGACGGTTAGTCTGCCGAGGGACCGCAACGACGGTTATCAAAAAGACATAGCCTCCACCCAAAGTCATAAATTGCTCCGATAGCGAAGAAGCACAAAGAAAACCCATAAGTCCGCGGGCTCGGTAAAGACAGGAGCTATGCTTCAGAACACTCGTCATTTAGCTTCCGCAATGATAGCTCTGCAAGGAACTACGACTCTGATACATTATACTGAAAAATTTCGACAATGAAGAAAAGGAAATTACCGATAAATCAAAACTCAAATTCAAAAGGCAGCATCAACAAACAATGACATCCACTCAACAAGCATCCTTAAAGATCAAACTTGTAGTAACATTAAGCAATCCAAATCAAACTAAGCAAGACAAATTGAAAGGAGGGTCCCATTTTTTTAGAAATTTTGGAGAAAGTTGCCGCTGCAGCAATTGGCGACTACCTGGTGAGCCCAGATCTCTGAATCAACTCTTCCTTAGGGAACAAACTGTTCAACAATTAAACTAATATGTTGAATTATTCTATATGTCTGTATTCCTATAATGGCAAATGTACGTACTATAATCATTGATGATAGTCCAATCTGTTAGGAAATGGAAACCCAAAATATCCAAGTCAGGATAACTCTTTTGAGGCCAAGTAGATGAGTTTCATTTTACCTCTGTCTTTGGGTAGCTTCCAGCTTGGACACCATAGGAAAGTAACATATGGTAAATAGAGATATTCATTTGTTCCTCATTCCCATGCCATTTTGCACTTTTGTGTGCTTGTGGACATTTTGGTCCTTCTGAGCCCTCCTCATGCCTTTCTTTTTGAATTTTTATTCAAGCTCCTCTATCCATAGTGTCCTTTTGTGTGAGAGATGTATTTAATTTTCATCTCACGGACGGAGAAGAACTTTAGGCAATTTGGTGTTTTTATATGATTTGGTACCTCACTTTGATCTAGACATTGCTTTTTTTTTTAATAGGAGTTTTGACTCTTATTTGCCTTTAGGCTTTCAATTCTTGGCATGGGATCATTTATATATAATATACTGTTTACCTTGCTTCCTTTCCGTGGGTCTTTTGCTATTACCCCCTAGGAAATTTTAGATGTGAAATGGATGGAGCCTTGAAATAGTATTCTAGACCTTTTGATCCTAATTTATTTTTCAGGGATTATGCCAGACTTCAATGTATTCATAGCCATTTAGGAAAACTACTTACTAGATGAAATTCCATCAAATTCAAACAATAAGATACAGTCTAATACCCAAATATCTCCATTAATCCAGAACTCTGACACTTTCCATGCAACCAAAAGTTTGCCTCTTTTATTGAAATCAAAATAAATCTAAACTAAAAACAAAACCGAAATGAAATAAATCAAAGTGGACAAACAAATCAATTTATTTATGTACAACAAAAATAAAAGCAAAAGATCAAGAAAAATAACGTTTAAGAACTAAACCATTTACTGGTAAGTTCTTCTCCCACCCCTGTAAATATTGCAATTTATAGGTTGAGGGGCCAAGTTTTGTTGCAATCTAGAAAGGGCCTACCCATAACTATTTAAACTTCATGTGCTTTCCCTTTTCATCATGCGGGTGATCCCATTTTAGAACCAAGTCTCCCACTTCAAATTCTTTTGCTCCATGTTTGTGCTTATCAAATCACCTTTTCACTACCTCCTGTTGTTGCTTAAAATGTTCTTTGGCTTTGGATCTAGACTCATCCACCTTTAATAGATTATAGATTCTAAGTTGCAGGATTTCGTTATTTGTACCTCTAGATTCTTGGGCTATTATGGAAGAGGGTAGCATAATGTTAGGAGGAAGTATAACTTCTTTTCCATAAACAAGGGTATATGGTGACACACCTAACGAATTCTTGGGTGTGACCCTATCAGCCCAAAGAGCATTTGGTAGTGCTAAATGCCAACTTCTCTGGTTTTCTATGACGGTCTTTTTCAA
Source organism: Pseudotsuga menziesii (assembly GCA_001517045.1). Classification (NCBI taxonomy): domain Eukaryota; kingdom Viridiplantae; phylum Streptophyta; class Pinopsida; order Pinales; family Pinaceae; genus Pseudotsuga; species Pseudotsuga menziesii. Next base: position 410,455 of record LPNX010299088.1, read on the forward strand.
AATCCTAATCAAATTCTTGTTCGTAGATTCTGCCAAACCATTTCCTTGTGGGTAGTAGTTGGCAGAATAATGCAACTTAATTCCTTTTTCATGAGCAAATGTAGTTAATCTAATGGAAGAAAAATAAGTAGCATTATCAAAAACCAGGGAAATTGGAACCCCAAACCTGGTCATAATATGATCCTGCAAGAAATCCATGACCGCACCTTCATTGACTTTACGTAGCGGAATGGCTTCGACCCATCTAGTGAAATAGTCAGTTGCCGTTAAAATATATTTCTGATGCAAGGAAGAATTTGGTTTTATTTCTCCAATGATATCAATTCCCCATTGCTCAAATGGTTCCGTTATCATGACCGACTTCAATGGTCTTGCTGCTTTGTCTTGTCTTCCCCCACACCTCTGGCAAATATCGCACTTTCTAACATGGGCATGAGCATCATTGAACAGTGTGGGACAATAGTACCTGGCTCTGAGAATATTATGGGCGGTCATATCTCCAGAAAAATGACCTCCAGCAAGCCCATCATGCAACTCAGTTATGACCTTTTTTGCATCCTCCTTCTCTAAAAATCTGAGAAGGACTCCATCGTAATTCTTCCTAAATAAAATTCCATCAATGATCTGATACGCAGCTAATTTAAGGCGCAATGCTCTTCGTTGCTTGGAATTCCAATGTTCTGGAAACACACCTTCCTAAAGGTAATGAACAAGCTCTATGTACCAGGAATCTGGGGCTGTGAAAAGAGGACATACATCCATCATATGTAACTCTTCTTCATTTTCCCAATTGTTTTCTTCACTGCTATTACCTTCAGCCATTATTCTGCATAGTCCTTGCCCTCTAAATATGGGGGCTGTCTTGAATTCAAGATCATACTCTTGTAAATATGTTACCCAATTTCATGTTCTTTCTCCCAATTCTTTTTGTACGAAAAGAGACCTCAAAGCTGGGTGTGGAACTATTACCTTTGTCCGGTTCTTAAGTATGTAAGGCATGAATTGTTTTACTACTTTGAATACTACATAATCTTTTTTTTCCATAGCTGGGTAATTTAATTCTCCCCCCTACAGACCAGTGCTCGTAAATGATATGGGGAACTCATCTCCCCCATCTTCCTTCTGAGTAAGCACCACTGCTAATGAATCATCAGATGCGAAAGTGTATAGAATAAAATTCTTCTCATAATCTGGACTTTTGAGAGAGGGTGCATGAGCAATAGATGTCTTTATTTTACTAAATGAATTATTCTCTAAGTTATTCCACTTGAATTGTACACTTTTCTTCACCATTTGTTGCAAAGGCTTAACAATTTGGGTGAAGTCTGGCAGAAACCTTCGCACAAAATTTATTGTCCCCATAAATGATTGCATACCCTTTTTGCTATGGGGTAAGGGGATCTGTTTGATAGCTTTGATCCTTTTTGGGTCTATGGAGATCCCCTTCTTAGAAACCACGTGACCTAGTATCTTTCCTTCTGTAACATCAAACACACACTTCTTGGGGTTTAATGAGATACCATATTTTCAGCAACGTTCGAAAATCTGTTTTAAATGGAACGTGTGTTCTTCTCTTTTCTTTGAGAATATTGTGATGTCATAAAGGTATACCACCACACTGTGGCCGATCAGCCCATCGAAAGCTATATCCATAGCCCTCTAGAAAGTAGCTCCAGTGTTTATGAGTCCAAAGGACATCCTTCTGTAAGCAAAAGTCCCCCATCTTGTTCTGAATGTAGTTTTGAGTCTGTCTTCTTCAGCTACTAACACTTGATTGTAACCAGAGAATCCGTCTAATAAAGAAAATAAATCAGAACCAGAGACCATCTACAATATCTTTTCCATGGGTGGGACTGGATAATTGTCTTTATCTGAAGCGCAATTTAAATTTTTGAAATCCACACATAGTCTAATTTCTCCAAATTTCTTCCCTATTGCTGCATTCTTAAGTCTAGGAATCGATACAATATTAAATGCATGAAAACATTTAAGCAAATCCCATACTTCATTTTGATAGGATTTTAAATGAGGGGAAATGCAATGTATTTGATTTCGAATCTATTTTACAATTATTTCAGAATCCCCATACACTTTCAAATTTTCTACTTTTAATTCAATTTCTTTTCTTAGTCCCTGAACTAATGCTTCATACTCAGCTGTGTTATTGGTGAATTCAAACTCTAACCTACATGAAAGAAAATGTTTATTTTTCTTAGGATCAATCAGGACACAACCAGCTCTTGATCCTTCCAAAGTTTTAGACCCGTCAAAGAAAAGCGTCCAAAAACCGCCTATTACTATTGTACATGAATTATCATCTACATCTAAAGCTAAATCTACTATTTTACAATAAATTTCATCATCCTGAGAAAGCCAAAGGAGATCTGGCTGGGTTTCTAATGTATTGTTGGCTTCTTTCGCTTGGTAGTTTCCTGGTTCTAGCTCAATGAAGTAATTCCCCAAAACAGAATTCACTAGTTCATTCTTACCTTCTAACTGCATGACATTGTGTTTCATGTCGAGCTCTCTTGTAACTTTAATTTGATTTGGTATTCCTTTATAAGGTAAACACAGATGTGACCAGTCAGAAGCAAAATATCCATTCAGCTTTGCTGACCAATCCCTACTCAAAACAAGTCCATATGCCTCAGGTATGTCTACTACTACAACATCAATGAACTGACATACCTTTTCATTTGAAGATAATCGAATTAAAACATCCTCCATTTCCCCAATTACCTTCACATTTGTTCTGTCCAACTGAATGACCTTCCAGGTAGATGGTTTAGGCTATCCATTTATCTTCTTGCAGACTGACAGTGGCATGACATTTACTGATTCCCCTGAGTCTACTAGACAGTTGTGCACGTTATGATTGAAAATTTCGAAAGTAAGGAGAAAAGGTGGAGTTTTGCATTTAGGATTACCTCCACACTTGCTTCATCGATTTCTTCTTCTTGAGGATGATTGTTAGTGGGCAGCTTTTCTTCTGGCATTTCAAGTGCTTTCAATAACTTTTCTTTCTGTTGTGGCACATTACACATCTCAAAGAGTGAAATATTTTCCTTTACCTTTTTTATATCCTCCACAATGTCATACTCCATCTTATGTTCTGTGAGATTCATTTTTACATTATTTATTTTTTCTTCAATGGGCTTAGTAGGCATGTTGGTCTGTTTCGGATTTTGACTGGTAATGGTAAATTCAGGAATTTGATTAGCTGTGGTTTTTTTATGAAATTTATTTACATTCTTTTGGAGTCTCTTAAGTTTTGGGATCGTTAACCTGTCTTCTTTAATCAGCCTTTGGCTTCACGTCGTCACATTTGCTTCTAATAGGTCCTCATCTCTCAAATCACTTTCCTTTTCGATATCAAACATCGATACATAGTCCCATAAAACCATGGCATCATCCTCTTTATTTTTTGTTGATTTGTTATCATTCTCTTCCTCATCATTTGCCTCTATTAGTTTTGAGTCCAGCAGCTGATTCATCACTAAGGTCATTGAATTTATCCATTGTGGACACATTTTTTTCAAAATGGGGTTGCTGGTGAAAAGTGCAAAAGTTATCCATACCTACTTCCATTAAGTTCATTGATGTAGGACTATGTGGAGGTAGTTTGGATTGATTACTATCCTCTCTTTTCTTGTAATAAGGTTTGTAAGACTTCTGAGCCTCCTTCTCCTTTTCCAAGTCTATTATTTTGTTGGAAAGATTCTGCATCATCTTCACCATTCCTTCGAAGTCCTGTGACTGTTCTTCTTTAGGCTTAGTAAATGACAAAGCTTTCTTCCCAAAAGTTTTCTCTCTTGACTACTCCGAATAATCTTCAATGCTCTCCTTTTCAGCCTCTACTCTCTCTACTTCCTCGTAAGTGTCTGTTAGCGTAGGTTTAGCTTTCATCTTGGCAAACATGGTCAAATCAGGTCCCAGAGCTGAAGTATAATATTCAATCAGAACTTTATCCAAGAGTTTGTCATTTTCATAAAAGTTTTTAAGATAGGCTGCAAACCTTTGAGTAAAACTATGCAACTTCTCTTTTCTTTATTTCTTTAAAGAGAATAGTCCTTTCATGAGAGCTACGTGAGTCTTCTAGGCTGCATATTTGCTTTTGAATATCCTTTCAAAAGTATCCCAGTCTGGGATTGAGTTTGTAGGCAAACAAAAATACCATGATGTTGTTGCTCCTTTAAGGGTATGCGGAAAAATTCTACAGCCTACATCCTCATGTTCCCTAGCCCTTAATCATTCTATTGCCAAGCAGAAACTTTGCAAATGCTCATCTACTAAAATCTTCTCATTTGGATCAAACTTGGGTAGCATCTTCTCAAAATTTTAAGGTAGGTCATGCAAAGGAGGTGCTAGGTTTAGAGGTGATCTGGCTTTCCAAGCAGGTGGTGGATTTGGTGCGTTAGGTGGCTGATTTGCATTTACACCTTCCATGAGTCTAGGTGGAGAGTGAGGTGGTGAATGAATAGGAGTATAGACAGGTGAACCGTTAGGTGTATTAGGGCCTGTTTGATTCAAAGGTTGAACAACTTCCTGTAAAGCTGTTTCTACAAGTTCTTCCCAATCTCCAACTAACACAGAGTCTTCCAATACAGGATGCTCTTTCTTCTTGTATTCTCTTCTAGGTAATTCAGAGATAATTGGTAATTATCCAATCATCTTCACATAAGCCCTAGTGTGTCTTCTTAGATCATTAACAACTTCATTGTCCATAGAATACAAATGTTCTCTATTCTCTTTAGGAATCAGATTAGGAAAAGAACTGCTTTCAAAAGTATCATTAGTGGAGTAATTTCAAGGAAATGGGTTTCCTCGGCCATCCATGCACTCATGGCCCTCCTTCTAGTGCCAGAAATTATTGAGCCCTGAAAAATCGCAGGCGACAATAGCAAGGGATTCTCCCCAGTCAACGTTCCCAACTCGTCATTGTTTGGTATGGGGAATCCATCTAGTTTGTGGTCCGACTACCGTAGGTCAAATAACAAAAATAAAGGGTTTTACTGGTTGTATCCTGGTCTACTGTGTATATTTTTGTGTTTTTAACTTTAAGTATGATATGCAAGTGCCTATCTAACATGCAGATTGATAAAGAATATGAGGAGCAGTCACAATGTGATGTGCAGGTTCTTACCTCTTGTCTTAAACTCTCTCGCATATGAATCACACACAATAGAAAAAAAGCTAACTAAGCTATCCCTAGGGAGCAAGATTATCAATTAATGAGTAATGTATTACTGCTCATATGTTAAGATAAATCATAGGTAGTTGTTCTTATAATCAAAACACATAAACATGAATAGAGATATGCACAACAAGATAGCTCATCATTTGTTAAAACATTCATTACTCATAGTGGAAATTATCATAAAATAAACCAGAGAACATTGGCATACAAGAACATAGGTTCAGAAAGTTAGAACGATCTCACAATTCATGAAACATATCTGAAAACGAAATAGTTCCCCGTCAACATTGTTCATTTCACCACATTTGAACATTCCACACAACACTTTCTCCAACAGGCAAAATTGTAATTATATTATTGCAAAACGAAATAGTTCTTCTTACAACAAGTTTTTCACAAGTCTCACTTGGGAAAAATCCCCCTTACTTTCCGCTTACTTTCCTCCATTTATACAAAAACCATCAAAACCTTTGGGTTCCCCCCCGACTTGTAACTTTTGGGTTCCCCAAACCGTTTTATCTTTTGTGAGTGGTCATGATTCATACGAACGTTACATTTCAAAACAAGATTAATATTTACAACACTTTGTAGGAAAGAGCGGCTTGGTAACCGATTAACCCCCAAAGCTCGAGACCATGTTTTGAATGATTATGCTTTGTAATCTGATGGTCCTTTTGATATCCTGTTAGTCTCAGATTTTTTTCTTTCTTCTTTATGCTTTAGCTTTTCCTTTTTGCAGCAGTAGTCATCAATTGAATCTAGAAAATCTCTTAGGTTTGTCTGCAATCAGACGAACAACTCAACATTCATCTAGACTATCTTCAATAAACATAAACCAAACTACCAATAAAACCAGTGTTAAAAGTGAAACCTGGTACTTCGTTTTCAACGTGAAAATATTAACTTGATAAAAACAAAGAACATCTCGCCATTCATGAATCAAGTTACAAGCTCATAACAACGGCGAGAAAACGACCAAGAATCAGGCATATAAAAATCCCCATCGGCGAATCAGAAGACATGACATCAGTCGATTAATTCATTGGAACGCCGCAACGGCAGGTGACCCATGGTCTAGGGGTTCTGGAGGACAACAACTCATCAGCAAAAAAAGAAATTACTAAAATGGGCATCATACATCGGCGGTCAAAAAGTTATTTAATCGAACGGTTAGTCTGCTGAGGGACCGCAACGGTGGGAATAAAAAAGACATGGCCTCTGACCAAATTCATAAATTGCTCCGAAAGTGAAGAAACACAAAGAAAACCCATAATTATGTGGGCTCGGTAAAGAAAAGGGCTATGCATCAGAACACTCATCGTTTAGCTTCCGCAACGGCGGCTCTGCAAGGAACTACGGCTCCGATACATTATACTGAAAACTTCTGACAGCGAAGAAAAGGAAATTACCGGTAAATCAAAACTCAAATTCAAAAGGCAGCATCAGAAAAAAATGACATCCACTCAACAAGCATCCTCAAAGATCAAACTTGTAGTAACATTAAGCAATCCTAATCAAACTGAGCAAGACAAAAATTGAAAGGAGGGTCCCAATTTTTCAGAAATTTGGGAGAAAGTTGCCACTACAATAGATGGAAATCATGAATATTAGTTTATAATTAAAAAATTACATCATAAATCAAATATGGCCACTACAACAAACAACTCACAATAAAAATTAAAATACATAAAAATTCATATACGATGATCCATACATACCATGATGACGATTTCTATTGTATTGCATCTTCCAAAGGTGAGGTGTCATTCTGCATGGTTTTAATGCAGTCTCCTACTTCCCATTGAAAATATTTCTTTAAGTTGTTCTATAACTATGATTCTTAGAGAGGAAATTCCTATACTCATTAAACACCTCCTTTCTTAAGTTTTTTGAACAACGAGATTTTATCTTAAGGACTACAAACTAGGCATGCAAATTTACCCTTTGTCCGAAGACCTACAATATTTACATATGGAATATCTATGTTAAATATAGTCATATATAAAATATTCTAACTACTTCATATCATTAAATGCAATTAAAGTGGAACTTAAAATTACAAACCACAAAATGAAGTTAACATAGGGGCATCGTGTATTGTCCATACAACCATTGCATGGAATTGAACTTGCCTTGCCGTATTGGTCTAGATACGTCATACATAGATATGCCATTCCATAACTTCAATAGCTCATCTATAAGAGGTTCGATTTATACATTCATATCTTTGACTTGGAACTTACCTGATTCATAATTTGAAGTACATATAAAATATATGATTATGAGAACCATTAATATATATAAACCATGCAGAAGAGTAAAATAATAGATATATATATGAAATTAAGATACATATTACGACAAATGAGATACCACAACTACATTATAAGTAAAATTGTTCTCGTCAATAAAGCCTGGAATAATCATCGACAAAATTATGTGCTCCCTCTTTATTGACAACCATGGAGGAATGTTATTGTTGATAACAAAAATAGGCCACACTGTGTAAATTGATTTCATCTGTGCAAATGGATTAACACCATCTGCTGCCAAAGAAATCCTAAGATTACGTGGTCCTTATTTAAAGTGAGGCCACTTTTCCTCAATATCTCTAAAAGCAGTACCATCTGCAAGCATTCGGATAACATCATATTGACTTCTGTTCCTAGCATGGTAATCCATAAATTGCACTATGTTTTTGCACCTGAACAGTCATTGTAAACGTGGAATGATGGGAATATAACAAAGAACCTTCTAAGGCACCTTTTTTGTTACTTTATTTGCACGATATCTACTTACATGACATTCCAGACACTCTGTTGCAAATTCATGATGATTATAATATATAACATGGTCATCGGGGCATGCATGAACTACTTCATAATGCATTCCAATTTCTTTCATGATGGAAGATAAATCTCGATATGTGTGAGGTAAAATATTTGATGGTGGTAACAAAAAATCAGCTATCAAGCTACCCAAAAAAATGTTAATGTAATAAATAAATAATATTAATGAAACGCGCTTCATTCGTATGATGATCAATAATGAGTTAACAATACAATTATTAGAGGAATACAAATAAACTTTATCACGATCCTATATATGTGATGGATCATTTTATATACCTTAACATACATGTGATTGCAATGTTTGAAAGACCATTCATAACCTTCAAGTTCATTATCAACAATATAGTAGAGAGAAGATTTGTTTTGGAGCCTTCATAAAGGGGTTCATATGCCTTATCGAGCAGAGGTATATCATGAACATCATCATTTTCATTATCAACATCATCGTGATCCATTATAACATTAAATGAATCATGGATCAATGTATTTGTACCATCATCTTCAATTACATCAACGACATGATCATCTTGTTCAATATGACCATTCACTTGTTCTCCATTAAACATACACACTCCATGATCCTGATCCTGAACTTGTTCTGAAAGCACTTCCTCTTGACGACATGATATAGTGTGTCTTTCCTTTAATACAAATACATGGAAACATCAATAGATATACATTAATATATGAAAACAAAATAGTACATACAATTACCAAAAAAAGCGAATATAATAATGTTTATAATGCTAAACCTACAAATGGATGATATTCGTTCCCCCCCTCAGCATGTCCATGTTCCCTGCAATGTTTTGTGGCTGTTGAGATCAATATTCTTCTCCTCTTAAATCCCCTGCATTGAGTTCACGGACAATAACATTTGCCATCATCCCTTCGTTTCTCTACATCTCATAGTCTAGCAAGCAATTGTCAGTTGTCTTCATCTGGATCCTGAATATTTAATCTATTTTACATTTTGTCATAAACTTCGTTAATGAATATAACCGGTTTTCTTAAAAAATCAAGTTCCATGCATCAACCATGCATCAAGGTTTTTTCAAACGGAGAGAAGTCGAAGAATAAAAAATTTCCGGCAAATTGTCTATCAATGAAAAAAAAATTTCCCACAACCGCCCGTTCAAGAATAAAACAATTCCTGAAAACGTCCGTTGAGCAACAAATAATTTTCGCAATCGTCCGTTGCTTCTACAATAAACATGTTGAAATGTTTAAAACAATTTATATTTATAATGGACATGCATCGGATATTCGACACCTTAAACATAGTTACCGTTGAAAGTATGGGACCATAAAATTTAAAAAAACTATACTTCCCGTCGGATATCCGATGCTTAGGGGTAGGGTAACCGACATTTTTTGGTTCACAGACATCGAAGATCTACTTAGAAAGCGACAGCTATCTAACACCACAAGGTTCAGAAATCCGACACACAAGTGTCGGAGATTCGACGGCGCTATAAATATTTTGTTATCGAAATTCTGTTGAATGATTGTTGTTCGACACATCCATGCAAAATGTCGGATGACGTCGGATTTCGGGTTCAAATCCTGTTGTGCAACTTAACTCATACTATATCAAATGTTAATTATACATTCTTATGTGAAAATCATTGATGTTGTCTACATCCACATCTTGCCCCTATATCAAAATAATTGATGGAAATTTTTCATGTGACAATTTCTGGAATCTAAACATGATCTATTCTTCTACACAAATTGCCATGGTCACCCTACAAATTAGTATCAACTGAGTAAAATGGATCGATTCTAGATGCACCATGATATTTCATTCAACCAAATTGAATACTTCCAATCAAAGGTTGATCTATGGAAACTGGCATTGTTGTTTTTAAAGCGTAAACAAATAGTCCAGTTTCTACAAAATTAAGTATTTACTCTAAAAATAAAAAGTTGTGTGTCTCCCTTTAACTCTCAAAATAGTGTTGATTGAATATTTTCAAGTTGTTGTGGTTACAATTACTATTTCTTTAGTTGCATTAAATTCTAAAATTACAACTCCTCTTTTGCTGCTCATCTTAAGTATCTAATTTTCCTGGGGAATATTTTTGCACTACCTTAGAGAATTGTGAAATGGGACAACCATTGCACATTGGATGTCTGAATTCGAGAGTTGATAATATATCGCACTTCATAATTCTAATTCTATGCTAACCATCTTTGAAATTTCAAATTGTTGATGAACTGATTGCAAAATTTTCATTTAGATGACTCAATAAGGGAAAAATGATGACAAAAATGTTATACACTGTCTAGGTGATCTCAGATCTCTTTTAGGAGATCCTCTCTTCAAGGAAGACACTAGGAAAAATTCATTATTTTGAGGAAGAATAAAAACTCTTGAGAAATGCTCTATTGACAAAGTCATTCAATCTTATTTTAAAGGAGTTGGTTAAGATTGTTCCAAGAAGGATGAATCACATTTCAAGGGGAGCTTTACACAAGAGGAGGACAATTGGCCTTCAAACCCTTGTCATGCATTATTTTATTACTTTTGAGGAACACCCTCCTAGAATAAATTTGTTATGAATGTAATTTATTGTTGTTACTAGAAGAAAAAAGTGGATCTAGGATTCCTTTATTGGTATTTTATTGTAAGAGGTTGAGCTAGAGACTATTTAAAGAGAAGCTTCATCACTTTTCGGGAATGGTTGAATTGGTGAGAGAAATCCTCTCTTGATCCTAATTGAATATCTTTTGAAGGTGAAAGTGATAATCTAAAGAGTTTATAATATCTATACATGCGTGGCTTCCATTTTCTTTCATATTTCTGATTAAGGTTGTTGGGATTCATGCTCAATACTGTTGTAATAAGGGTTTCAAACTAAGGGGAATATTTGTTACTTGAAAACGAGTTTTGGATGAGGTGCATTCTATCTAAATTTCTTGTTTTTTTATTATTGATTTGAACAGTGATTATATATATATATATAAGTAGGAAGATAAATCTACATATGAATCCTGAGAATCTATAACAATAAGGATATGTGTTGGGTTATTGACCTTGTTGGAACATAGATTTTTCTAGGCCCTTAAGTGTTTTGGAAAATCAGATTTTGGATGTGCAGGGGTCTCAATATATGGCGGGGTTAGTGTTCACATGAGAAATAGTTTTCGCACAAGAATATCTCAATCAGCTTACCAATATAATTGAAAAGAGGTTGTTCAGAGAGAATTATTGCTATTGACTCATTTTATAGGAAAATTGACTGTTACAAAGGAAGCTAGAACCTCTTCTACTTCTGAGAAGTAGTCAAATTTGAATATATTTTCTCATATGTCTGAGCTAAGGAAGAAAATATCCAATTGTACACAAATTCTTTGGTTATAGAACAATCCCATTCTAGGTTGTTCTCAGTAGCAGATTTTCAAAAAGGAACATTAAATTTGGCTCTTTTGTAACCTGTAGTGAATAATGCTCAGAACTCTTAGGAATTTAATGTCACTCAAATGTAGCTGAAGCTTAATGAGTTGAATATTTTTGATAAAATTTATTTTTATAAGTAGACCAGGGAGGCCATCTATAGAGATTTAATGAAAAATACTACTAGTATGACAAAAATAAGTAAACTTGTCACTAAGCTTGAGAGACAACTTATGCATAAAAGAGCCTCACACAAAGCATATATAAGGTCATTACTTGTAGGTGCATCTGTAGGGGTTGTCAAGTGCCAAAATTCTCACTCTTGCTTAAGTGTGGAGGTGGGAAGATAATGTTTCCAACAATAAAGACCCAAGGTATAGCTTAGTTTCTTCAACCCTTTCCACTAAGGCATAATGTTCAAGGATTTCATGATTTCCATTGCCAAAAATCTCTAAGGGGTCATCAACCACTATTTCCACCAGCGATTAATCCCTCCATCTAAAACCTAAGGAAGAGCGGGAAAATGCACTAAATGGCATTAGCAAGGTACTAGCCTCATTCTTCACTTAAGTGTGAGAGGGTTGGGGGAATTATTTCTCCAAGAGAATATATATATGTTACAAAAGAGGGAAAAATAAGGGATAATATAGATAAGATACGCATATATGTATGTTGTACCAATAACATGAGTAAAACTATGAATACCTACTTGTAAGATGTCATTACATGAAGTAAGTATGGGAAAGATTGCGAGACGTAAGATGTAAGGAAAAATATGAATACCTACTTGTAAAATGTCATGTGAAATTGAAGTGAAATGATTGTGAGACATCAATTGACTGATAAATTTTCAGATCTTTTCAAAATGATCTAGAATTTTGAAGTTAGAGATGAGCCATCAATTGATATTTGATGGTTCTCAATTTAGTTTTGTATCTCATCTAACACTTCCAAATTTTTTTGTTGTTAACAGATGCTTTTGAAATTTCTACTTTGTTGTATTTCAGTAGTGGAATATCAGTCTACTCATCAGGTTAAATTCCAGGAGCAAGTCCTGGGTGATTATGACATAAGAGTATGGACTTATCCAAATGAAAAATGGTTGTAATTACTGATTCAGATTTTTAAGGGCCATCGTATTGGTAAAAACAGGCTGCTTGTGGGCTTGACGAATTCAGGCCAATTGTAATCCTCTTGGAGCTAGAGAGAAGGTAATTTCGACCTTAAAAAACAAAAAATTGCATCCATCGCTTGGGTTTAAACACTAATATTTGATATAGGGTTTGATTTCTCGTGCAGGGTTTTAGAGAATCCCCATGCAGCAACAAGGCTTTGCAATTATAGGATTAAGAAGAAAATATCGGCACATATTGGGAAATTTAAAAATATTGCCAATAGCCATTGCAATTGGCAAAGTGGAAATGAAACTGTATGAAAATATGTAAACATTCACACAAAACCTTGGATGATAATCAGGTATTACAATAGGGCACAAGAAGTATATAGTTTTATGTGGAAATTGAAAATAACAACAACGACATACATTGCATACATAGAATAAGGAAAAACAAATGGGGATGAAAAATAGACTAGCGTACCTTAGCGGGCCATGTCGAAAATCCCTTGACCTTGGTGAGCACAAGATCTTCGAGCCTCCATTGTTTGTAGGAAGTAGGAGCATCCATTGTCTACAGGCAGCTATTTTTCTTCCTCATCTTTTAGCCGATGCCATGTCATAAAAAAACTGATGGAAACAACAAACGTAACCCTTATTATTATTCCTATATGGCATACCCTGAACAAGAATTATACGCTCCCAGTTCTCCTCATCCACAATTTCCATAAAACCATTAATTCCCAGATGCCACAATAGTGTTAATGCCTCTAACAATTGGTTACCTATTAAATTATTGATTAATATTTTATAGCGGCAATATTTTCATGGCTCCTTGGAAAATGGAGGAATGGGCTCATGATGGAATCAGCTGGCTGCAATCAATAGAATAAAGAATGGAACACCGATTGCAAGAGGATATTGCAATGGATTTTAACAATTTTGACGATCCACTCAATCTCGACCCAACCCATTTATATCTCAAGATTTAACATCTCCACTCTCCCATTGATATATAATTTCTTTTTTGGTGTGTTTATGTATAACCAATAGGGATTTTAATACCCTCCCTTCCAACCACACAGCCTTTCATCTCTTCTTCTTAAATTTGTATTTTCTTTTATTTTTAAAAATAATGAGAAAAAAAGAAAAAAGGTAAAAATTTAACAAAATAGACTTAAGAAAATTAGAAAAGAAATCGATTGCTATATGGATGTTTTCACCATAATGTCATGTCTGATGTGTTGTCATGGACCCTAGTCTATAATGTCATCTCTATGTGGGAAATATTTGTCTTACAAGCAAGAAATGGTCATTTCAAGCTCTATACGACCAACAATAATTATTATTGATTGGGCCATATTATCAAGTCAAAACATAACATCTGAGGGTAAGGGGCTCATGGATCATGTGTGATGCCCTAGACCACCTCAAAGACCCTATATACTACATAGATAATATTTAGCCAATGAGTAAGATATGTCAGTCATTTTGAGGTTTGACACAGCAAGTATGTCTTTCACTACCTAGGCCATGATTTGATGTGAAAAGAGCTATTGGGCCAAAACATTTTTTCCTTAGGGCTCATTAACTATGTGTGGGGCCTTAGGCCACCACAAAGCCCTATAAAGGGAATATTGGCATGTGAGAAAGATATAGTACTTCTTTTATGAATTTTGTTAACCATGGATATTTTTTGTAACTTAAGCAATGAGAAGGTCAAAACACATAGAATTATGCCATAACATTTGCATTTGGCCTATAAGCAAAATATGGTCGTAGAAGATTCTACACAGGGATTAATAGAGTAATAGGAAAATACAACAACGATGGAGAATTATTTGCATTTGTTGTTAGAAATCATGCTACCTGACATAAAATTATAAAGAAGCCACATGAGTTGATTCAATACCCAATTCTTTCCATCTTCGGTATTTTGATTCAATCCCAAATTCTCTTCATCTTCAATGATCCTATTGAAGGAAAATGCACTGATTTCTTTAATGGAATGTGGAAGCTGGAAGCTAGGAGGTCATCCAGAGGCTCTATGAGAAAGCATTATCATGACTGGTACTTGAGTAATAGTGTTGGCTTCTATGGGAAGACCCGGGTTTACTATAATCAACCAACAACACCCCTAGATCACTAGCCCTTTCGGCGACAGACCGCAAAGCGGCCTGAAGTCTCACCCGAAGTGACTCTAATGGGTTGGCCAAGGACTCAAGCGTCTTGGAACGGGTTCTATGGAAATCCCACTGGTGGCTCGCAGCTCTCCTAACTGTGAAGTCTCTTTCTCTACGCGTCGCACGATCTCCTACTCGCGTCACGCCATCCCCTCGTCTCGCAGCTCTTCTAGCCACAAGAGGTTCCTCTAAACCGTCACGCGATCCTTTCCTGCGGCATGCACTTTCTCAGACCTTCAATATCTCCAACCTTATCGCATCGCCGTGCATGGTGCGACACGTAGTTCCTTCCCAACGCTAAGTCCTTCACTTGCGGTATCGCGCACCGCAACTCCTCTGCCGGTGCGGTATCACCTCTCTGTGATATCCTACCTCCGCGGTTTAGCGCACTTAGCGTTGCTCGTGTCGACGTGCAAGACTTAACATACAAGGCTATTCGATACAGCAATAGAGACTGTTTTACGCAAAGCATAAATGAACCATAAACAGCGTGCCAAAGATGTTAACCTATATTTACCCTTCTATATTGTTGTGAATTGATTAACACATTCACTCATTAAACTGTAAACAAAGTCCATAAACTGATTGAGAAATGCATAAGTAAACATAACACATAAACCAATCGCTTAACATTGATTTTAACGTGGTTCACCTCCAGGATGGAAGTTACGTCCATAGAACTGTGTTTTATTATAGCTCAGGGGAAGGTAAAACATAGTTCTGCTGCACCGCATATGCAGCTTAAGATATTCTCTCTTAGATATCTTTTCTCTTCTATATTTCTCTCCTACAATATACTCTTCCCTCTCTGTCGATCCCTGTGGATCTTTACATACATATTCTATAAGCCAGCTACTGGTTACCGTAAGATTTCTACCGCTAATAACAGAACTAGAGCTAGGCTTTTACGACCGTCTAATAGTCTGCAAAAATACTACTATCGACTGAATGAACCAACTACTTAACTAACAAAATGACTAGCTAGCTCTTCAACCCGCCAACCCTTTTACAATACAAAATATATTCTTATATAGGCAGCCCGAAGGTCTTGCCATTACAACACTGTGGGCCTGTCCCAACAGTAACCCAAAACCCAACTAGTGACAGTTGGCCATATCTGTACTTGAGGTAGCCGCTTTCCGTCACACCACAGCTCTCTACAGTCTTCCATGCTTCCCGGCACTGATCATGGGTACTATGCACCGCTTCGCTTTTCTGTCCTTCGCCTTCAATGCTTCAGCCTCGTTGCTCCTTCTCCTTTATGAGGGTCGCTGAGCCCTCCTGTCTTCCGTCACTGCCTTCAATGCAGTGGTTGAGCTCTCTCTTCTCGGCTTCTCAGGTACCGTTGCCTTCTTGAATTTTCTATCTTAAAAGTCATGGTTTCCAGCTCTGCTCTCCAGCTGAAAATGTGCTATGGCGTCGTACCTCTGTCTTAACTTCTTTCTGCCAAAACTTATCTTTCCGCCAAAACTAGCAGCTTCTTCTGTAGCTGCAGGACCCTGATCCAACAGTCCCCTAACACTTACTTGTGGCTTGTCCTCGAGCCACCTAAAGCGGGATTCTCCTGCTGTAGCTTTACCTTGGCTTCCTGCGAAGCCCTCTGCAACCTGTCACGAAGTCCTGTGAATTCCTTCTGCATCACTTTGACACTCTCTTGTGCCGATTCAAGCAAAGCTTGACTAATACTGGCGTCTTCTGTGGCGTCAGTTTTCTCCCTGGTGGTAGTGAACTCCTTCATTTTCTGTCCAACCGTATCAACTATATCTGCGATTTTCTCTTGATACAGTTGAAGCAGGTCATTAATGTGCATCTCCTTGGTTCTTAATTGCTGCGCTTCTTGCTGCAAACAGTTCATCTCCTTTGTCTTCCTCATCTTTTGAAGAGCTGCCAAGCCCCTAATTTATTCTTTCATTGTCGCAGCAGTATTCTCTATTTGCTGAATACTTTGCTGGATTTCTACTTTCTTTGGTGGCTCATCTAACTCGGCCCATGTGTTCGTCGCATCAGTTAGTACTAACCGTGCTTCGTCGATGCGAGATTGCATCTGTGCAGAAGTGAGTCGAAGGGATTCTACTCATGCTTTTTGGTCTACCTGGGAGGTGTCTCGTATGCGAGCCTCAAGCTCAGTGATATGCACCTCATGGTCTGCCTTCATCTTGGCCACTTCTACATCCATCCTAGTCACAATTTCTTCCAGAGCCTTTTCTCTGTCTGCTACTCTTCTTAGCTTCTGCGGAACTGGTAAGGAAAACTCAATGTTACATTGGGGCAGTTCCAATGCAATGCTCTGCAAAACTTGAGAAAGATATTGCTCTCTTTCCTCGTATGTTCGTACTTCGTCTGCCCTTTTTTGAACACTGATAGCAAGTGCTGCATTCTGTTGCTTCAGCTGCGTATTCTGCTGGTAAGTCTCGAGCTCTATAGTCTTGAGCTCTGCACCTAATTGCTGTTGGATCATATGTAACTAGTCAATATGAAACTCTGCAAGGTTAACTTCAATGGATTGTCTAAACTGAACTGGTGGGTCCTTCATTGTGGCAGGGAATCGGATACTCCCTGGTGGAATTAACACAGTATTGAGGCGATCTTTTGCTAAGATTTCCTGGCGGGACATCGGCGGTGTTGAGGTTTCTCCGGTGTTCGTCTTTTCAAGTGGAATGTACCTCATGGAAGTCTTCTCTATAATCATTCTTAAGTCTAGAAGTTGCTTTTCGGCTGCACTCTGGCTCTTTTCCTGCGACTCCTTCATCACGTCAAGTGAGTCCTTCAATGTGTCACACGTCCTTGTTGCGATGAGTTCATAGTCATCGTTTGTCAATGCGGTCTTCAGAGTTGGCTTTGAGGTTTTCTGTTTTTTCTTCTACTGCGTCCCTGGTGGCCCTTGCTGTGAAGGTCTCTTCTTTTCCCCTGGTAGTGGTTCCTCTGTTGAAGATTGCGTCTGGGTGTCTGCGTTATCTTTGTCCTTGTCCTGGTGTTCTATCTCTGCATTGTTTGACGATAGCGGTTGCGGCATCTTCGTATTCCTACTTCCATTGGTCGTCGAAGTCTCTTATGACTCCTTCGACGTCCCGGGCTGTCATCCTAATCGAACCAGTAGCCCAATCATCCCGCTTAGTCTTTTTCAGCCGCAGATAGATTAAATGGCTATCTGCCATAAAATTAAGTCAGCTATCATACATGTCCACAATCTCCGTGCTGAGCCATGGTGTCTCTTGAATGACCTTCATCAACAGCTTATAGTAGTCATGGAATACCATCGCATTGATTGCTTTCTTGGCTGGGCGGTTGGTCTCCCATAAGCTGGCATAACGCACTCCTCTGGGTGCGCCACCTACTATCTGTGGAAACTAGGTATGGGGTGGCTCCTTCCATCTGACAAATGTACAAAGTATAAGCAACCACGAAAAATGGAAAGGGTGGTTGGCTTCATCCTGAGCTACCAAGCAATCTACTTGCAGCATATTTAATAAGAATATAGACCAATTGAATGGTTCACCCTCTGTGACCTGTATGGCCAGGTGAATTACAGATCATGTAACTTCCTTTGGTGAAACCTTGGTTAGCAGTCTACCCGCGAGCAGACTGGCGGTGAATCTAAGTGTCTCATTTGGTATGCTTGAAATGTCATAACCCCGTCCTCCTCTCTATAGCTGATACTTAGTTACTAGGGCTTGTGGTAACTTGGAGTCCTTGATTTTTCCTGTTGTCTGTATATCAGGGTGTCTACCCGTATTGGATAGGCCGGTGATACGATGTATCAAATCAATGTTCAGGTCTACCTTGTTGCCTAGCCAGAGGTACCCTCCATGTATGCAAGAGAGTAAAATGCGCACCACGGCGTTAACCTCTGGACCCCGTCCAAAATGAGGTAATCTTAGCAAATTGAGCAGTCCTGACCGCTCAAGAATCTGGACATGCAGCAGGGGAACACATTCATCTCTCCCTGTCCTTATGTTCTTCTCAATCTTCAGATAGCTGTCCGGCTTGAACTGAGGATATGTCTTACCCTCTCCCAGGTTATAATCTACAAATTTAACAACAACAGCATATCCTACTAGATCTCCATTTTCCTTTACTCAAGAATCAATGGGTGGTATGGGAACAGTATACTTAGCGTTCTTAGAAATTCTTGGTGCTGGTGCGCCTTCAACTCGTGGTATCATGTAGTCTGTTCTGCTGTGAACTTCTTCCTCATGCTCTGAACCGGATTCATCATTGACCTGAGATTGGCTCCTCGTTTGTGGTTACTGTCTAGGCTGTGACGAACTTGGCGGAGCACCCTTGGATGTCATCGTCATAGCACCTGCATGGCTGTGATGCTGAAATCTCTCAAAATGTTTTCTAGAGGCTCGTCCTCGGACAGGACCCACTTAGTGTAAAATGGCAGACATGCAATGGCTGCAACTTCTGAAAATCACAGCACTCTGTAACCACTTAGATCTGGACACAGAACTCTTAACAACTTAACTCTATGGCTCTCGGTTTTTCTGCAAGTGTAACCACCTCAATTGAATACTTTCTGCTTTTATGCCCAATACGATAATCCCAGACGCAACAGTCATCTAGTCTGGACCCGTCGGTCGTCATTAATGCCTGGAAAAGTCCACACCCGCCATCCGATCCCTAATAAATGCGGAAATCCGATTGAATTTCCCTCGAAACATGTGTGCACAGGCGTCGGTCTCATCGGAGATTTGCCAAATCTGGAAAAATTAATTATACTGCTGCCAAATCTATGGTAAGATATATCGGTCATTACCTCATTAACTACCTGTCAGCTGCTGACTTGACTGGCCTTTGTCGGTTGCAAAACTGAGTACTCGGCAAAACTGAGTACGTGGCACGGGAAACATCACGCTGCCGCGATGCGACTCTGCATCACCTGCATACAGCAATACTACTTTTTTTTTTGAATCAGCCTTGTGCAATTTCTCATACTTTAGAAAATACCTGCCGGTGTAGACTAGTTCTCGGTGCGATGCCTCCTTTCAACTACACTGGACATCTGCACCACCATAAACTGGCTAAGCTAGGGCTGAGAGGCGAGGTGGCTATCACTATAGGGCTTAAGCCTACTGCCATTAATCCAAGTGGGAAAAAGTTCCCCATTCAGCTGGCTGAGCTGAACGGCACCTCCCTCCGTGACTTGCTGTATCTGATATGGCCCCAGCCAATGTGTCTTGAACTTACCTGGAAACTTGATGAATTTGCTATCATAGAGGAGCACTAGGTCTCCGATCTTGAAATTATTATTCTTAATGTGTCTGTCATGCCAAGCTTTTTCTCATGCCTTCTGCACTTTCTGATGGAATCCAGCGATGAATCTATCTTCTTCTAAGGCAAGCAGCTGTGCTATCCTTTCCTCAACTGTGTCTGTATTAGTCATCTTGGTAGTCTGAGCGATTCTTAAACTGGGAAGAATATACTCCATAGGAATAACAGCCTCTTGCCCATACACCAAGTTGAAAGGTGTGTGTCCCGTAAGTTTCTTGCATGTAGTCCTGTACGCCCATAATACAATGTTAACTCTGAGGTCCCAATCATTCCTCTGGCTATTGCAGATCTTAGTAAGAGCATTTTCTAAAATCTTATTAAAGGCCTCCACTGTACCATTAACCTGTGGGTGGTAGGGAGTGCTCTTATGGTGCTGGATCTGGAATTCTTCTGTCAATGCCTCAATAGTGCTATTCAAGAAATGTATGCCTTGATCACTCATCAAAATTACTGGGCATCCAAACCTACTAATGATGTTTTCAAAAAGGAACTGTGTAGCTGTAGCAGCATCACAATTTCTTACTACCTTGGCCTCTGCCCATCTGGTGAGGTACTCTGTTCTAGTGATAATATATCTCGCACCAGTGCGCTTTCCTGGTGGGTTGATAGGACCCACAAAATCTATAGCCCATTTGTCAAATGCACGCAGCGTGACCTGTGGTCGTAGTGGAATTTCATCGTGTCGCGAGGGTTTTCCTACCCTTTGGTAGATATCGTAGCATCTGCAAAAGTCCTTAGCGTCTTTATGCAATGTAGGCCACCATAATCCTGCCTCTAGGATTTTCTGCACAGTCGGCTTTCCTGCGAAATGACCTCCTGCAGTTCCTGAATGTGCCTCTCTGATAATAGCGTCTTTTTCATGCGGCATCACACATCTGCGCAGAACTTCATCCGGACCTAACTTGTATAGGTGTCCTGCAATAAGGGTGAAGTCTGCTGATTTAACAACCAACTGCTTCTTTTGCTGCTTAGTGAACTCATCAGGTGCTACTCCTGTAGTGAGGAATTGAATAATATCGGCATAGTAATCATCTACGATCTGGATAGAGAACAATGACGCATCCGGTAGATTGTCATCTAGGTTACTTGGCTCTTCTCCTGAGTCTATCCACGACAAATGATCAAGTCCTGCATTCAGTCTTCCTGGTTTCACAATGATTTCAAAATCATACTCCTAAAAGAGGAGTAACCATCTACAGATTCTCCCCCCTAACACTGGCTTATTGACCAAATACTTTAACGCAGAATGGTCAGTAAACATCTTGAATGGGGCACCCAACAGGTAGTGCCTAAACTTTTGTAGCGTATACACCATAGCTAAGCCTTCCCTTTCAGTTGTGGTGTAGTTATTTTCTGCTGTCGAGAGCTTTCTGCTGGAATATGCGATAGGGTGCTCAATGTCCCCTTCTCCTGGTTGTGTTAAAACAACCCCTAATGCGATGCCAGACGCATCCACATGTACATGAAATGGCTTAGTTCAGTCGAGAAATACTAAGATGGGTGCTGTAACCATCTTCTGTTTAAGCATGTCTAGACTCTGCTGACATTCCTCGTTCCATAGGAATTTTACATCTTTCTTGAGCAATTTCTCCATTGGTGCTGTAATCTTTTCGTAGCCCTTGATGAACTTTCTGTAGTACCCGGTATGACCAAGTACTGTCCTCATTTGCTTGAATGAGTTGGGTGCTGGAAGGTTTACAATGATGGAAATCTTCGCGGGATCTACCATCAAGCCTTGTCTGCAAACAATGTGACCCAACAAAATACCAAATGGTGCATAAAATATACATTTCTTCAAGTTTAGAGAAATCTGGTACTGCCTACATTTCTCTACCATCAGTCTTAAGTCTCCTATATTCTTGTCAATTAGTCCAAATATAGTCCAATCATCAAAATATACTTCTAAGAATTTATGAATGTATTCTTTAAATATAGCAACGACTACTCTAGAAAATATAGCTGGTGCATTTTTAATACCAAAGGGCATTACCGTATACTAATACCATTATGTTGCAAAGGTGGTCTTGGACCAATATTCTGGATGTATTCTGATCTGATGGTAGCCTGAAAACCCATCAGTGAAGGAGTAGACCTCCTGTCCTCCCACGTTGTCTATTACCTCATCAGTGAATGGTGTCGGAAATGGATCGTGAAGCGATGCATCATTGAGCTTGCGCAGATCGACACAGATCCTGATGTCTCCTTTTGTTTTCTTTTCTTGTACGACCATGGGGCTAACCCATTCACTTTATTCTACCGGCTCAATGATGCCTGCTGCTAGCATCTTATCGATTTCGTCCTTTGCTTTTTCTTTGTAGCGTGGATTCAATCTATATGGGTGCTGCTTAACTGGTCTAGCATCCTCCTTCAATGGTATCCTCATAACTTCCAGGTCTCCAACTATTCCCTTCATCTTTGTGAACTTGGTGGGAAATAGGTCCTGATAGTCATGTAACAAGTCGGCAATCTGTCCGACTGTTTCATCATTTCAATAGTCTCCAATAGAGGCAAACTTAGGTTCTGCATCTGTGCCAATATTGATATTTTTAATCTTGATAGGTTCGGTGATTGCTGGAATCTCTAAATGTGGTCCCCCAACATTGTGAGTCCCTTCTGACTTCGGAATGTTGGTGTTGCGAGGATCCTCATCCTCATCCTTATCTTCATTGTCTGGCTTTGCTGCGAAGTTATAGCACTCAAGCGTGTCTTGCAACTGAATGGTCCACTCAGGTTGAGCCTGCATTGAGATGGTACAGTCCTCGAATATCTTGATCTTGATTATGTCTAGGGCCTGAGCAACACTTGGATGTTTTGATTCAAATGTGAAGGTAAGTAGGAAGCTGTCTGTCATAAGTGACCATGTGGTCGTCCCCTTGCGCAACTCGGTCTCTGTGTACCAGTTCCTTGGAACTATGTGCAATGTGTGAATGAATCTGTGAACCCATTCATCCTCTGGAATGTCCGACCAGTTCTGTTCACATGTCTGAATGTGTGCTCTAGGGTCAGTTTCTCCTGTGTACTTCTGCGGGACATACTCTTTGTCGACCGAAAATCTGATCACCATCAATCTTTTAATATCATCCCATGATGCGGTATTTTCTTTATGCGCGTACCACCATCTTGCAGATGTGGCTCATACTGCAAGGTCCATAGCTGCGATTCTCTGCTTGTAAGGAATATGTTGCTCAAACTGCTTAAGGAATTCCTGAATATCTGTTAGACCATGATATGATGGAATCTTAGTGATCTCTGCGCCAATCCATCGCAGTGATTTACTCATAAACGCACATCTGCGCGCTGAGACTTCGTAAAGTCTGTTCTGCCAGTTCTCTAGACCAATATCGGAATCCGATGCGCATGAGCTGTCGCATTGCCAACTAATGTTCCCTTCTGCGGTTGGATTGATGTAGTCGTTCTGGTTCGCAGTCATCTAGTAGAGACTATCTATGTTATGTGCCTCCTCCTCTTCTCGGATAGGTTCAATGTATCTAGGACCCTGGTGAGGATCGAACGGTGCGATGACCCGGATCTGTGCATCCTCAAAGGTCATTTGTCTTCTCTTTAGGTCAATGACAGCCTTGCTACCGATCGTCCAATCGATACTTAATAATGCTGGATACGGTCAACTGTTGCCAATGATTTCTATAACCTCGAAGTCTGCAAAAGTGTGAACTCCGTCGATGTCAACTGGCACCTGCGGCAGTCGACCCAATGGTGATACTCGCTGCTGATTGGATAATCTCAAGTGGATAGGGGATATGACTAACTGAGGGCTACCCATCTATTCCCATGTCTGCTTAGTTAAAACATTCAACTCTGATCCCAGATCTAAGATGACTTCATCCATTTCGAACTCTCCAATCTGTGCTGTGAGCTTGATCTCTCTTCCAGTCCTTATATGTCCTGTAATATTATGAACAGCGCGGTGTGCACTGCCCGAGAGAGAAGGTTGCTGACACTGATCTATGGTGCGCTGTAGCTCGTTGATAGCTTTTTCATTTCTCAAGAGTTTCAAGAAACTGCAAAGGAAGGATTGTATACTTCCTGTCGATTCATCCTCGTCGCATCTTCCTGATGTGGTAGTCTGCGGTATCTGTTCGGGGTTATCGCCACAAGGTTCTTGCTGCGGTACGCCCCTAGACGGCGGTACCTGCGATTCTAATTGTGTAGGTTCATCAAAGGAAGCATTGGATTCATGAAATGTCTCTTTTTTCTTCTGTAGGTCGAGTGTTGTTGCTTTACTAGGAGCTCTGCGCACCCATTGCCGACTTGTGTTCTTTTCGGTCTCCGGCGATGTCCCACTAGTGGAAGCACTGCTACGAGTCACAATATTGACTCTTTGTTCTGATTCTTCCTGCTCAGCAGCAATAAGCTGGATGTTCTGGTGTACTGCTGGCTTAGGGTCTTTGATCTTAGCTATCAAGGTAGGGCACTCCTCTATAGTATGATCATAAGATTTGCAGTAATTACAAGTAGTAGTGGGGCTCTGACAGTCCCTAGCATAGTGTCCTACAACTCCGTAGTTATAACAAGTGATTGGTCCATGACCACGGCTAAAACCCTCTCCTCTGCCGAAGCCTTCTCCTCTTGCAAAGCCTCCTCCATGGCCTCGTCCTCTAAATCCTCCTCCACAGCCACCATAAGTTGGACTAGTCTGTGGTCCTGCTGCTGGACCCTGTGTTTCTTCTTGGACTCTGTACACGTCATGTTTTCTATCTAACATGAGATCATAAGCTCGACAATTCTATTCATCATGTCCGACAGAACTGCAGAAGACACAATATAGGTTCTTAGGTGTCTGTACATACTTCTGAAGCAAAGGGAATTACTGAGGTGGGTGTCCTTGTGTTTTGCATATTTCACACCATGGCCCTTGCATTCGTGGTAAGGGGTTAGGAGCCCCTGACGCTAGGTATTCTGCAAAGACTGGACAGTTGTATTTGGTATGACCCTGTGCTCTACATCATAAGCACCATATGTCTTGCATAACCTATTTTCCTTTCTTAAGTTCGTGTATCTGTAACGTGAGGTTGGCCAACTAGTTCTGGAGAGTTGTCATGCATGCACTGGTTTTTGCTAAAGGTGAAGCTTCTAGCTTCATCGCCATCTCCAACGCGTCATCCTGCGTCTGGAGTTTCTGCTGCATTAATGGCACTCTGATGTGAGGGAGCAGCACTGCGATAAACCATTCCTTATGCTGCTCCGGCACAAACTCAAAAATTACTTGGTCTATAAGAGCTTTGAATTTCTGGTTAAAGTCCCATACTGATTCTGATGGTAGCTGCTTAATATCCTTGAGCTCTGTAATGCACTGAGATTCAGACTTAGGTTTCTTGAACTCTTTAATCATGGCGTTCTTGACTTGGGAAAGTGTCTTGGGTACTGTGGTATACTTTATGTACCATGTTAAAGCTCGATCTCTGAGTCTACTGCTCTCATAATGGGATTGTCGAGGTTCTGCACGGTCTGAATCAGCTCCGGTGTCCAGACAATGTTTCTTTTCTTCTTGAATATGTTCCTATCTGTCAACTTGGATAACCAGTCGAAAATCTCGTTTCCATAGGTTGAAAAAAATATGGCGTGTATATCTGAAGCGATATGATTTTGTAACCAGTCCTCTCTGCTCAGTTTAGGGCTCCAATTTTCTTTCTTGGCAAACTCCCTTAGGTTTGAACCCATCCACTGGTGAAACTCTTCTCTGGTAGGATGCCAACAGAACATTAGTGCTCAGTTGTTCAAAACCAGCAACGGAACCATTTGTTGGCTACTATGGGTAGACCCGAGTTTACTATAATCAACCAAAAACACCCCTAGATCACTGGCCCTTTCGGCGACAGACTGCAAAGCGGCCTGAAGTCTCACCCGAAGTGACTCTAATGGGTTAGCCAAGGACTCAAGCGTCTTGGACTGGGTTCTGTGGCAATCCCACTGGTGCCTCACAGCTCTCCTAACTGTGAAGTCTCTTTCTCTACACATCACGCGATCTCCTGCTCGTGTCGCACGATCCCCTCGTCTCGCAGCTCTTCTAGCCGTGAGAGGTTCCTCTAAACCATCACGCAATCCTTTCCTGTGGCGCACACTTTCTCAGACCCGCGAGATATCCAACGTTATCGCATCGCCGCGCACGGTGCGACACACAGTTCCTGCCCAACACTAAGTCCTTCACTTGCGGTATCGTGCACCGCAGCTCCTCTGCCGGTGCGGTATCACCTCTCTGTGATATCCTACCTCCGCGGTTTAGCGCACTTAGCGTTGCTCGTGTCGACGTGCAAGACTTAACATACCAGGCTATTCGATACAGCAATAGAGACTATTTTACGCAAAGCATAAATGAACCATAAACAACGTGCCAAAGATGTTAACCTATATTTACCCTTCTATATTGCTGTGAACTGATTAACACATTCACTCTTTAAACTGTAAACAAAGTCCATAAACTGAGTGAGAAATGCATAAGTAAACATAACACATAAACCAATCGCATAACACTGATTTTAACGTGGTTCACCTCCAGGATGGAAGTTACGTCCACAGAACTGTGTTTTATTATAGCTCAGGGGAAGGTAAAACATAGTTCTACTGCACCGCATATGCATCTTAAGATCTTCTCTCTTAGATATCTTTTCTCTTCTATATTTCTCTCCTACAATATACTCTTCCCTCTCTGTCGATCCCTGCGGATATTTACATACATATTCTATAAGCCAGCTACTGGTTACCATAAGATTGCTACCGCTAATAACAGAACTAGAGCTAGGATTTTACGACCGTCTAATAGTCTGCAAAAACACTACTATCGACTGAATGAACCAACTACTTAACTAACAAAATGACTAGCTAGCTCTTCAACCCGCCAACCCTTTTACAATACAAAATATATTCTTATATAGGTAGCCCGAAGGTCTTGCCATTATAACACTGTGGGCCTGTCCCAACAGTAACCCAAAACCTAACTAGTGACAGTCAGCCATATCTGTACTTGAGGTAGCCGCTTTCTGTCACACCACAGCTCTCTGCAGTCTTCCATGCTTCCCGGCACTGATCATGGGTACTATGCACCGCTTCGCTTTTCTGTCCTTCGCCTTCAATGCTTCAGCCTCGTTGCTCCTTCTCCTTTATGAGGGTCGCTGAGCCCTCCTGTCTTCCGTCGCTGCCTTCAATGCAGTGGTTGAGCTCTCTCTTCTCGACCGCTCAAGTACCGTTGCCTTCTTGACTTTTCTATCTTAAAAGTCATGGTTTTCGGCTCTGCTCTCTAGCTGGAAACGTGCTACGGCGTCGTAGCTCTGTCTTAACTTCTTTCCGCCAAAACTAGTAGCTTCTTCTGTAGCTGCGGGACCCTGCTCCAACAAATAGCCAGTTCGAGAGCCACTTGTTATAAATCCAAATCTTCACAGTGTTTCACGCTCGATCTGGTAGTCCCTATAACAGAGCAAACTCCCCCAGTTTGTTCTCAACATCCACCGATTGTATGGATTTGGCCCCTTGTCCCTGTAATTTATGTACTCTCGTAGAGTTTGAGGTATGGCTACTCAAATTGGGTCTCCTTGCTAGGTCTTATCCTAGCTAGTCCTAATTAGTCCGTCTGTGTGAATCCCTCTCATAAAACATAGTTGTAAATGCCAATATGTAGTAATACAAAATCCAATCGTGAGATAGCGATCTAAATTTTGGTGACCTAGCATCAGCAGCACCACTAGCATGGGTATATATTATATAGTATCTGAGAGAGCATCATCTAAGATAAAGATAGTACAGACATCAACAGTGGTAGAGCTCCTAGTTTACTTTGATCCATCCCCAAAACCCAGGCTTTAAACAGCCTGGCTCGAGAATCAAGACACTCACATTGCCAACTGGGCGCCCTGAGAATTCCTCATGGGAGGAATAATATTAAATCCTCTGATGGCCAAATTGGGGATGGACCAGACAGACCAAATTGATACTCATAACCCTGAATCCCATATATTGATTTAGTAGAAGCCCCTTTGGGAAATGGGTAGTTGTACATAGATCTATATTTGAAAAACAATTCATGTTTTGAATAGCCTCCCTATGAAACTTCATAGGTTTTAATCTATATTTTAATTTGTAAATTGTATAAGTAAATAATATGTGTATATATTTAATTATATTAAATCACATAACATATAAACTATATATATTTATTTATATTAAATCTTTTAACATATGAACTATAGTAACATATTTATATTAATTATATATTATTATTATATTTACATATTTTACCATTATTAAGGTGAAAGAATTTTATATATCATAAGGGTGTTTATAAAATAGTTACCTATTTTATAAATTCTATTAAGTATTATATTTACATTTATTAGAAGTATAGTATGGATGGACTATGAATGTATGGATTTTAACATATTTCCCTAAAATGAAGCATGTTGGAGAAAGAAAATGGGAACAATTTCAATATTATGTTTTCCTTGTGGTTTGAATTTTGTACTTTGGTGGGGTGTTTTAGAATAATCCCACTTGTTATACATGCTTTAAATGGTAAACATATCCCATATTCTTTAAATGATGATGATGGTGAACTAGATGAAAATGACAGTGATGATGTTTTTGATGATGAGGATGATGGAAATGATGATGATGATGATGATGATCAACGTCATCTTTATGATTGTCATCATGATTATCACAATATTCATCATCATTTCCATAATCATCATCCATGTCATCATCATCACCATTGTCCTTGACATCATCATCATCATGATTATTGACATTTTCATCAGTTATTCATCATTACCTTTGGCATAAGAAATAGCATCTACCCAAAATATGTCATTAGTGGAAAAGGGTCATGGAGGACACACACGATTTATGCATGACAAATAACAACTTATTTTTTAAGATGATCAACATCATCATTCTCATTGTATTCATCATCATTGTCATTGTCATCATCACCATCATCATCATTCATTTCATTGCCATCATAATCATCAACAATATCATCATTGCCATTATCCTCCTCATCATCATCATCATCATAATCGTCATCATCATCATTATTGTCATCGTTCTCCTGATTATCAACAACATTATCATCATCATCATAACCATCCTCAATATCATAATTATTATTCTCATTTTCATCTTCAACATCTGGGTGCAAAACTGGATGCAAAAGTGGATGAAAACATGAATGCAAAAAAGGACGCAAACATGGATGCAACAAAAGTAGGCACAAAAGTGGGTGCATAATGGGGTGCACCAAAAATGGATGCAAAAGGTGATGAAAAAGTGGATGCAAAAAATGATGCAACCATGGAAGCAAAACATGTTGAAAAAAGTGGCGCAAAAGTGGATGCAACCATGGATGTAAAATTGGATACAAAATTGGATGCAAAAGTGGATGCAACAAAAGTAGATGCAAAAGTGGTTGTAACACCCAACACAAAACCCGATGCAAAAGTGGAAGCAAAAATGGATGCATAAAGGGATGCAATAACTAATGTAAAATTGGATGCAAAAAAAGATGAAAACATGGATGCAAAAGTTAAAGAAAAAGTGGGTGTAAAAGTAAGTGCAAAAATGGGTGTGAATTGGGATGCAACAAAAGTGGATGCAAAAGCGGATGCAATAGTAGATGCAAAAAAAGACGTAAACATGGATGCAAAATGGGATGAAAAAAGGGATGAAAATGTGGGTGCAAAAGTGGACGAAAAAATGGATGCAAAAATGGTTGAAACAAAACGAGATGCAAAACTAGACTCAAAACAAGATGTAAACTTAGATGCAAAACTTGGTGCACGAAGGGATGCAAAAAGAAGCAGAAGTGGATGTAAAAAAGGATGCAAAAGTGGATGAAAACAAGGGCGTAAAAGTTGAGGAAAACATGGGCATAAAAGGGGGTGCAACAAGAGTAGATGTACAAACTAGGCACAAAATTAGGTGCAAAACTAGGTTCAAAACCTGTAGTAAAACCTGGCGCATAATCAGGTGCAAAACCCAGTGTAAATTATGCCGCAATTTGTGCTAGATTTAGAAAATAGACACAAAAAATGCCTAAAATAGCACCAACCCATGAAATTGTGCCATTTTGTCCAAAAAATGAAGAAAAATACACTGAAAGATGGTGTAGACGCCAAAAAGGATGCAAAAAAAGACGCTAAATCTAGTTTTTGTTGTAGTGTGAGCATGGAAAGCTAAGGAAAGAGAACATGAACCAAAACTGAGACAATTCTAAGAACTTTGCCGATAACCGCAAACCTGGGTTTAACCCACAACCATATAGAAAGAAGAATAACAACTTTCCAGCACACAAGAACTTCAATAAATCTGGTACAAAGCCTTATGTACCAGCTCCTAATGTTAACAAGACAGTATCAAGTGGAGCCAATTCTACCCCGCTATAGATCAAGTGTTGGAAATGCAATGGGCCTCATTATACCTGATATTGTAAGAAGAAGACCAGTGGGGTCTTGCAGAACTTACAAGAAGAATCAATTATTGAGGACATAGCTAGAACACCATGGATTTATGCAGCATTGGATGGTCGACAGCCAGATCATCAAGCTATAATGTTTGAGATAAAAGGTAAGATATTGAATGCTTCTATTTCAATACTTATTGATCCTGGTGCTTTCCAGAGCTACGTTTCGCCTAAAATTGTTGATGAATGCAAACTAGGAAAAGTAAAACATGATAAACCTTGGATGGTTCAGTTAGCCATAGGTATGAAACGAAAAGTTTCGGAAATAGTTAAAGAATGTGAGGTAAACTTGAATGGTTTTCCAATGAAAGTAAAATTGAACATCCTACCCTTAGGTATTAAATTGAGCACATAGATCTGTGGACAAACACATAACTCACATGATAGATCACACAATTTACTTAGTTATTGAAGAATGAAATAGTGCAAAAATGGCTTGCAGCTGTGAATGTTTTTCATTAATCAAAGAGTAATTAGATAATAATTACAATGAAGTACATTGGCTTAAATAGCCACATGCAATTTGAATCCACATGAGGAAATTCGAATTGATTAGAATCTACTTGACTGTAGGTAACTAAGACCTTGTCTAAATCACTGTCAGAGGACTCAATAGTTAACTGACCTTGTCTAAACCATAACCGGAGTTCATCAAAGTTCTAAAACACAACTCAAGTGTTACATTGAATGTTGACTGAGGCTAACTGACTGTGGTAGGTGAGACATGCACCCCTCCTTAGTGCAGCCATCCAAACCTAGCGCTAACTGAATCTATAGGACTAGAACTGAATTTAACTGACTCCTAACTCAGCTTAACCAGTGATCAACTAAACTGAACTGAACTGGCCTTGGTTGGTTTCGGCACTCCCAGTGGATCCTAAATTGTAGGGATTGGTCTAAGAGGCTCCTAAATTGATGCAATCAAGTGCAATCGGTGGTAGTGAGCCTCAATTAGTGTTCCCCGCACTTTAGTAACTGAAACATGTGCCCCAATTAGGCCAAGTGGACCCAATGGTGTTATCGACTATAAATAGACTGGATGGACTCCCGATTTAGACATGACTCCCGATTTAGAATTATGACCAAATTGGACAAGGGAGGATTAATAATCCTAACACCCCCCCTAAATGCTAACTTGGACAATCTGTGGGCCCTAGTAACTAAGACCATAGGTCACGCATTACATCAAGTAAAGTAAAGTAACTGCTCAAAAACAAGGTGCTGGGGAAAAACCACATGGGAAAAAACCCCCTATCTAATTAAGCAGGTAGAATCAGGATCAATCTGGTTCTTCTGTGCACAGGTATCCTGGGGCCTGGCATGTGAACCTCTCCATAATTATGTTTGGAGGGATCTTCCTCTTTGGAAGAATAACTATATGCTCAACTAAATCAGAAATATAGACAGTTGCCAGATGAAGATTGGACCCATGTACAACAACTGAAGTCAACTGATAAGGGAGAAAAGGTTCTTGAGGATTCATAACATGTGAGGAACACTCAAGAAACTGATATGTTGCAGACATGAACAGCAAAACATGAGTGGCAATAACAACCCCAAGTGTCTAGGCAGATGCAGGAAATCTTACTCTTTACTAGTTCTGTGAGGAGATGAGAATGTGATCAATGGTAGAGAAGCACTGGGACTGTTGAGAGAGAATGCTTGAGCTCCATAGTATGATATAGCTTTTTAAATAGCTAATGAATCACATAATAAAATATCAACAAACTCATATGAGGAAACTAACACCAAATCCCCATCAACAGTTTTGAAGAGAAAGTGTGGTACTTGATTTTTCACACCAGAATTGGTGAGAGCAGCTACAAGCATCATAACTGAAAGATTTTGAATTTTAAAATATGAACCAAATAATATCATATCAGAAATTAAATAATATCTAAATAGGTTCAAAATAGATCCAAAACTATGAAATGGAATCAAATCCCCAGCAGCAGTTTTGTAGGAGACTTGCAGTACTTGTTTCTTCACACCGTTGATGAGAACAGCTACAAGCAGTGCTAAAATATTATGAATTTGATATATAAAACCAAGAAATATCAGATCCAATAAGAATTAGAGGAATTTTGAGGTCTAAAATGGGCCTCCTAAGAAAAATAATAAAATAATATTTATTAATTTTGGAGGAAGAAAGAAAAAAACTACTTTTTTGTGTTCGTATTTTCGACATATCTCCTTGTGTATTTACTCAAATTTCGATTGGGAGAGCTCGTTGGATGTAGATTTTGATTCTTCATCCAACGATTACCCACACTGCATACTTTTTATGGACCCCACTACTCAAAAAACAAGAAATACCTGAAAAATGTGATGATGACATCATCATCACAATTTTTCAGGTATTTCTCTTTTTTAGGGTAGTGGGGTCCATCAAAAGTATGCAGTGTGGGTACTCGTTGGATGCAGAATCAAAATCCGCATCCAATGAGCTCTCCCAATTGAAATTTGAGGAAACACACACGGAGATATGTCGAAAATACGAACAAAAAAGTAGTTTTTTTTTATGGCAAATATGTTAATTCAACCATTATGGTTGAATTATTTTATTAAAATTCTATTGGTTCTTGAATTCCAACTCACGAGAAATTATTGTTGGCATTTGTTCTTATAAGACCCATTTTAGATCCCATATTTCCTCTAATGGTTAATATCAGATTCAGATAAATAGTTAACCGAGATAGTGGATGCACAACTTTCTTCTTCTTCAAAATTCTGAATTTTGGTGCATGCAATCCTGCAGGAATTTGCTGGAAAAACTAGACCATGGGGATCGAATGGATCACTTTGGTAATTTGATATTTCTTCCAAAATATACAAGGTATCACATATTTGCACACCAGCAACAAAATTAGAGGGATAAAAATCAAATTTCTCTTCACTTTCGAAAGCAATTACTGGTAAGTTTTGCACAAAATTCAAAGGAAAATCACCGGCGAATGTTTGCATGGAAGTGCAGTAGAATTTTTCTTCAATATCAGAGATTCGAATGTCTTATTTTGTTTCATAAATATGAGAAGATGAGATATCAGAGATCTCATGAACTTCTGGAGCACCAGTAGAAGGAGTCACTGCATGGAGATTGTCTTCAATTCGAATTGACTATGTAGAAGCTTCTGCTTCTTCTTCATATTGAACAACTTCGTCATAGAGAGTGGAGGCCAATATTTTTGGATAAAGAGTCCTTATGGTGCTGGATATTCTCTTCAAAATGCTATTATGATCCTCATATATCACTCAAAAGCTTCTATCCAATCTTCTCTAGAGTTCCTTCGGGTCTTCAATAGATCTAATGAGGTAGCGCAAGCTAGGAGAAAGACTTGTTGCTATTGTTCCGAAAGCTCCATCACTTTTATTCAACTATTTAATGTTACTAAAATACTCTTTACCAAGTCCAATAGACACCCGATAGAGACCTTGTCTCATCAGAGATGAAATCATCTTCTTCTTCCATTCTCAATAGTTTGAGGACAGGGTGAGAAGAGGAACTGATGAATCCATTCGAAGTTGTACCTGCAAAAAACACAAAAGGGGCACCATAAGGTCAACAACCTACACATTTCATGTTTTCATCACACCTAGCATAGTTTATTAATATTGATCAACAATTCCTTTACTTGGGGTATTAAGTGGTAAACATTCTGCTTCTGGTGCAGAGCTAGAAGGAGCAATTTTGCTAAAAAATGATCCAGTAGGAGATCTGAGGAGGAGAAGTGCCTTGTCCACCGAGGATCTGATACCATATTAAATTGAGCACATAGATATATGGACAAACACACAACTCACATGATAGATCACACAATTTACTCAGTTATTGAAGAATGAAACAGTGCAAAAATGGCTTGCAGCTGTGAATGCTTTTCATTAATCAAAGAGTAATTAGATAATAATTACAATGAAGTACAATGGATTAAATAGCCACATTCAATTCAAATCCACAGGATGAAATTCGAATTGATTAGACTCTACTTGACTGTAGGTAACTAAGACCTTTTCTAAATCACTGTCGAGGGACTCAATAGTTAACTGACCTTGTCTAAACCATAACCGAAGTTCATCGGAGTTCTAAAACACAACTCAAGTGTTACATTCAGTGTTGACTGAGGCTAACTGACTGTGGTAGGGGAGAAATGTGCCCCTCCTTAGTGTAGCCATGCAAACCTAGCGCTAACTGAATGTAACTGACTCCTAACTCAGCTTAACCAGTCATCAACTGAACTGAATTGACCTTGTTTGGTTTCGACACTCCCAGTGGCTCCTAAATTGTAGGGATTAGTCTAGGAGGCTCCTAAACTGATGAAATCAAGTGAAATCAGTGGCAGTGATCCTCAATTAGTGTTCCCCACGCTTTATCAACTAAAAAATGTGCCCCAATTAGACCAAGTGGACCCAATGGTGTTAATGACTATAAATAGACTGGATGGACTCCCGATTTATACATGAATCCTGATTTAGACATATGACCAAATTGGACAAGGGAGGATTAATAATCCTAACATTATGATCATACGATATACTTATCGGCATGGATTGGTTGGAGCAGCACCATGTCATGCTCAATTGCTTACACAAGTCAATCTTAAGAACCGATAGCCAAGGGAACCAAGAAACGGTTTAAGGCATTCCAAAGAAAGTTTCCATAAGGAAAATATCTGCCTTACAAGAAAATAAATGCAGTAAATATCCAAGACATAGAGTTTGAAAAATAAAAATGCATAGAATACTTCCCCATTCTTAAATAATTCAAGGATGTGTTTCCCTAGGAAATCCCAGGATTACCTCCGAACAAGACCTAGAATTTTCCATCAGACTGACACCAGGATCAGTTCCGGCTTCCAAAGCCCCTTACCACATGAGTACACCTGATTTGGTGGAACTCAAACTGCAGTTGATGAGTTGATAGAGAAAGGGTATATCTGACCGATGTTTCCCCTTGGGGAGGACCGATACTATTCATAAAGAAGAAAGATGGTACGATGCAGATGTGCATCGATTACCGTCATTAGAACAAAATGACTATCAAGAACCGATACCCACTCCCTAGGATCGATGACTTGCTCGATCAGGTGGGAGGAGATAAGATATTTTTCAAATATTGACTTGCAATCCGGGTACCATCAGGTACGGATTCATGATGAATATATTCACAAAACCTCCTTTCGTACAAGGTACAGGAACTACAAATTTGTAGTGATGCCGTTCGGGTTGACCAATGCACCCACGAAATTTATGTGTATTATGAACATCATATTTAGTAGGTATATGTATAAGTTTGTCTTGGTATTTATAGACGACATACTGGTTTATTCCAAGAATAAAGAAGAACACGAAGAACACCTTTGCATAGTACTACGAGTGTTGAGAGAACACCAGCTTTATGCTAAGTTTAGTAAATGTGATTTTTACAAACCATAGATACAGTACTTGGGTCACATTATCTCCGAGACAGGGATAGTTGTGGACCCGAAAAAGATTAGGGCCATAAAGGATTGGCCTACCCCTACTAGTGTCATTGACATTAGGTCCTTTTTGGGATTAGCCGGATATTATCGAAAGTTCATTGAGAACTTCTCAAGAATCGCTTTTCCCATGAATGCTTTGAAAAATAAATAAAATAAGTTCTTATGGACTTCCAAGCACGAAGAAATTTTTCAAAAGATTAATCATATTTTGATGACCACATCGATACTATGAATTGCAGATCCCGATGGGGATTTTGTTGTTTGCACAGATGTAAGCAAGGAAGGAGTTGGAGGAGTCCTCTTGCAGAACGATCATGTGATATTTTATGAATCATGAAATTTAAAAGAGCATGAGAATAATTTCCCCACGCACAATCTTGAGTTAGTGTCCATCATCCACGCTTTGAAGATGTGGAGGCACTACCTCATGGGAAGGAAGTTCCTTCTGAAGACAGAAAATATGAGTCTAAAATACTTATTCCATCAACTGGATCTGAATGCAAGGCAAGCTAGGTGGTTCGCTTTCCTTAGTGAGTACCATTTTGAGCTAAAGCACATTAAGGGGAAAGAGAAAAAGGTTGTCGATGCTTTGAGCTAACGAACTCATATGATATATGTAGATTTGCATGAGAGGATTAGAATGGCCAACAGAGTTAACCCTTTCTATGTATAAATCTTCAAAAAAGTCCAAGAGGACAGGTTGTTTCAACAACAAAAATAATACAAAGTAGATGAGTCCGGACTGCTATGGTCCAAGGATAAATTGTACATGCCAAAAGGAGAGGAAATTAGGTCCAGCATCCTCATAGAATTTCATCGAGCACCCTACTTGGGGCACCCGGGATATCAAAAGATGATATCTGCTGTCAAGAGACACTTTTTATGGCTTAAGTTAAAGGCCAATATTGTGATGTTTATCGCGAAATGTCAGGAATATCAGCTAGTCAAAGTTGAGCATCAGCATCCTTCGGGATCACTGCAGCCATTACCCATTCCAGAATGGAATTGGGAGGTCATTAGTATGGATTTCATCACTGGTCTACTGAAAAGTAAAAATAAAAATGATTCTATTTTTATAGTCATCGACAAGTTGTAGAAAGAAGCACACTTCATTCTTGTGAAGTTGACCTACAAGTTAGTAAACATTGCTGATATATTCTTGAAGGAGATA
Source organism: Pseudotsuga menziesii (assembly GCA_001517045.1). NCBI lineage: Eukaryota > Viridiplantae > Streptophyta > Pinopsida > Pinales > Pinaceae > Pseudotsuga > Pseudotsuga menziesii. The sequence goes on from LPNX010299088.1 coordinate 447,591, forward strand.
TTTAGATTGCACGGGATACCCAAGGCAATCATCTTGGATTGAGATGTTAAGTTTACATGAAACTTTTGGATATTTTTATTCTTTAGATTGGAGACGTAGTTGAACTTTATCACTGCGTATCACCCACAGACCGATGGGTATACAGAAAGAGTAAACCAGATTGTCGAGGACATGCTTAGGATGTATGTCATGAACAACCCCACGAAGTGGGAGGATTACCTGCATCTTGTAGAGTTTGCATATAACAATGGTTATTGGACTTCCTCCAAAATAAGTCCCTTTGAGGTACTCTATTCATGGAAGTGTAGAACACCAGTTACTTGGGATAGCTCGGTGGATCGGCTCATGTTAGGGCCTGGTTTATTAATGGACTTGGAACATATGGTTACCAAGGTCCAGGTGAACCTTAAAGAAGCACAAGACTGCCATAAAAGTTACATGGATCGAAAAAGAAAATATAAAGACTTTCAAATAGGCGATCATGTCTACTTGAAAGTAAAATCAAAATGAAGCTCGTTGATCTTGGGTAGGTGTGGTAAGTTAGCACCTAGATTTTGTGGAGCTTTTGAAATACTGGCCAAAAAAGGGCCATTGGCATATGAACTAGCGTTACCCGTGCATATAAGAGTCCATAATGTGTTCCATGCTTATTTTTTAAGGAAATATGTTTATGATACTAAACATGTAGTGGATTGGTCCTTATTATAGGTGGAACCTGAAGGGGTGTTTTCCCCTAAGCCTATTCATATATTGGAAAAGAGAGAGATGCAGCTTTGGAGATGCACCATAGTCCGGTTGAAAGTAAAATGGAATCACTTTGAGGCTGATGAGACTACTTGGGAGAATGAAGCCACTATGAGAAAGGCTTACCCCGCCTTGTTTCATGATGTATTTCTGAGTCTGTAGAACACCAGGGATAGTGTTGTTCTAAGCAGGGAGGGATGTAATATCCTGAATTTTGAACCTAACACTTATAGGCATGAGCCTATTTATTATGATGTTATCTTGATGTTTTATTTTGATGTATTTCGTCGAAGACCCCACTGCATATGAACATGATTATTTGTTTTATATACTGGGAGTAATCCAATTGTTGATGATATATATATGTGTGTTTGTGTTGGGTGTGGACCCTAAAGCACATGATTGATGGGATGTCGTGTTGAGCGAGGAGCTCTGGAGCACATGAGTAATTGATGTTGTGTTGAGAAAGGAGCTCTGGAGCACATGCGTAATTGATGTTGTGTTGAGAGAGAAGCTCTGGAGCACATGAATATTTATATTTGTGTTGAGTGTGAAGCTTTGGAACACATGAAAAGATAAGATTGGAAGTGTTGGGCATAAGCCTTGGAGCCTTCCATGTTGATGTTGAGCATAAGCTCTGGAGCATCGGATCCTTGGCCATTATATCCCTAGGTGTATCGTACAAGTACATCCTAGCATTAGTGTTGAGTGAAGAGATATGGAATTAAACTAAGTTTGTAACTCCCCATTTAAGCATTGAGTATGGGCTCTGGTAAGCGCCAGGGGTTACTGAAAAGAATTTAATAATTACTAAGTAAAAACAACTCGAGAAAATTATTGATCTCATCAGACTTATTTATAAGTGATTAAATGAAATTTTGAATTTCTGTATTCTCATCAAGTACTGAAGAACTACCATATTATACGAGGGAATACAACATGCAAGGATGTTTAGAGTTTCCTAGCCTAGTAGACCTAACCATCTACCTATTTGACCTTATTGAAGAAGTGTCATTAAGTCTAGGGATCATGATACATGATGCCCAAAGACAAATGTTAACAAGTGTTATATTATTATGTATTTTATACATGGGATATGTAAACAATAAATAAAGTAATAATTATAATGATGAAAGAAAGAAGGAAAAAATACATCCCATATTATTTCTTATTTAAAGATAATAAATAGTCCAATACCTACAAAAGTCTAATTAATAACAAGTTGAAAGTTCCTAAGTTAAAGTATTAGGAAAAATTACCCAAATTAATTAAAAAGGGTTAAATAAAGAAACCAAGTTTTCTTGATTTAACTGTCCCTTGGACTGAAAAAGTCTGTCTATAAATTCTCAAGCCAAGGAAAGGCTTGGGGCTACTGATCTATCATTTAGAGGAATCATTTTTTTCTTGTTTTGCTCTCAAGTAAACTCTTGGAGAACATTTTCCTGGAGGGAAAAAGGAGAATTGATCTAGAGATGATATACCAGATAAGAAACCCTACCTTAGGATCTCTAAGCTACTTGCATGTTGGAGCCCATCTCCCGGGGATCCGGATTTAAACTAGGAACAGTTCTGGGTCATGGTTGGGTGGAACGTGGTAGTTCCCAAGTGATTTAGTCATCTAATACAGAGGTCAAATCTGCCCATGAATTGTTAATGCTGGTTATTTGAGTGTGCAGGTTTAGCTATTAAAAGAGCTTCAAGTTACAGGTATGAAGCCCTAGACTGCCTATTCCATTTTTCTAGAATAAATGTTGGCTATGTTAGGAAAATGATTACATTTCATTTCCTAACTCCATGTGTTTGTTTCTCCATTTAAAATATACTAGGGTTTGCATTTCTAAATTATAACCCTAGGCTATAAGTTATTTTCTATACCGGATTTATCCAGGGTTTATTCATCAATTTACTTCTGCAATTTTAATTCATTCAATTTTTTTTATCAAGGGTTCTACACCCTAGTTTTAATTCATGTATTATTTTTACTGTTGAAACTGGTTTAAGTACAAACTAGGTTTTATTTCAATTCTATTACCTCTCTATTCTCCTAGCCTTTATAACTCTACTGACATATTTCATTTGTCAGCAGAGGTATGTTTTAGATTTAAATAGACTAGTGCAGAAGTAATATTTTATATGTATAAGTATAATCTTACAACCTATTTAACCTATTCTACTATATACAACTAAACTAATATATAT
>LPNX010299088.1:451281-488576 GCA_001517045.1 Pseudotsuga menziesii
ATAAACCAGTAAGACCTTTCAAGGTCCTCATACTTAATTATATGCTAACTATTAAATCATCCCATTAAAAATAACCTCATCATAAGGAAGTAAACATAGTAAGCATCGTGACCATTCATTGGTCTAAAGTCAAGTTCCTTTTCCGAATTAAAATCCACAGTCGTAAAATTATAAATCTACATAATCAAATCGTATGCCATGAATTCGTATAGTGCCATCTAATACCAACTCACAACCATCACCTAGCAATTAACCAAAGTAACATTATAATCAATTAAAAACATATCATTACATTAAGGTCACAGGAATGAATCATGTAGGCGACCTCGGTCATTTTTAGTACATAATCTATGATCTACATTAAACATGACACACATGAATCATTTTATAAACCACCTCATAATTTTACATAGTCCAAATAAATATGCAAGAGAGGGCAGGAATCGAATCCTGTGGGCACCTAAGCCCCAAATCGCATCCACCTTAAATTATAACTCATTACATAAATAATGACCAGGATTTGAATCCTGTGGATTTGTTTTACATGTATCAATTCCATGCTATACACAGAGTATATGCGGGCTACATTAATAAAATACATTCGCTTCAGGAAGGTCATGCGACCCTCGCTTTGCATCCATGCTGTAAGCTTGGCCTTGGCCCTAACTCTAAACACACAGGCTATAAATCAAAATAATAATCATTACACAAGAGGTCATAAGACCCTCATTAAGCTATGCACAACATTTACATAAGCCACAGATTATAAATAAAATACATAGTACATATAAACAACAAAATTGCACTATAAACGAATTCACCTACAGCAACGGAAGCCATATTCCATGGTTGCACCCACAACTCATTTGTTTCCACATTAAATTAAATAAAAACCATAAGGAAAATCTAAATAGTCTACGATTTCGCAGCTTCCATGGAAAGATCCTAAGCCATCTAGGCCATGGCCCAAGCCATACACTTTCAACATTACCAATTATCATAACTAAGCTATTAATGGAAGAAATTTTACACAGTTCAACCACGAGGGCAACTGCCATATAAAACCCAAGGTTAAATAACAACTACATAGTATAGAATCGAATACCTAGAATTATAAGTACTAAAACAAGTTTACACAGTCATCCAATGGTCATGGCACCATTGCAAGCAATGGTGCTTGCATTGTGTACATTGCATAAATTAACCCCAAATTTACAAATTACACACAGAGCTTGTGAAGGAAATCAAGGTTTTCCTCACAACAAGAAGCCCATCAATTTTTACATCCCTTTACATAATTAGAAATAGACTCGAGGGAAAACAAAAACCACACACTAAAGTCAATGCTGGGGTGTACTGACAGAGCTCTATCATGATACAGACAACCCCCAAAACTCAAACACAACTATAAAAACCAACGGAGGTAGACTAAACCCCAACAAGTTCAATCCGAGTCCCAAATTCAAGTAATGGAAAGTATCGACTTGTTAGCAGGCTTACCGTAGTGGTAATGCCAACCCACGGCTCTCAGTCACGAAATGATTCCAACATCTCCTTGCCTCCCTATCAACTACAATCACAACCAAAACAATGAATGGTGAGATGTATGTAATCGAACAAGCCACAAAACAAACACCACATTGCTGTAAAATCCATAGCGAAGCCATACCTTTGAAGTCGCCTTCTCCCACTCCACAAAGCTGAGACTAAACCATCACAAACAGAGAAAATGGCCAAAGTCCATCGTGATCCAAGCCCTAATATTGGGCTTCCACTAAAACCAAGGTGCATTAATGGTACCATCCTGTTGTCCATTATCAAATTCCAAAACCCACATTTCCATAGTTTGTAAATTACCAATATCGTTTGCCACCTTTTATCATTGCATAGTGTTAAACCCCAATGTTTAATGCTTGAACCCTATAATATATGCACCAACCCTAAGTCCAAGACTATGCAGAGTATTACATGTATAACGTATAACCATAGGATTAAGCCTTAAACCATAGCATATATATTTTCCCTAAGCATTAATCTTAGAAACCATGGCACATGAAATATGCCATGGTAATTATTGCTATGTATAAAATCAATAGTTGGTCCTTAAAGACAAATTTTATAACCTGCCAAGACTAAATAAAAGACATATTAATAATTTTAAATGCAATAAATATGAACTGCAAATACATGTTGATACTCTTAAATGTATTAAACATGAAACATAAATGAATGATGAATCCGTAAATTCATAATGAATAGTAGGCGTCACATAGATAATCTATCTAGGTATTAAAATGAATAAACATAGTAATTACCTCATTATCAAGCTGATTCTGTAAGAAATCGTAAAATCAACTAGTAGATGCTTAAATGATCAAAACGTTAAGCACTCCTTAAAACAAGTCCCCGTCGCTAAGTAAAATATGCATAGAATGAAAGAGGTGCCTTAGTTTGAATAGAACTAAGTAATCCTGCTAGACAATTAGACACCTTACCTATCCGACAGTCACATGGGAGAACTAGTCCCGCCACTCCACCCACTTTAGTTCTAGAAACAAAGTTAAGTTAGAACCATATAAATCATAGCTAAGACTATGCAGAAATGAGAGAAGCATATAATCAAGTAACGACACATACACAATAAAGTATAACCATAAGAATAATGTAGTAAACAAGCATTATGACATCGTGAGTAAAATAAAGTAATATTCATAAATGAAAGTAAGATGATAGAATGTAAGAACAACTTACGCCAATAGTGGTACATTCAGTTTACGTTATATTCCGCAAGTTCAATAATGTTCTGCATAGGTAGTTTTTACTAGCCTAATAATTTTTTTTTTCAATTTTTGGTGACATTACAAAGTATAAATAAATCCATACTATCCTTAAATTTTTCTTAGTGTTTTATCCATTGAATGATAAATGGCTCAAATACAATAAATGTAAGCAGGAATATTTCACCTTTTGTAGACAGAAGTTGCTCCTCTATTCTGAATGGTTTAGATCCAGAACAAATGAGTGAACGACAAAGGATGGAGACCCTCCCTGGATGTCGTAGACACCAGGAATGTTGCTTCGATAGTGAACCTGTGTACCTACAACCAGATAAAACACGCAAACACATCAAATCTACCAGAACATCATCTACTTATACATGTTAGTGACTAAGGAATCCAACAACATTTACATGTGAAATCAAAAGAATAGTAATGTGGGATGGAAATCAGCTTTGCATTAAGATGAATAGAGAAGTTTACAACCAATTAAGCCTTAGTGTCAACATGCATCTCCATGAAACCAACACTTCATCCCCATAAGCTCCAAATTTTCTCTCTATGCTCTCACATGGCTTGGGCCAAGTGGTCAATCCAACAGCATAACAATACCTCTATAGTTCTCCTCCTTAACCATGGACATGAGCTTGTAATTATAAGGCTCAATGGATAGGAATGGTTGAGAGATTTGTGGATGAGGTGGCCTCTAAGATCCTATGATGGGGGATCTCAAGCTCAACCGACCCAAAATGACAAGGATAAGGGAGGACACGAGGCTCATGATCTAGAAGCCTCGAGAAACTTCTCTTTTTCCATTTTACTCAGGTTACCACTTTTCTCTCCTTAGGACGGAGCGGTTTAGGTTAGAAATTCTTATGGAACAAAGGCCATAAGCGGTGCCACCGCTTATGGCAAGCAAGATATAGGCGGTGCGAGCAAGGTACCGCTCATGGTTAACAAGGAAAGTGCGTTGCTAAGTATTTTCATGAAAGATTGACAAACAACATGGGAGTCCGCTCAAAGTGCTGGGATTAAGGGAAAATATGTAAGTAAAAGGTTTTATCGCATGGTGGTGACAGGATTTGGGTGTAACGGAATACCCCCCAAAGCATGAGTCTTAGAGGGATATGATAAATGAGATATTTGAGAGAACAAGTTGTCACTTCGAGCTGAAAATGTCGGCTTGATCAGAGCATGTCATCTAGTAGGAATCTATAGTACATCAATATTTTTGACTCACAGACACAAGTAACCAACTCATGGCTACAGACCAATACAAGGTAGATCCATGGGAGCAATAATTAAGCATGGCTACTAGAATACAGTGTAGATCCATGTGATAGAGGACTCAAACTTGGACACAGCTACCAGACATACAATGTAGATCTATGTCATATAGACGCAAATTTGAGCATATCCATGACTATACAAATGTGGATCCGTGCTAGATATACAAAAATCCATCACAACCTGGGGAAAATCAATTAGCACTTTAAACACATACCTAGGGTCTTCGTCTCATCTTCCACAAAGTACGATTCTATCCATGTTATTACAATGATCTGAAGTCTAACATGGTAGAAACCACTTGATTACTGGCCAATGATGTGAACCGTTAAGTGAGAGGGAGATCATCATTGATGTGAATGATTCACAAGGTGACCCTAGTACAATATACTGAGTGTGAATAGATGTCCTGATGTCGAACACCCAGTCGATTCTATCAATAAAAGGTCAATGATAAGAACCTATGTCAAAAGCGAGAGAATCTGTCATTAAGGCATACATATCTCAAGGTACTAAGTTTTTGTTTCTAAGACTATTTCCCAGATGATGAGCTGATGTCGACGGGAAAGGTCTCATCGAAGGAGGGCCATGATGAGTCTCACATCGAAGACACGAAACTTGGAACATAATTATGGAATGATGTGAATGTAGTAACCGTGAGACTAAATCAAAAGTACTGACACAGAGACTGTTCTGACTGCAGAGAAAAAACTTCTTCAACTTTCCTTTGAACATTGGGCGGCAGGACAAAATACTTGGTAGCATGACTGAACGGGAAAAATACACAATGAAATAGTGGACAATGCATTCTTTTGAAAGACTCAAAGGAGTGACATGACTCATGACAGTGGATCATCACGGAGATTAGCTGAATACCCAATTGACTGAAATGATATGCAGACAAGTGCCATGTTCAAAGGTAATGAAAAACTACTGCCATTTATTTACAAAATGATTCCCTTCCCATTTTCCCCATCATGATCGATGAGTGCCTCTTTTCGGTTTTACGAGTTCAAAGAGGGTAACAAACACTCGGTATAGCTTGTCTGAAGACAAGTCCAAACTCATATGTTTTACAAACCTAAGAGAGGAGGGGTTCATTCCCAAATGGGTCTCTCAATGTTTAATTTAATGAGTCCAATGAAAGAAAACTCGGTATTGTTCATGTTTAGAGAGTCTGAACGATTACGGAAGAAGACTCCAAACGGGTCCTTTTTCATATGATTTAGTCCCTAAGGCCCGAAAAAGTGTAAAATCATACCTTAGAGAACTCTTCCAGTCATGATTGGCTAGAGTGTTCATTTTTCGTAAATAGTCTATCCGAACTGAAAAAGAGATAACCTACCATCGGAGAGATGACTCTTCGAATGCTTTAACAAGGATGAAGAAGACAATATCGCTCGACATTATTTTCGTATTGAGGGAGCCTAAAAAGAGTTTAAAGAGGAATCCATGGGGTTTCTTTACACAATGTTACTTTTTACGAGCCTGGAAAGAATCGGAAATGGACTCGACGATATTTCTGTGTTTAAGGAGCCTGAAAAGGGTTAAAATAAGACTCCATAAGGTTTCTTTACACAATATTATTTTTTACAAGCTTGGAAAGAATCGAAAATGGACTCGGACCTTTGATACTAGGTTTAAAGAGCATGACCAAAGTGCTGTAACAAATGCTCATCGACTTTTTCCGTTTTATGGTAGTACAAAAATGTCATAAACAAACTCCCAAAACTTTACTGCTATGGTTCTTTCTATCCTGCAATGACTCAAAAAACAAGTGTTAAATGCGCTCATAACTAACATTAAGGGATTACGACTGATAAATTTTGAGTAAAAAGCGATTTTTAAATCAAAACTATATCACATCAAACCTGAAAATGTATATATAAGTCATGTAAATAGTGACAAATCAAATCATTTTATTATTTACCCATAGTGGAGAGAATTTGGAGCACTTTCCTAGTTAGATCTTCAGCTGCTGATATCAGGAGTTTCCACCGTCGGATTCGAGCACCGTTAGTTCCAGGTAACAGTTAAAACCCTACTCTTCCTTTTCATAGTATTAATTTTGAATTTTAATGGGGTTTTGGGCATGTATGGAAATCCCTAAAATCATGGGAACGGGCACCGTGCTTATCCCTTGCGGGATATGTAGTACCTCACTAGAACCGCGCCTAAAAAAAGGGTCACATGTGGTGCAACCACCTGTTTTCAATGGCACACAAGCGGTGCCAGCCATGAAGATTTAAAAATGATAACACAAGAAAAGATAAATCATTTCTTTGAATTTAAAGGATTAAGGATGATTCTAATGTGTGTTATGATTGTTTTTGACAGGTCTTTGCTCATCAATCATGGTGATATGGAAAGAAAGACAACATGACAATGAAGATAATTTCACTAAAAGGAATGCGGGTTGTATAGACGCATTACGAGATTGTGGGATCCTGAAATTCTTCTAGACCCCTAGCATGGTATCACATGAGTGGTTGTTAGAGCACATACTTCGGATGTGGAATCCGGAGGAGAAACACTTTGAGGTTGGGTCTCATATTCTAATAGTAGAGGTAGAGGACATCTACTTCTTGATTTGACTCTCAATACGGGGTGCCCCCATCTCGCTAACAGGTTCACGAGGAGGGGATATTACCACACAAGAGTTGATACACCATCACTGTATCCCAGGGATGAGGACATCGGGGAAGAAAATCCCCATAAAGGCAGTGATGGATGGGCCCCTATGAACTGTCTTGTTTACTATGCAGAGAGTGTCCAGGAGTCAAGGTGTGCACCAGGCTTCTAGGGCACACATGTTATATGCCATAGAGGCCATGGTGCCTACAGTATTCAACTGGGCGGAAGCACTGCTTCCGATATTCAAAGATCAACTGACTAAGTGTCGACAGGGAGAATTGAAGCAGTTTGGCTTTGGATCCATTCTAGCCTACTTCTTGTTTGAGCGGGTACCATATATGAGACCTCAGGTGGTCTTCACAGAGCTAAGAGCATGGAACCCCCGTATGCAGAGGTGGGTCGGGATTATGGCCCATACTGGAGCGGGTAGGGGGAGGGTGAAGTTCGGTGACCCATTCTTCAGATGGCTCTGAGATCTGGTCCTTGTGGTGGAGGATTATGCTTATGTGGGTATGGACTTTAGTGGAGACCCTGACCTACCGCTCCCACCTAACAGACAGTGGGGTGACATATGTAAGAAGCAAGAAACCCTAAAATGAATAAAATGGTTTTATTTTTTTTATGTTTAATATTTTTATGTTAAGTAACAATACCTGAATATTTTCATGCAGATGTTGGAGCAGCACGACTTGGGGGAGCTTCCCCATTGGATAGATGAGCTGGAGCCCGCTTTGTACCGCAAGGCGATGATACCACTGGGGAGTTAGAGGAAAAACTGGAGAGGTTGACCTTAGACATCCCAGATGCTTCCATTGATGACCTCCCTCTAAGGTATCAGAGACCTACAGCGGGAGTACTAGGTCGATTTAGTAGGTTTCTCATAGAGTAGCCCAGGCAGTGATGTGCTACCATGAGCATCACTAGACATTGTGTGCATGAGATATCTACTAAAAGCTGATAGCTTCAAGATTTTGTATGGTGATTTTTTCTTGAAATCCTACGTGCTTCAAATGAGATATCGTGACCTATTTTTTGTAAACTTGTTTAGATATCAATATATATATATATATATACATACTTTTACCCGGTGTTTATATGTCTCAAATGGTAAATGTATTTTACATGAGTTTTATGTGTCTTTAATTGTTTATTTACAATGAACCATATTTGATTTAATGTCATGAATGGGAAATACACCAATCTATTATGTAATTAGCTAATGAGTCAGCAACTACATTATGTTCCCTATGGATATGCCTATAAGTGATGGTTTCAAACGACCTTTCTAACAAACGTACCCTTCGAAAAAGGTGGAGAAGCACAGGATTTCTAATGGTGTAGACATGGTTTAGATGACAAACCATGAGTTGTGAGTCCATCAAGACTACCAGATTGTGAACATCTTGGGAGGAAGATTCAGTCAGAAGACCTATGACTGCTCGGTACTCGACAATGTTATTGGTAGCGGGACCAATACAAACCGCTCCTGAACTGACCAAATCTTCAGCTAGGGAATAGAGGACCTAAGAAGCTGAGGTGAGATTCAAGGTGTGGTGGAAAGCCCCATCAGCGAAGCTGTAGAAAGCCATCTACTATGCATGACCAAACCATGGTATAAACAGGTGCAGACACTAAACTCAAAACCATATTGCAAATACTAAAAGCACATTGAAAATCAAACAATATACGTATATACAAGATACTATCCAAGAAATACCTAGGCATAGTACCTCTCCAGGTACAACCCATTACAAGTTTTCCCTAAAGGTATTCCATCATAGTCAACGAGATCGTAAGCCCCCTTCTCTAAAACTTTAGAAAAGACGAAAGGACCGTACCACATGGACTCGAACTTTCGTTTTCCTAGCTTGTCGTATCTCTGGTCATAAGTCAAAACTTGGTCACCCTCGTTAAACGCACGGGGTTGGATGGATTTATCATACTGCGCCTTGACGCGTTTCTTATGTGCCTCATTAGATAAGGTAGCATCTCTCTGAGTTTCGTTAAGGCTATTGAAGTACAAAAATGTTTCTTCCTTTGCGAAAGTATCTGGGAGAAGTTCGACGACAAGTTGTAACGATGGAATATGACATTGAATCAGTAAGACAGTTTCAATTCTGTAAATAAGCAGGAAAGGAATGAAAATAGTAGTTGTTTTCACTGAAGTCCTATAATCCAAAAGAGTAAAGAAAATAATGTGGTCCCAGTTGGATTTATGATATCCAACCATCCGACGAAGCATAGTTTTCAAAAGTTTGTTAATGGCCTCTACATGACCATCAGCTTGTGGATAATATGGTGTAGAGTTTTCATCGTGAAAAACTAGCTTGGCACTCAGTTCCTCCATCATTTGATTATGGAAATGTGATCCGTGGTCGGTAACAATGGACTACAGGACTCCAAATCTAGCTATGATATGATTGAAGAGGAAGAGAGTGGAAATATTACCATCTTATTCATATGTAGGCATGGCCTCAACCCATTTTGTAAAATAGTCAATGGCTACGATAATGTAACCATGCCCCCCGGCTGAGGTAGCCTTACAATGCATAAAGTCAATCCCCCACTTGAAAAATGGGCCAACAGCAATGACGGGGTGTAGCAGAGTAGGATGAGTGCGCTTTTTGGGATAAAAATGTTCACAAGGTGGTCATTTCTTAATAGCCTCATGACACTCTTTGAAGACTGAAGGCCAGAAATAGCCAGCGCAAAGGATTTTCTGGGCGGTAGCCATCCCAAATAAATGACTGCCACATGCTCCATAGTGGAAATAATTAAACACATGTTCAGGCTTCTCATGGGTGAGGCATCGCCGGAGAATATAATCAATCCCACATCTATACAAGGTATCATTCAGGATGAGGTAGTATTTTGCGTGGGGACGGATACGGTGATGATCGTCATGGGATAAATGCGGCTGAAATTTTTTTGTTTGGAGATAAATAAGCAAATCTCCATACCATGGATCGATAGTGCTAATCAGGAACAGGAATTCATCCAGAAATGAATCACTGGGCTCAGATTCTATCGAAGCACAGGGAATATCACACATGAGCTGGAAAAAACCAGGGATTTCTTTGATGTGGATTTGGCAAATTCCAGATCAAACTCCTGTAGTATGAATATCCATCGGGAGTACTTTCCCCCGAGCACCAGACAAGTCAGGATGTAATACACAGGGTTCTGGTCTGCCAATACAGTGGTTGTGCAGAGAAAAATGTAGTGACAAAATTTTTGTACATCAATGACCGTGGCCAATTCTAACTTCTCCACGCATGAATATCGAGTTTCATAATCCATAAGATTCTTAATTGCGTAGTAAATCACATGCTCCTGACCATTGGGATTTTCCTACACCAAAACCATAGCAATGGTAGTAACAGAGGCAGCAAGATACAAGGGAAAGTCCTTTGAATAATATGGGGCGTGTATCACGGGTGAATGAGTCAGAGCATGTTTGAGATTATCAAAGGCACATTAGGCTTGGTCATCCCAAAAGAACGGGGTGTCCTTTTTAAGGAGATGCATATAACCGTGCGTTTTCTCTGCGAAATTGCACACGAAACGGTGGAGAAATTTTTTCTTCCCTTGCAAACTTTGGAGTTCAAGGAGATTAGTTGGGGCTAGTAGAGCTAAAATGGCGGCAATTTTCAAGGGGTCAATCCAGATGCCATCCCTAGAGACAACAAATCCTAATAGATGTACCGTCTCAACGCAGAAAACACATTTATGTGAATTGAGCCATATATTATTTATGACGGCATCTTAGGAAAATGTCTCTAAGATGACTAGGGTGGTCCTCTCGTTGTTATGAATGAGCAGGGAGGTCATCAAGGTATGGTTCAACAATATGTTGAATTTCATGAAATGCATAGGACATCACACACTGGAATGTGGCTCCAACATTTTTCAAGCCAAAAGGTAACTTATTATATGCAAAGGTTCCCCATGGGAAAATGAATGTCGTCTTGTGCTGATCGGTGGGTAGTATCTCAATTTGATTATAGCCGGAGAATCCATGCATAAATGAGAAGATGACACTTCCAGCACAGTTGTTGATAATTTGATCGATGCGCGGAGTAGGAAAGTTGTCCTTGGGACAAGCTTTATTCAAATCCCTAAACTCGATACAGACTCTAATGGTGCCCTGCTTTTTACTAACAGGGACAACGCTCGATACCCATTCTGTTAGGGGTACGGAATAAATAAACCCAACTTTGAGAAGTTTTTCTATTTTAGCTTTAATAGCTGCGGCCTTCCGTGGATGGACTTGTCTTAGTTTTTTCCTGACAGGTTTAACCGTGGGATAGGATTTAATCTCTTGGACCACAATGGATGGGTCAATACCTGTCATCTCTTCATAGGACCAGGAAAAAAATATCGCGAAATTCTTTGAAAAGTGCCTTGTCTGCTTCAGATTCATCTGTCGAACAGTTTTGCCCAACATGAACATGCTCTATGGTACCAGGCTTGGCTGATATGTCAATTGGATTTGTTTGAGTAATGTTGCAAAGGTTTCCTTCAGAATCTGTGTCTTGTAACAATATGTGACTTTGGGGTATGTTGACAATATCAGTAGGAAACAGGGATGCATAATCATGGTTAACCAAACTGGTGTTGGGGAGGAACATGGTTCTATGATGGTGATCCTCCCAAATGGACTCATCCGCACTCATGATCTCCATAATGGAATCATTGAAAGGAAAAGTCTCATAGAGATAATCTAGAATAGGAAGAGACGGTTCTAACCAGTAAGGTAAATGGTAAGGATCCAAATCCACTAGATGAAGGTCATGAGTGTGATCATCGAAAAGGGTTTGAATGGTGTCATACATTGCTTCATGTGAAATCAATGAGGTGGAATCAACCACTTGTTTTCCCTTAGGATCACAATCAAAAGAGGCGATCATATGGACTGTCGCAGTATTCATGTTAGGAGGAGTGGATGGAAAAATCCCCATAAGGGATGAATCCTTCAACATGCCTACCCCAATCAACTGGTAAGGAGGAGGGGACTGGCATAACATGGGGATGTTATTAGTCGTAGAGGTAGTAACATCTGGCATGCATAAATCAAGCTAGTCAATGGTAACAATTCTCCCTAAATGTAGAAATTGGAATGTTCGGAATACTATCAAAGTGATAGCAGTCATGGCATAAAACCAATTTCTTCCTAGAAGGAGGTTGCAATCTAATGGGGCATCTACCACTTATAATTGAATGGAAATGGTTTTCCCTCCAATCTCGACTATGAGGGCTTATATGAGACCATGGAGCTGGAAACCTCATCCATCAAAGGCCTTCAGAGTCATAGGTGATGTTACAAGCTTGGGAGATCCGAGATCTTTCCAACAAGATAGAGACAAAACCGAGGTCGAAGCTCCTTCATCTAGTACCATTTTAAAAACTTTCTTTCATACTACTTTAATAATGATATGAAAAGCAAGTTTATGAGGTAACCTAGACTTATAGTTCTCAATATTGAAATGAATTAGATTAGTATTATCTGGGTCTAAAGATCCTAATGCTGTTAACAAGTTTTTGCACTGTGTAGGACAACTTTGGAGTACTTCTAAGGTAGACATTGCACAAGGTGCCTTAGTGAGATCTTCAACTACATAACAAAATTGAGTAGCTTGGGCATTAGGGTTAAATATATCCCTCTGAAGAGTAATCTTGGGTGGATGCAAAATCATGTCAAGAGTAGGCTTCTCGATGGATAGGGGGACAGTAGATGAGGATTCTGGAGAACTAGTAGAGGGAGCTTTCCCTAAAGAAGAATGATCTTCTTTCTTATCTGCGGGTTTGTCATAATTCTAACTTCGAGTTTGCATATTAATGGTAACTGAGGAAATCATATGAATTTCCTCTGACGAACTAGAGTTAACCTGATTAGACATGTGGTTTATCAATTGTCATTGAGAGGGGAAAGGATCCGTGAGTACTGTGGGTGAGGGATTTGATTTCAAAAACTGGGAGATATTTCGTCCCGACGGGGACACTCTTTTATGAAATGGTCACCTCCGCATAGCAGACATGGATATTTTTCCTTTCTCTTCCCTTTATTGTTATCATTGTTGGTTGGTATTGGATTCTCCTATGGGTTTCCGGGATTTTATTCTTACTTTTTCCCTTCTTTTTATTATTGCCCGAGGTTTGAGTACTCTGAATATAATTGACCTAAATGGAAACCTTAGGAGTCGAAGGAGTAGGGGTGGCAGTCTGGGGTTGCTTGGTAGGTTTTGCTGCTAATGAGGACTAGATTGAACCAACAATACCATCAACAGGTACTTCTGCTGATGGTTTTGTGGGGTCAGTGCTTGGGCGAGGAGCTTGAGGAATCAGGTCATAAAGAGTTCCAAACTGGGAATAGACCAACTCTAGATACTGGGCTCGACTAATGGCCTACTCTTCAGTAACGGCACCGCCTATAGCCACATCTTGAGCAATTAGAGGAAACAAAGATTTGGTGAACCAATCAACTAATAACTGATCCGGAATAGGGGCCTTAATGATCCTTCTCCAACTTCTCCACTCATGGATATGATTGGATATGTGGGTGGAGGTGTTCTGTCACAGAGAAGTTAAGAGATCAGTACCCATTTCATAATGGAAAGGGAGCTGAAAGTGTGTAATAAAAACAGTTTCCATGGAGCCAAAATCCACAAACGAATGTTGTGGAAGTTCAATGTACCACTTTGCAGCAGTAACGGTCAAAGTTCGCTGAAAAAGTCGTAACTGAACTAAATCATCCATGAGGGAGTTTGAATAACACCATGGATGGAATGTCCTGACATAGTTTTTCAGATCATCTCCCTGCTTCCCATCGAACTTCGGGATGTTCGATGGTAACTTTACCGAAATGGGAGGCCACGAGGGATTGTGTCAAATGGGGTCATTAATCAAATTGGACAGGTCAGGAAAGTCTAAAGTTGCTAGGAAAGTGTTGAGGCTTGGAAATTTGCAGGAAACAACAGAAAGGGATTCTCCCCAGTCAACGTTCCCAACTAGCCCGTGATTGTTTGGTATGGGGAATCCGTTCAGTTTGTGGTTCGGCTACCGTAGGTCAAAGTAACAAAAACAAAGGTTTTACCGGTTGCGGCCCAGTCCACCGTGTATATTTTTTGTATTTTTTGACTTAAGTATGAGATGCATATGCCTACTTAACCATGCAGGGTGATTAGGATGCAAGGGGTAGTTACAATGTGATGCATAGGTTCTTACCTCTCATCTTAGGCTCACAAGCATCTAAATCACATGTGCAGAAGTGAAATAAACTATCTATCTATCTATCTATCCCCGGGGAGCAAACTGTAAATTAATTATGAGTAATGTGTATGAGCATGCATCATAAAGAGAAATTACAGGTAGCTGATGTTTCTTTCTACAACACATGAACGATTAAAGATATTTCAACAATCAGATAGCCAATTATTTTATGAACAACATACAATACTCATGGTGGTAATTTCACAAAATAAACTAGAAATAATTTAAACAAGAACATAGGTTATAAGAGTTAGA
Organism: Pseudotsuga menziesii; assembly: GCA_001517045.1. Lineage (NCBI taxonomy): Eukaryota > Viridiplantae > Streptophyta > Pinopsida > Pinales > Pinaceae > Pseudotsuga > Pseudotsuga menziesii. The sequence goes on from LPNX010299088.1 coordinate 465,504, forward strand.
ACGATCTCACGGTTAATGGACAGAAACTGGAAAAAAAAAATAGTTCATCTTTCATCCATCCACAGCATAACATTTGAAAATGACACCAATCTTTCTCCAACAGGCAAACAATGCTTCTTTATTGCAAAGAGAAATAGTTCTTCTTACAATATCGTTTCTATGTCTCACTGGGAAAAAGTCCCTTCTTCCCTCTAAGTCTATTACATTTATACAAAAAGGTGAGACGGTTGGGCTGCCCAAAGTAACCTTTGGGCTTCCCAACTCTTTGTTTCCCAACGCTTGACTTTTCTCAAAGGTTTTTTTTACAAAATTTTACATATTACAAAAATTGACTGATCCTTTACGAGGAGGGTCCCACTTATGCATCTAGAAATTTCTTCCATGCTGAAGCTTCAGAGGCAATTCCCTCAAACACACAAGGCTCTAAAAATTGAATATTAATCTCAAACTTAGCAGCCTGGTTCTTTATGGCCTCAATCCTGGCTGCACTCAATCGAAGCTGGTCTTCCAGAAGCTGCACGCTGATAGCTGAATGATCTACTTCGTTCTTCAAGATTTGATCATTCAAGGCTTTAATCTGCTATACTTTAGCTTCCTCTTCCTGGTATCTCTTCTGCAGAAGCTCCACAAAGGCATTGTGATCCGAGAAAGCCTCAAGCCTCTGCTCGGCCTCTATCTGGCACCGGTTGTAGGTAATGAGAAGTCTCCTAAAAAACTTGGTGCATGCTCCTTTTGTTTTCTTAACTGATTTTTTGAAATCCTCTGCGGTATTTATGGCAAATTCCAGCAAGTCATAATCCCGCTTGAGGGCCTCTGTATCCTTTGATGGCAGTTCTGCTGGAGTTTCTTCCTTGTTTTCCATCCTTGCCATTCTTGCAGTCAGGACTTCAAGGACGTCCTGAGATCGATCTACAAAATAAGAGGAGGTTTCCAGGTTTTCTTCCAATCTGCTATCTACCTGCAGCATCTTGCACCTTTCTCCTTCTATAGTAGTCTGTAGCTTCAACATCTTCGTCTTCTGGGCCAAGATGTGTTCTTTGAATGGTTGGAGTTTAACCTGCTACTCCCTTGCTTCCTCCAGAGTAGTTGTCAGAGAAGAAATCTGCTCTTGATGTTTCTCTCTCTGTTCTTGGGAGTGCATCTCACTGGCCTGGAAGATAATATTTTTCTGCTCTTCTAGCTCTTCTACCTTCTCCTGCAGTCGTTCCTTTTCTATCTTCAGCTCTTGAAATTCTTTCTGCACTTTCTCCAGAGCTCCTGTGTATTTTCCATAACCTGTCTTTCTACTTGGAGGGCATGTACTTCAGCTCTTGAGGACTTCATTTCCCTTTGCATATCTTAATATTTCCTCTTAATCCTATTGCTTTCTTCTCTCTCTCTCCTCAATGTATCTTTCAATTGAGCAGAGGACTTCTTGGACTGCTCCAAGACAGTTATTACCTTGTCCATGTTATCTTCTGAGGTGTGGATTAGTGCAGTCCCAGCTCTTAGGATGAATCTTGGATCTTGGTCTGTTCCCAACATAACACTCGTATCCATGATCATTTTACCAGGCATATCTCCTGTTGCAACCCTTTTATCTATTCTCTTTATTATCCTCTTTGTAGCCCTGTCATAAAACACAGTGTTAAAATCAGGGATTTCTTCTCCCTTTTTCTGCACAAAGGGGACCAGCTTCAGCGTGGGGACCATGGGTGTGCTGGCAATAGGTACTTGTGGGTCCTATACCTAAGGGTTCTCCACGTCTTGGGTCTGCCTTGCAGCTATTTCAGAAGCCGACTGCTATGTCTGTGTCAACTTTAGCCTTTCAGCTTCTTTCTTTTGAAGCTCCTCATCCATCTTCCTTTTCTTTTCTTCTTCTTCTTTCTTAGCTGCTTCTTCTGCTTTCTCAGCTGCTTCCTGAGCAGCTTTTCTTTTCTCTTCTTCTTTTGTGTGCAGCCACCCTGCAGCTTCTTGCACCAACCTTTGGGCTTCTTCATCTCTCTTTCTGGCCTCTTCATCAGCCTTGGCTTGTTCATCTCCCTTCCCACCTTTTGTGGTAATCTTCTTCTTAAACCTTCTTCACAAGGCTGTCATGTTTACTGCATTTTGGAATATGGACTCTCTCGATCCCAATGGTGGGCATACTCAAAATGCACGTTGTGTTCTTTACAGTGTTCAGCCGCTTTGCCTTGAGTATCATTTCTATGGAAGGGCATTTCGCCAAAATGAAATCTTTCCAGTTCTTCTACAAATTCATCGGCTTTCTTCACTTTGGTGAACTTGTAGCTTCCTAACATGAAGGGCAAAGGGGGATAGGCGGTATTCTTGTGCTCAAACAGAAAGCTGCCTATTCCATCCAGGAACACTTTTCTGACTGCCTCCTTGTGAATAATGTAATCAGTTGCTTATTTGCATAGCAGGGAAGGTGCTCTCGAACCTCCAAACATGCTGAAGTACAGGACATTTTCAGTCAAATAGTAGTCTGCATACTCCACTATTACTTGGAGTGCCTCTTCTGACATACAATCACACTCCTTTAGGAAAATGAGTGTGTGTAAGGGCATGATAAAGTGTTCACATACTTCTTGATAATGGCTGTGATATTTGTGTACCCACAGTGGTTTATAGGCAGCATACACAGGCATTCTTTCCCTATCGCAGATGCACCTGAGTTCGTGAAAAGGATGATTACACAATATGCAATCGATGAGTATGGAACTCATATAGAATTCAGACCTCTTTTGGGCCACTCCTCCCGAAGCTGAGGCCAAGTGTCACGTCCCCTTCCATCAATCCAATGCAAGGAAGGAAACATTAACCAAACTACCGGGCTTATTGGCAAAACTTAGACCCAGTTAATTTCTTTGGAAATGCAGGGTTAAATAAAACTTGTGCATACCTATTCATACTCAACAAGCACAGCGGAATCAAACACTATGTATGCACACAGTTTCATCATGCACTCAACATGTAAACATCAGTCATTAATTAAGACATTGCAGAACATGGGATTAATACAACTCAATTAGTAAACACAACGGAATAACCATATTAACATACAAGTAGAAGGGGATGCTTCAGCCTATTTCCTTCAGGCAGAATAGTGAAACAATCACATAATAATCAATTCCATTCTCATTCTATGCACAGCATCATACCAACTAAATCAATATAATCATTTCATCCAATTAACATGAGTAATTTAACGCACAGGGAAAACCGCAGATGAACATCATTCAAACCACAGAGAATACTTATCTTTGAGATGAAGCTGTCCAACAACTGGCTATGTGAGAGCAACGTTCCACCCAACCATAGATCTCTGTCCAGCCTCTATTCTTTCAGCTGAGAGATCACCCCCGAGCTGGGCTGTGTATCCACTAAGGAGGAACTAGATGGGCTCACTCACAGCGATGGGTTCGCTCAAATGGTCATGCTAAGACAACACCCAGTTGGGTTTATCAAGCATACAAGAATATAGAGGAGGGTAATTTTAATCCAGTGAGCTCAACAACAGAGCTACAGGCATCTCAAATGAACTCAACAGTCAGGCACCCACATTACCTACCACATCCAACACAAGGAAGGTCCCCTTCTCTGCTACACAGTCCCTCAGGAATCTCTTCCCTCCAGTGCTCTTCAGGATGGGAATAGGAAGGTCCAGCTGCTAGCTTCCTGAGATTTCAGCCTTCACTGGGTTTATCAAGCAAACCCAACCTCCGTTCCAACATCCACACTTGGATTTCTCACCATTCTGTCAACGAATAACTGAAATTTGTCACTGATTTTCTGGGCTGCAAAAAATGGGATTTCCCATGTATTTCGGGGTAGCTAATGCTCCCAAATTTTCCCTAAGGTTCATACCTATGGATCCCCCATTGGATTTTACTGTCCAATACCAAATCTGGGCATTTTTGGCTCTTCAAAATGTGGGTTTTTGCACAGTTGCGATTTCTGGTTTTTCACCCTGCTGGGAACTCATTTTTGGATGGAAAATGATGCTGGGTCTTTCCACAATGGAATGGGGATGAGGAAGAATCAATCCCCAAGAGGTAGAGTGACTTGTGGTACAATAAAATAGAGCCCATACTCCGCCATACGAATTTCTGGGCTGCCCATGCTCCATTAAAGCCATGGATTGTTTTCTTCAACCACTTCCTTACAATAGAGTTAAATTTCAACAAGGAAAGTCAAATGGGTTATCACAATGACATATGGCAGCTTATGGTTCAATCCCACAACCCCTTCACCACTCCCTAGTGGATACACATGGCCCCTTCTCATTCGTTGCCTCCATAGTCAGTTTTGGTATTTTATTGCTTGATGTTTATTTATATCATTTTTACAATGTTCCATGGCTAAATAGCACATGGGTAACATCAGGTCCAATGCTTTGCCATTTTAAATAAAATACGAACATACACTAGTGGGGCCTTGTCCTTGAGCTCCTCACCATGATTAATTACAATATATACATCTTGTAAACGGGGTCAAAACCGGGACATTACACCAAGCAAGCTGAAACACTATTTGATACAAGGATAGCCCAGTTGAAAATTGTCCCCTGGGTTGCAACATGAAAAAAGATGGGTATCCACTCCAAATTGAAGAACCTACCATGTGCTCTTCCAAAAATTCAGTTCAACATTAAAACTATGAACCTATAGGGGGCTCTCAAGCTTGTTGTATCGTAATCACCTGTCGGTCTGTATCTGTAATGCTTTCCCTGCAACAACATCTTTTTAAGAGTCTCTACCAGGTCCATCCTAATGTTGTTCAACCAATCATTAGACAAAAATACTTGGGCTTCTAGCAGGTGGTAAGCCAACGCTACCTATCCAGGGCCATATGCAGCATAGCCCTGTCTTTCAACATTTTCCTGAATCATTGTTGTGACATCTGCTCGGGGCAGAATCCATCCAATTACCTCAGAGCACGGGAACAAATATGGTCTGGTGGCGATCTTCATCAGTGAATATCTTTCTATGTTGGCATATATGGACTCTTATTCTAAGCCCATGTCAGAAACCTCTTTGTGGGTGATCAATCTATATACTTCCCCCCACTGGTATTCAGGTTCGATACAATAAATGCACTTAGTGTATTAGTAAATGTATTCAGTTTTAGTGACAACTTCTACTTCTGGCTCTTCTTCGACCACAGGAGCCTTCTTCTTTTGTTTCTTTGACATTGTGAGCTCTTCCTGCCATAAAATTGTAACATTAAGCCCTTTTGGCTAAGTGACAAATTGGTATACATTAATGTGGAGTGTGCCATTTCTTCCATGATTAACATGATAGCAATCAGTAAATGAAGCAAATATATGCATGTATAGACTGAAATGGCCTAACTAACAAAACTATTAAACCCAATGTGCAGTGTTCAGTGATTTTGTCTATGTCCAGCATGATGGAAAACAGTTATATGCAGAAAAAATGTTCAATCTACCACTGCTGTAGGATATTAAACAATTCTATCAACCATATTCAAAAGGCAATAAATCTACATTAATATGCAACAAATCTCGGCTCTCTTCACACGCCATGGTCGTTTCGCTGCGCGGGAAAGGCAGTGGTAACTACGCGGTTTTATTCAACGACGTCATTCTTACCCACTAAGAGTAATGACATATCCCTTTTAGCAAGCTAGGGGTTCGAAACTAAGCTCGAATGAGGTCACGCGGAACCGCGTGATGAAAACGATTGGGGTTCAAACGACACGAAAGCCCAAAAACGGTACAAACAGTCACAAACCCCCAAGGAAGGCCAATGCAAACCTATCTCCTACCCACCATCATTACGCAGGGCGGTTTTGCGCAGACTGTGTAACAGCCGTCTGCGCCAAACCCCCTCACTCTCTATGCGCGAGGTTGCAAAATAAGCGACGGTGAGGGGAAAACTACTCCACGTGTCAAACCACCCTCCCACGGTCTACTATCATATGAAATCCTTCAAATATATATGCAATTATGGGGTCGAGTAAATGCCCGGGAAAACAAACCACCATAGCAAGCATAACCACCAAACGTTCAACGAAAAGGGAAAGGAAAATGAAGCCTACCTGGCACTGATGTGTAACCGGCGTGTATGGCGGGACGAAGATAGTTGGGCTTCCACAGTTGCCACCTAGACGCGGGTACCAGCACTAGGGTCCAAACAAGGTCAAGCACTCGACAACACGATAGCGACAGAGCACGATGGCCAAAAAATAACAATAGAATAATCTAACACCTCGACCCTGTATATATAGTCAACCACAACGGGCAAGCAAAGATCAGATGGCGGAGAGCTTTTGAATCGAAAGATGAAAGCAATTGCCCTTCTGAAACAGCGGATGATTGAAGCGCCAAGCCATCCGTAATGAGTAAAGTTAAGTCGGAAGCAACACGCATACACATCGAAAGGGCTAGCGTTTCTTTCATCTACAACGGTGGAACCGTAAAGCGCACCATCGTCTGCAACGTTGGGACTTAAGTTGGAAGTGGAACGTCTAAGAGATCGACAAGTAAAATCGTTCGGCAGCCGCAACGACGGAGCTAACAAAAGGTCCGACCTTCTGCAATGGCGGGCTTAAAATGACTCAAATGGCCGGAAGGAGAAAACCTCCGACAGCCGCAACGGTGGCAGCCGAAGACTTACGGGTTCGATGTAAACAATCAAAGCGGGAGCAAAAATTCAAGCCATAATTGGGAGAGATTGCAATTTGCCGTCTGCAACGCTGGAAGGAGAAGGCTCCCCGCAGCCACAAGGGCGGAAGCCCGCGACTTATGGAATCGATGGAAATGACAAATGAACCCGAAACGTCAAAGCACTGATCGAAAGAAGAAGCAGTTTTCCTTCTGCAACGGCGGAGAAAGAAATGATAAAAGTTCTGATGCCAAAACACAAAAGTAGCCAATGAAAATCAATCGAAATGGGAGAAAAGTCGAAGTTAAAACCGAAAGTCTATCCGCAATGGCAGAGAAAGAAATGACAAGTCCTTCCGATTCAAACATGTTGTAGATGCATTTAACAAGAGCAATGAAGTTTGATCAGACATTGGATCTTTTCAAGCATTAAAGCAAGTGGTAGATCAATCCAAACATAGGAAAACAAAGAAGAAAATCAACTAATCCAAAGCAAAGGAGGGTCCTAATTTTTTTTGGAATTTTGGGAAATTGTTGCAGCTGCAACAATTGGCGACTACCTGGTGAACCCCAGATTTCTGAATTAACTCCTTCCCAGTGCAAGACTGTCTGAATAAAATTGAAATCTTCTAGATGTTTGTATCCCTAGGTTGGCCAACTTAAGCATTTAAACCTTTGAGAAGTATTCCATTCTTTGGGAAATGGTAACATCAAAAATATTGCAAGTCTGAATAACTCTTTTGAGGCCTAATAAATGAGGTTTATTTTACTCGTCCTTAGGTAGTTTCATGCTTGGACGCCACAGGATTGTAACAAATAGTAAACATCATTATCCTTTTGTTCCTCATTCCCATGCCAATTGCACTTTTGTGCCATTAGAACTTTAGTTCTTTTCAGTCCTCCATTTGCCTTTCTTTCTGAATTTTATTCAGGCTCCTCTATCCCATAGTGCCTTTTTGTGTGAGAGAAGAATTGGTGTTTCATCTCACGGACGGAGAGAAACTTTCGGCAATTTGAAATTCATGCTTTTGATACTTGGCTTTGATATGTATTGTTTCTTTTAAGGAGTTTAGACTCTTGATAGCTTTTAGCTTTTCTGAAATTATGGTATGGGATCATTTATATATGATATACTTTTTACCTTGCTTCCTTTCCATGGGTCTTTTGCTGTCACCCCCTTGGATATTTAAGATGTGAAATGGATGGAGCCTCGAAATAGTATTCCAGACCTCTTTTACTTCTGAGTTATTTGCAGGGGTTAAGTAAGACTTTAATGAATGCATGGCCAGTTAGGAACACTGCTACTAGAAGACATTCTATGTTTAAAGCATAGTCATTTGCTCAAGATATCAGTTAATAAAGAAACCTGATGTTTCCATTGCAACCAAAAGTTTGCCTCTTTATTCGAAAACAAAGCAGTAAAGGAAACAACATCAAATCAAATAATCAAAAGAAAACAACATCAAAGCATCAAAGAAAAAAAACATCAATTTATTTATGTACAAAGCAAAAGAAAAAAGAAAAAAGGTGCCCGCCCTTAAGAATCTTTAATCAAACAAGTTAAGGGGTGGGCTAGATTATAGACATAAGATATCTAACCATGGTCTAGCTGGGCTATTTTTGCAATTGAACACATGTCTACAAACCTACATTCATCTTCATTATCCTGAAAAAATTGAAGAAGCTCAGGATGATAGTTAATCTTAGAACTGGCCTTTCTTGAGGTATGATGTCTTGGTTTAAGCTCAGTCAGATAATTTCCCAAGACAGAATCAGCAGATTCATTACCTTCCCCCAGTTTAGTGACAGTATGCTTTATATAAGGCTCTCTCAAAATCTTAATCTTATTTGGGGTACCCGTGAGAGGAAACAATAAATGAGACCAATCTGAAGCAAAATAGCCTTTTAACCTGGCAGACCAATCTCTGTTGAGAATAAGCCCATATCCACTAGGTATGTCAGCCACAGTAATGTCAATAAATTGACAAATCTTGTTGTTTACAGACAAGCGAATGAGGACATTTTTCATTTATCCCACTACTTTGACACCTGTGTTGTCTAATTGCGTTACTTCACAAAATGTGGATTCTGGCTATCCATTAATCTTTTTGCAAATATCCAGTGGAAAAACATTCACTGCTGATCCAGACTCTACTAAGCAATTATGCACATTATGATTCAGCATTTCTAGGGTCAAAAGAAAAGGTGGGGTATCAGCTTTCTCCTCCCAACCTAGTTCTATGTCTTCTTCTCCTGGTTGGTTTTGAGTAGGTATATCCTCATCAAGCTCTCCAATTTCATTAGTGTTTCCCCCATTAACACCTACCTGTTCTTCTACAGTTTTGACAGGCTCACTAATTGGTTTGGTTTCCTGGTTGACCGTAGTGACTTCAGGTGTTTTATTTTTAACATTCACATCTGCCTGTCTCTTGACATTCTTTTGCAGTCTTTTGATCTTAGAAATTGTTGAATCCATGTCCTCTGTTGATGTAGGTGTGCATTCAGTTTTGGGAGTGCTCTCTTCAGTGTCAAACAACGAGATACCATTCCATGAAAACATAGTGACATTATCTTGTTTCTCCATAGTCTGGTTTTCCTTTTCCTCTTTGCCACTGTCCTTGGTTAATTTAGAATCTAGCAGCTGATTCATAACCAATGTCATCGAATTCAACCATTGAGGGCACTTCTTTTCTGAATGAGGTTGTTGGTGAAAAGTGTAGAAATGATCACCCCCTACTTTTGTTATGTTTACTGATGGTAAAGTTGGCGGAGGTATTTTCCATTGGTTGCTATCCTCTCTTTTTTGGTAGTAGGGTTTGTGAGTTTTCTGAGCTTCCCTCCCTTTTTCCAGATCTATTATTCTGTTGGATAGATTCTGCATCATTTTCAGCATTCCTTGATAATCATTTGATTGTTCCTCTTTAGGTTTAGACAGCAATAACGTTCTTCTATTTGTAGTTTTCTCTCCAGGTAAATTAGGATAATCTTCTACGATTTCCCTTTTAGCCTCTACTCCTTCTGCCTCTTCATAAGTCTCTACCAATGTAGGTTTGGCTTTCATCTTGGAAAACATGGTCAACTCAGGTCCTAGGGATGAGTTATAATATTCAATTAAGACTTTGTCTGAGGGTCTGTCAGCTTCAAAAAAGTTCTTTAGGTATATTGAAAATCTTTGAGTGAAACTACGTACCTTCTCATTCTTCTCTTTCCTTAACAAACCAAGACCTTTCATCAATGAGGCATGTGTTTTTTGGGCTGTGTATTTACTTTTGAAAACCCTTTCGAAGGTGTCCCAATCAGGAATAGAGTTTGTAGGCAGAGAAAAATACCATGAAGCAGCTACCCCTTTCAAGGTATGAGGAAATAATCTACAGACAACATCTTCGTACTCCCCAGCCCTTAAACCTTCTACCACCAAATAGAAACTTTGTAAGTGGTCATCTACAGCAATCCTTTCCTCGGGGTCAAAATTAGGTTGCAGCTTATCAAAAGCTTGAGGTAGGTTATGCAATGGAGGTGTGAGGTTCAAAGGGGTTCTATCTTTCCAAGCAGGCAATGTGTTGGGCTGATTCACAATTACACCAGCCATGAGCATAGGTAAAAGAACAAAGTCTGAGTAAAGAGCAACGTAGGGTGAGGACATGATTTCTTACTTCAAAGGTATAACCGAAACCTGTAAGTACTTGGGTTAGGTTACAAGCTTCAAACATCTGCTGGTGGGGTAATCTTGGGAAAAATAAGTTTCCATGGCCAGCCATGCACTGGCGGCCCTCCTTCTAGTGCCAGAACTGTTGAGTCCTAGAAATTCGCAGGAAACAACAGAAAGGGATTCTCCCTAGTCAACGTTCCCAACTAGCCCGTGACTATTTGGTATGGGGAATCCGTCTATTTTGCGGTCCGACTACCGTAGGTCAAAGTAACAAAAACAAAGGTTTTACCGGTTGTGGCCCGATCCACCGTGTATATTTTTTGTATTTTTTGACTTAAGTATGAGATGCATATGCCTACTTAACCATGCAGGGTGATTAGGATGCAAGGGGCAGTCACAATGTGATGCGCAGTTTCTTACCTCTCGTCTTAGGCTCACAAGCATCTAAATCACATGTGCAGAAGTGAAATAAAATATCTATCTATCTATCTATCTATCTATCCCCAGGGAGAAAACTATAATTTAATTATGAGTAATGTGTATGAGCATGCATCATAAAGAGAAATTACAGGTAGCTAATGTTTCTTTCTACAACACATGAACGATTAAAGATATTTCAACAATCAGATAGCCAATTGTTTTATGAACAACATACATTACTCATGGTGGTAATTTCACAAAATAAACCAGAAATCATTTAAACAAGAACACAGGTTCTAAGAGTTAGAACGATCTCACAGTTAATGGACAGAAACTGGAAAAACAAAATAGTTCATCTTTCAACCATCCACAGCATAACATTTGAAAATGCCACCAATCTTTCTCCAACAGGCAAACAATGCTTCTTTATTGCAAAGAGAAATAGTTCTTCATACAATATCGTTTCTATGTCTCACTGGGAAAAAGTCCCTTCTTTCCTCTAAGTCTATTACATTTATACAAAAAGGTGAGACGATTGGGATGCCCAAAGTAACCTTTGGGCTTCCCAACTCTTCGTTTCCCAATGCTTGACTTTTCTCAAAGGTTTTTTTTACAAAATTTTACATATTACAAAAATTGACCGATCCTTTATGAGGAGGGTCCCACTTGGGCATCTAGAAATTTCTTCCATGCTGAAGCTTCAGAGGCAATTCCCTCAATCGCACAAGGCTCTAAAAAATTAATATTAATCTCAAACTTAGCAGCCTGGTTCTTTATGGCTTCAATCCTGGCTGCACTCAATCGAAGCTAGTCTTCCAGAAGCTGCACACTGATAGATGAATGGTCTACTTTGTTCTTCAAGATCTGATCATTCAGGGCTTTAATCTGCTGTACTTTAGCTTCCTCTTCCTGGTATCTCTTCTGCAGCATCTCCACAAAGGCGTTTTGATCCAGGAAAGCCTCAAGCCTCTGCTCGGCCTCTATCTGGCACCGGTTGTGGGTAATGAGAATTCTCCTGAAAAACTCGGTGCATGCTCCTTTTGTTTTCTTAACTGATTTTTTGAAATCCTCCGCGGTATTTATGGCAAATTCCAGCAAGTCATAATCCCGCTTGAGGGCTTGTGTATCCTTTGATGGTAGTTCTGCTGCAGTTTCTTCCTTGTTTTCCAGCCTTGCCATTCTTGCAGTCAGGACTTCAAGGATGTCCTGAGATCAATCTACAAAATAAGAGGAGGTTTCCAGGATTTCCTCCAATCTGCTATCTACCTGCAGCACCTTGCACCTTTATCCTTCTATAGCAGTCTGTAGCTGCAACATCTTCGTCTTCTGGGCCAAGATGCGTTCTTTGAACGGTTGGAGGTTAACCTGTTTCTCCCTTGCTTCCTCCAGAGCAGTTGTCAGAGAAGAAATCTTCTCTTGATGTTTCTCTCTATGTTCTTGGGAGTGCATCTCACTGGCCTGCAAGATAATCTTTTGCTTCTCTTCTAGATCTTCTACCTTCTCCTGCAGCCATTCCTTTTCTATCTTCATCTCTTGACATTATTTCTGCACTTTCTCCAGAGCCTCTTGTGTATTTTCCATAACCTGTCTTTCTACTTGGAGGGCCTGTACTTCAGCTCTTGAGGACTTCATTTCCCTTTGCATATCTTCATATTTCCTCTTAAGCCTATTGCTTTCTTCTCTCTCTCTCCTCAATGTATCTTTCAACTGAGCAGAGGAATTCTTGGACTGCTCCAAGTCAGTTATTACCTTGTCCATGTTATCTTCTGAGGCGTGGATTAGTGCAGTCCCGGCTCTCAAGGTGCATCTTGGATCTTGGTTTGTTCCCAACATAACAGTCGTATCCATGATCATTTTACCAGGCATATCTCCTATTTCAACCCTCTTTTCTTTTCTCTTTATTATCCTCTTTGTAGCCCTGTAATAAAACACAGTGTTAAAATCAGGGATTTCTTCTCCCTTTTTCTGCACAAAGGGGACCAGCTTCAGCGTGGGGACCATGGGTGTGCTGGAAATAGGTACTTGTGGGTCCTGTACCTGAGGGTTCTCCACGTCTTGGGTCTGCCCTGCAGCTGTTTCAGAAGCTGACTGCTCTGTCTGTGTCAACTTTAGCCTTTCAGCTTCTTGCTTTTGACGTTCCTCATCCAGCTTCCTTTTCTTTTATTCTTCTTCTTTCTTAGCTGCTTCTTTTGCTTTCTCAGCTGCTTCCTAAGTAGCTTTTCTTTTCTCTTCTTCTTCTGTGTGCATCCACCCTGCAGCTTCTTGCGCCAACCTCTGGGCTTCTTCATCTCTCTTTCTGGCCTCTTCATCAGCCTTGGCTTGTTCATCTCCCTTCCCACCTTTTGTGGTAATCTTATTCTTAAACCTTCTTTGCAAGGTTTTCATGCTTACTGCATTTTGGAAGATGGACTCCTCTCGATCCCAATGGTGGGCATACTCAAAATGTACGTTGTGTTCTTTACAGTGTTCAGCCACTTTGCCTTGAGTATCATTTCTACGGAAGGGCATTTCGCCAAAATGAAATCTTTCCAGTTCTTCTACGTATTCATCGGCTTTCTTCACTTTGGTGAACTTGTAGCTTCCTAACTTGAAGGGAAAAGGGGGATAGGCGGTCTTGTTGTGCTCAAACAGAAAGCTGCCTATTCCATCCAGGAACACTCGCCTGACTGCCTCCTTGTGAATAATGTAATCAGTTGCGTATTTGGGCAGCAGGGAAGGTGCTCTCGAACCTCCAAACATCCTGAAGTACAGGCCATTTTCAGTCAAATAGTAGTCTGCATACTCCGCTATTACTTACAGTGCCTCTTCTAACATACAATCACACTCCTTTAGGAAAATGAGTGTGTGTAAGGGCATGATAAAGTGTTCACATACTTCTCAATAATAGTTGTGATATTTGTGTGCCCACAGCGGTTTATAGGCAGCATAGACAGGCATTCTTTCCCTATCCCAGATGCACCTGAGTTCGGGAAAAGGATGATTACACAATATGCAATCGATGAGTATGGAACTCATATAGAATTCAGACCTATTTTGGGCCACTCCTCCCAAATCTGAGGCCAAGCAAGCTGAAAGACTATTTGATACAAGGCTAGCCCAGTTGAAAATTGTCCCCTGGGTTGCAACATGAAAAATGATGGGTATCCACTCCAACTTGAAGAACCTACCATGTGCTTTTCCAAAAATTTTGTTCAGCATTAAAGCTATGAACCTATAGGGGGCTCTCAAGCTTGCTGTATCGTAATCACCTGTCAGTCTGTATCTGTAATGCTTTCCCTGCAATAACATCTTTTTAAGAGTCTCTACCAGGTCCATCCTAATGTTGTTCAACCAATCATCAGATAAAAATACTTGGGCTTCTGGTAGTTGGTAAGCCAACGCTACATATCCAGGGCTATATGCAGCATAGCCCTATCTTTCAACATTTTCCAGAATCATTGTTGTGACATCTACCCAGGGAAGAATCCATCCGATTACCTCAGAGAACGGGAACAAATCTGGTCTGGTGGTGATCTTCATTAGTGAAGATCTTTCTATGTTGGCATATATGGACTCTTCTTCTAAGCCCATGTCAGGAACCTCTCTGCGGGTGATCAATCTATATACTTGCCCCCACTGGTATTCAGGTTCGATACAAGAAATGGACTTCGTGTCTTCGTAAATGTATTTAGTTTTAGTGACAACTTCTACTTCTGGCTCTTCTTCGACCACAGGGGCCTTCTTCTTTTGTCTCTTTGACATTGTGAGCTCTTCCTTCCATAAAATTGTAACATTAAGCCCTTTTGGCTGAGTGACAAACTGGTATACATTAATGTGCAGTGTGCCATTTCTTCCATGATTAACATGATAGCAATTAGTAAATGAAGCAAATATATGCATGTATAGACTGAAATGGCCTAACTAATAGAACTATTAAACCCAATGTGCAGTGTTCAGTGATTTTTTCTATGTCCAGCATGATGGAAAACAGTTATATGCAGAAAAAATGTGCAATCTACCACTGCTGTAGGATATTAAACAATTCTATCAACCATATTCAAAAGGCAATAAATCTACATTAATATGCAACAAATCTCGTCTCTCTTCACACGCCATGGTCGTTTCGCTGCGCAGGAAATATAGTGGTAACTACGTGGTTTTCTTCAATGGTGCCATGCTCACCCACTAAGAGTAATGACATATCCCTTTCAGCAAGCTAGGGGTTCGACACTAAGCTCGAATGAGGTCACACGGAACCACGTGATGAAAATGATTGGGGTTCAAATGACACGGAAGCCCAAAAATGGCACAAACAGTCCCAAACCCCCAAGGAAGGCCAAGGCAAACCTATCCCCTACTCACCATCATTACGCAGGGCAGTTTGGTGCAGACAGCGTAACGACCGTCTACGCCAAACCCCCTCACTCTCTATGCGTAGGGTTGCAAAATAAATGGCGGTGAGGGGAAAACTACTCCGCATGTCAAACCGCCCTCCCACGGTCTACTATGATACGAAATCCTCCAAATATATATGCAATTACGGGGTCAAGTAAACGGTCGGGTAAACAAACCACCGTAGCAAGCATAACCACCAAACATTCAATGGAAAGGGAAAGGAAAACGAAGCCTACCTGGCACTGATGTGTAACCGGCGTGTATGGTAGGACGAAGATAGTTGGGATTCCACAGTTGCCACCTAGACGCGGGTACCAGCACTAGGGTCCAAACAAGCTCGAGCACTTGACAGCACGATAGCAACAGAGCACGACAGTCAAAAAATAACAATAGAATAATCTAACACCTCGACCCTGTATATATAGTCAACCACAACGAGCGAGCAAATATCAGACGATGGAGATCTTTTGAATTGGAAGATGAAAGAAAATTCCCTTCTGCAACGATGGATGATCGAAGCGCCAAGCCATCCACAACGAGTAAAGTTAAGTCGGAAGCAACACACATACACATCGGAAGGGCTAGCGTTTCTTTCATCCGCAACGGCGGAACCGTAAAGTGCACCATCGTCTGCAACGTCAAGACTTAGTTTGGAAGCGGAACATCTAAGAGATCGGCAAGGAAAAGAATTCGGCAGCCGCAATGGCGGAGCTAACAAAAGGTTCGACCTTCCGCAACGACGGGATTAAAATGACTCAAACGGCCGGAAGGAGAAAACCTTCGACAGCCACAACGGTGGCAGTCGAAGACTTACGGGTTCGATGTAAACAATTAAAGCGGGAGCAAAAATTCAAGCCATAATCAGGAGAGATTGCGATTTGCAGTCCGCAACGTCGGAAGGAGAAGGCTCCCTGCAGCCGCAAGGGCAGAAGCCCACGACTTATGGAATCGATGGAAATGACAAACGAACCCGAAACATCAAAGGACTGATCGAAAGAAGAAGATTTTTTCCTTTCGCAACGGTGGAGAAAGAAATGATAAAATTTTCAATGCCAAAACACAAAAGCAGCCGATGAAAATCAATCAAAACGGGAGGAAAGTCGAAGTTAAAACCGAAAGTATATCCGCAATGGCAGAGAAAGAAATGACAAGTCCTTCCAATTCAAACATGCTGTAGATGCATTTAACAAGAGAAATGAAGTTTGATCAGACGTTGGATCTTTTCAAGCGTTAAATCAAGTGGTAGATCAATCCAAACATAGGAAAACAAAGAAGAAAATCAACTAATCCAAAGCAAAGAAGGGTCCTAAAATTTTTTGGAATTTTGGGAAATTGTTGCAGCTGCAACAGAAAGGTAACTAACGGTTAGGTTGCACATAATGGTAATATTGATATGGCATATAATTACTAGTAGGACTGTAAGTAGATTGATAGACAATTTGTTGTGACAAAGAACTAATAGAAAATCTGCCCACAGGGGGTTGATTTCCAGGATCTGGACCACTAGGAACACCAAGGCCTCTTGGAGGAGGACCACTAGGGTCCCCAAGACCACCAGGACCATTGGGACCACCAGGACCACCGAGACCACCAGGAGGCAGACCAGCAGACTCTCCAGGGCTGCTGGGGAGTAAACCTCTAGAGCCTCCAGAACCACTAGGAGAAGGGTCACCAGACCCTCCAGGGCCATTAGGGGGAAAGCCACTAGGCCCCCCAGGATCACCAGGACCATTAGGACCATAAGGAGGAAAAATTCTAGGTCCTCCAAGACCATTAGTCCCCCCAGGGGGAGGGCCTCCATGAGGAGGACCTCTGGCACCTCCTGCAGTATGTATAGATATCCCCCCAATAGCTGGCATGTAAGACTAGTTAGGCTGTCCCCATGGTGTAAACATATTACTAGGGTATGGAATTCTAGCATAAGGCATTCCGATAGGGTTAGATGGATAATTAATATTCCCTACAGGTATTTGATAACCATAACCTCCAAAAGATTGAATGGTTACAGGTTGTGCCCCCAAGCATTGACCTAAACTAGATGGGGGATTAACCACATTAGTATAGGTGGGAAGGACATAAACTGTAGATTGTTCTATATTAGAGGTTTGTCCTTGACTAGGTACAATTTTGGTGCCATATAATGTAGGTTGTGTCGGGGGTTTCCCCTCGGCACTAGAAGGTAATGACAAAACGGGAATTGAAGGTTGGGTCCGAGGTGTGGAAGACCTGGGAGGATTGGGAACATACATAATATGGGAGGTGGTGGGGTTGGTATTTTGACCTATGTTATGTGGTGTTACTGTATGATCTATAATTGGTTCAATGGGTCTCATAGAATCGGCCAGTGAACGGTATCCCACAGGAACAACTGTGGAACATGATGGTGATGTGCCTAATATGTCATCTATTTTTCTTTCAATCTCCTATGCATGAAGAATGGATGTGTGGTATTGTATACATTCTTCTTCATTTGGAGAAACTTCTTTAGAAAGGTTTAAACAGGTGCCAAATGAGGCCTGTCCTATAGAGGTATCCCAAAATGGAGCATTGGGACCATAATCCGGACGGGTAGTATCATCAACATGAATTTCTATGGGAGAATGGAATGAGGTATTTCCCCAAGAAGGTTGTCGGACCAAGGGAGGAAAGTGTGAAGAATATGGTCTTCCACTTTCTGCAACCACATTATCTCCCACTTGGGAGGTGGCAGCAGCTCCTTGGTCGATAGCTTCCATTGGATTTTATCCTGAACCAGGAATAAAATTGGGTGGCAAGCCCCGTACTCTTTTGGATTGTCTTAGCTCAGCCAGTTTGTACAGTTCCTATCTAACCTAGGGTCTAAAAAACTAGAAAACACACCAAAAAAATTCCCTACTCAAGCTATAGGTCAAACAAGAAAACTTAAAATGACAAGAGGAGTTCAGATAGTCAGGTCTCTCACCAGGATTGTCAAGAAGGTACCACTCGTGATATACCTCTAGGGTACATGCATAGTAATCTCCTTGAATGCTATTTTCAGTGTATGTCTCCAAGAAAGATGGTGAAAGGGATTTTCTCAAATGGATAAGGTATCCTAGTGGGGTCTCCCGATATAATCAAGGTATGTGGGAGCTCGAATCGGTAGTAGTGCTGTCTAATGCATAACTGTACACAAGGGGCCTTCCAATATACAATTGAGTACATGAAGTACCTTTCTATATACCTCAAGGGTATGTGAAAGGCCATTCGATATACCGATGGTACATGGAAGAACCGCGCGAGTCCTGGGATGTAATGCGGACAAATAACGACAGCTCCTACGTTTAACGACGCCCAAACACGTCTCTAACCTATCACTCCAATTGCTATGTAAATTTTAACCTATAACTAACGTTAATTTTAAAGTGGACGATTAGGTGAATGCACAGTGTTTTGACATAAAAAGTAAAGCCATGCAATATGGGTATGCAAATATTTCACTTTACCATTCGGTATGCCTACCTATGGGAGGGAAAGAGAGTATTTTCTTTTGTTTCAAAACCAAATTTTTTTCCAAACAACAGTATTGAACACAAAGTCAAAGACAAGAAGCACTTTCCAAACTGATTTCTCTTTTCTGAAAGCAATAAGAAGGGGAAGAGTATCTTTTCCTAAAAGAAAAACAAGAAGCACACTACATGCATATGCACTCTATTTTTCAATTTTTCTTAAAACATAGGAAAATCTAACTTAAAACTACCATATTTTTATTTTGATGAGATAGTATTAAATGCATGAGAGACAGAGAACATAAAGAGCCTAAAATCTTGTAAGGCCAATTAGAGATCCAATGTCTAATGCTCAATGATGATAACCTAATCCTAGTAAAAAAATTTCTTTTCTAAAGGAGGAAAAAATAAGTTATCTATGAAAACAAGAAATGAAACCAAGATGCTAATCAAATGTTTTTCTTTCAGTCTATATTACAGAGATGAAAACAGATACTACTAACACCCTAAGATTTTAAAAAATGAGAAGTCCTTTCACAATTACCACCAACAAGCACATAAGTGAATGAACAATCAATAAGCCTAATGTAACTTTTGAATTTTCCAATCAAACCAATATTTAACCACAAAATTTCAAACCACAAGCATCATATTCTAACACACAAGCCTAACAATGCAGGGCTAAAAGCAAATCAACTCAATTTTTTTGCAAAAAATGAGAAAAAGTGGTCTTGGAATAAGGCCTACCTGGCACTGCACTACAGGGGTTTTGACAGAACGGTTCTAAACCAGCACTGCTTCTTGCCAATAGGACTTAGGTGGTGGCACCACATACTTCTAACTAGGTTCAGGGGATGTCCCCACTTCTTGCCAACTGCATAAGAGCGGTTCCCTGTATAAATCCAAAACACAAAGGAGAACGATAGATCAAGTTAGAAAAAGATCAGATCAAGGTAAAAATTGATAGATTGAGAATAAAAAAGAGCATAAAAGGTCAAGATAATTCAGATCTAGACAAATCTGGAAATTTCAAACCAAAATTCACTGAGTCAGATAGCAGATCTGACTGGAGAGAGTTGGAGATGGAGCTTGGATTTGGACAAGAGTTGAAGAACTAAGGAAGATCAGATCAACTAATACATATATCTATTCCCCAACAGATTCGCCATATTTGTAAGCAGGAATATTTCACCTTCTGCGGATAGAATTTGTTCCTCTGGTCTGAATGGTTCAGATCCAGAACAAATGAGTGAACGACAAAGGATGAAGACCCTCCTTGGATGTCGTAGACACCTGGAATTCTTCTTCGATAGTGAACCTGTGAACCTACAACCAGATCAAACACACAAACACATTCAAAGCTACCAGAACATCATCTATTTCTCCATGTTAGTGACTAAGGAATCCAACAACATTTACATGCGAAATCAAAACAACAGTAATGTGGGATGGAAATCATATTTGCATTAATATGAATGGATAATTTTACAACCAATTAAGCCTTAGTGTCGACATGCATCTCCATGAAACCAACACTTCATCCCCATAATCTCCAACTTTTCTCTTTATGCTCTTAAATGGCTTGGGTCAAGTGGTCAATCCAATAACATAACAATACCTCTATAGTTCTCCCCCTCAACCATGGACACGAGCTTGTATTTATAAGGCTCAATGGATATGAATGGTTGACATATTTGTGGATGAGGTGGCCACTGAGATCCTATGATGGGGTATCTAAAGCTGAACTGACCCACAATGATAGGGATAAGGGATGACAAGAGGCTCGTGATCTAGAAGCCTTGAGAAACTTCTATTTTTCCCATTTTACCCAAGGTACTTCTTTTCTCTCCTTAGGACATAGCGGTTTAGTTTAGAAATTCTTATACACCAAAGGCCATATGTGGTGGCACTACTTATGACAAATAAGATACAAGCGGTGCGAGCAAGGTACTGCTCATGGTTAATAGGGAAAGTGCGGTGCTGAGTATTTTCATGAAAGATTGACAAACAACATGGGTCTCCACTCCAAGTGCTGGGATTAAGGGAAAATATGTAAGTCATAGGTATTATCACATGGTCATGACAGGATTTGGGTGTAACAACAAACATTAATGTGCGACTTACCATTATGATGAATTTCTTTACTTGTCCTCAAAACATGAAAGAACAACATACTTATTTTATGATAGTTACAGTTGGTTTATTTACTAGTTATGCTCTAGAATAATGTTAACCCTATACTAGTGCTAAGCAGGATGGGTTTATGGTCTTACTTAGCTCTGTAGCTAATGCATAAACCATTTAATCTTTTCAGGTTCTTTGAAGAGGAGGTTTCATCTTACCAGGGAATCCTCCAAGGGGTATAAACCAACACACACGAGAAAACACCCTAACATGCTAATAAAAACAACTATCTCTAGGTAAACAAAAAGTCCTATGCACTTGACTTATATCCTAAACCTTCATACCAAACATAAAGGACTGACTATATATGATGACAACATTGATAAAATTTGAGGGCTTGTGACTATAGAATTTGGGGTTTTGGGTGAAATAAACACCAAGTGGCATTTAAGAGGCCACGTAAAGTCCTTATAGTCTCCAGCTAGTAGGCATTTTAGTCAAGTCGTAAAACCCTAAGGGTTTTAACTCAATGTAATCCTTTAACCTTCTCCACGTTATTCAACCTCTACTCTGCTTTGCTTGGTCTTTTACTGTGTGTGAATGATGGTGAATGAGTCGAGGATCTCGACCCTCAACATCATCCACCACTTTAAATGAAATGGTTTCTTTTTCAGCAGTGTTGTAATGCAAGTGACGATGCTCTTATCGTGGCCTGTGTTTCTTGTCGTGGCCTTTGTTGCTAAAACTGTCTCTATGAAATTTGAAGGTGTGTTTGGTCTTCTAAAAGTGTTTATATTATTTTCCATTATAAAATCCAAAACTATATTTGACCTCATTGTGTTCTTGCAGGTGTTCATGTTGGGGTCACTACATTTAAAGACAAAGAACCTGTTTCGAGGTGGTGGTATCCAATCCTGGTAAGACCCGATACCCTTGTCCCTTGCTCCTTGGGCTGTGTCACTTGCGGCTCTATGACTAGGTCATGCCCTCATGGTTGGAGTCGTTTATGCATTTTTCCTTTTGATGAAAAATTTGGTAAATCTTATGGTTATTTGGCCCTATGGCATTAATTGTTTTTTATAAGACAATCTCCCATCGATCGTGGAATCTGGAGGGGATTGTAATGTAATAAAATGTTTAGCTTTGCAGTGGATTAAAGATAGAGTTTCTTCTTTTGGAAGTGTTTATCATTATGAGTAGTCATTTACTGTTGCTCTGAAGTTGTAATCGTATTGTTTTCATAAGGGAATCCCATGAGGGTTTTTCTTTGCATTTACACAGTTGTTTTATTGTAAGAATTTTAAATTGGATGTCATTAATTTCTTTATATCTTAACTCTGTATTTCGGGTATAATGTTGGTATTTGTTGTGCTTTGCACCCTGTGAATTAAATCTTGTAAGTTCTAATTTTCCTTTTGAAAGTTTTAGGGTTGTATGGCCATTGCAATGCTTGGTTTGTTTCTTGAAAAGAAAAGAGTATTTCTCTGTTATGAACCATGAGGAAAAAGAAAAGGGTTTAAGCCATGAGGCATTGACACAAAAAATGATGATGTCATGGGAATGTTTATTTTATTTTAAATGGATTTCAAAATAGAATACTTTCACATCCCCACCCCTCATCTCGATGGAGAGGACATGACTATGTTGCTATCTAATCTGGGAAATTGTTGGTAATAACTCCCGATTCAATATTCTATTCATGACTAAAACATTAATTTATAGATTACAATGAGGCGGTTGAGAACCAACCTTTTCACCTTCCCGGGCAACTATTCAAATTCCTATTTAATTATTTATTTACAATAATCCTGACGGATTATATTCTAACAATCCCCCTCTTAATCCGAAGGGGTGTTCGTAAGTCCGAGCATGTTTCTGAATCTTTCAAACTTTTCTCGTCCAAGCGCTTTGGTGAAGATGTCTGCAACTTGATCATTTGTGGAACAATGTCGAAGATGGACTGTCTTGGCCTCTACATGATGTCGAATCAAATGATACTTTGTGTTGATGTGTTTGGTTCGATCATGGAATCTAGGATTCTTAGCCAGCTTGATTGCAGAAGTATTGTCGACCAACAATGGAGTGGAGTTCTCTTGTTTTTCTTGCAAATCTTCAAGTATCTTCCTGAGCCATACTATTTCTTTCGTTGCTTCAGCTGCAGCCACATATTCTGCTTCTGTTGTTGAATCTGCTGGAACTGACTGTTTGCGAGATCTCCATGAAACAGCTGCTGATCCTAGACTCATAGTGTATCCAGAAGTTGATACTCCTGTCTCCTTATCGCCATCAAAGTCTGAGTCTGAGTACCCAATAAGTTTGAAGTCATTCACTTTAGATTACTTGAGTCCAACGTCTTGAGTCCCCTTCAAGTATCTTAGAACCCTCTTTGCAGCTGACCAGTGTCCTTCGCAAGGTTTATGCATGAACCTTGA